>JAOWBP010004015.1:3624538-3743573 GCA_028571105.1 Tragopan temminckii
AAAGAGAGAGAGGAAAGAGAGAGAGGAAAGAGAGAGAGGAAAGAGAGAGAGGAAAGAGAGAGAGGAAAGAGAGAGAGGAAAGAGAGAGAGAGAAACGCTAGCAGATTAGCCTTCACATTTATAATATCATAAAGAAATCAACAGAAAGAAAGAGGACAAACAATGGCTAATAGTATGTAATGGCATAATGTCCAAATATTTGCAATGTTTTTTTTCCAAGTACTTGCCAAACTCAGGTTTTCCATTACAAAATAATGCCAGGGCATCACTCAGTGATTCACTCATTAATCCTCTCCATCTCTTGTCACTGATGAAATACTACTGTAGCACCTCTGCAAATTCCACTATCCAAATTTTCATCCAGGAGAGGCTGAAATTATTTATCTTGAGATTTGAAAAATACAATTTAAAAAGTACATTTCAGTCCAGTTCTCTTCATTTAGAGCATGTGAAAAAGGATGGGAGTATTTAAATGTCCTAAAGAGTTAGTCTCACAATGTTTTCAATAAAGTCAAGAATTTGAAAACCCTATTGCATCCGTGCAAATTTTTACTGTACTCAGCGCGTGGATTTTAGGCACATTCAAAGTGCCTGAGTATTTTGTGGCCACAAGGCTTTGTAAGCTTCCTGGATGCTTATGTTCTTGGAAATAAGAGGTTAAAGCCTTTTGAGTAATTTCTTTCTGAAGAAACTTCTGTTCCACAAATCACAGACTTGACATATCCTGTCAAATGCAAGTTTACTGAAGAAACATTGTAACTGCAAATATATTAGTGATATTCTACATTATTAACCCAAATTGGTATTTGCAACCCTACCTGATCTATGAATTTCACTGCAAAGAAGTGCTGCTTTATATATCTGTATGTATATAAATTTATCACATGTACAATGCTACAGGTTCTCAAATTTGCATATTGCAAACTTTATTATATACACTGAAAACCGACTGATGATGAGTGCTACTCTTGTAGTCTAATTTCCCTTCTAATCCCTGATATGAAAATTCCAGCTAATGGGCTCATGGCAGGACTAAACTGGGGTAATAACAGACTTAATCAAGAAAACAAATGGGATTCATTAAAAGCTGGCACTTGTCAGATAATTTTTGGAGATTTCTCACCTCAGTTCACATGTCCCCATCAAAAATAACAAAAAAATTAATAGAAATCTTCAGCTGTTTTTATCTCAGACTGTTGAGCCAATTTAGTGGAACTTTATAATGGAAAACAGACATAGTTAGCTTTAAATTCTCTGTTCCATGTTTTAGAAGATGTATCCTCTTTCCAACTCTTGTTATACTCTTTTCCTAGGTATTTGCAATAAACAGTTAACTAGAAGCATCTCACAGTTAAAGATAAATTGGCTATAGTTTCCATATCCCCCTATAACACATAGCTTAAGACTTCATTGCAATACTGAAAGTATTTCTTGGCAAATACCACTAGGGGAATATATATACTACATTATATGCATATATATTTATCAAAATATACCAAATGTATCAAAATATTTACCAAAAAAACCTATAAAACATCTAAAACATCTATATTTTATACATAGGTTAAATACAAAGAGGTTCAGATACCCTGCACTGCTCACTTTTGCAATATGAAAGGTCAGAAACAGAAGCCAAATTCTATCCTAAGTTTTGGTTGTTTCAGTTCTTTCCGTCTACAATCAGTTGGACCAGCTCACTAAATATAAATATCTTCAAAATTCTGCTTCAGTTCTGCCATTCAGCCCCACATAAGAAAAAAACTTAGAACATGAGTATCACTCACCTCCAACAGCTATTGTCTTGTTAAGATACACATATAATTAATAAATAGCAAATAACTCTCAGAAATCATTGAATTATGTCCTTGGCTAACATCATCTTGTCAGAGATAGTGGTAAAGCAACATTTATATTGCAACAGGTACACATCCAGCTTTGTTCTACTTTGAATTTAAGAGCAGTGAATAAATATATGCAAAGTTTCAGTAAGCCTTTTCCACTTCTCCTAAAAATGCACATCATCCACTGTCCCTGAAGTCTCTGTAACCTACCTGAACTCTAAGGACCAAATAAAGACATCACAGCTGGAAGCGGAAAGGATTTGACCACATTTGAGATCAGGAATTTTTAAATGTACTCATCTGTTTTCTAATGTCCTCTCTCTTCAAAGGCACTTTACCTTTTGCTAACACCTAAAGTAACACTGCTAAAATAAAGGATTATCTACCTTCTCTTTTCAGCACTTGCAGAAAATCTGACTCCCAGTTTATTTACTCTTATTTGGTTCACTAATACTTCATTCTGCAAAAGCTTATTTACTCTCGCTACCACCTTCTAATTAGTTTAAGGAAGTCATATTGTTTTCTCATCATGTTTTTTCTATTTTTGTTCTGAGCAAGACATTTTTATTGGAGTATCCAAATTCTTTGCGTATGGTTGCACTCTCTGCAGCATGCATCCTTACAGAGCGTCTAAATTTGCTAAGGCAATTAGAGCATTATCTGATTGCTAATTAATGTCCTATAGTAATTCTGACCTTTAAAAATGTTTTTTTAGCCCCACTGTTTCAGAGGCCTGCTGTGCTTATGCTTCTCATGTGAAATTTTTCCACCTATGACTTCTGTTGTCAGAGAACTCAGCTCACTTAGGTGCTGCTCACTGAGGTTGAGAATAGCTCTGGATAGCATTTGAAAGTTGGTTTTGAGGTTGTTTGGGTTATTTCCTCCCCATCCCGGTTGCTTTTAAGGCTTGATTACCTCAGTTACATCCAGAAAGCATTCAGACAGTTGAGTTGTTTGCAGTGTCAAAGCGTGCTGCCAGCTGCTTCATGCCACAGCCATGCATGAGGCCTTCCCCTCCAGTGAGAGGGTCCTGGCATGTGCGGAGTGAGAGCAGGAAGGGCAAAGACCACCTGAGAATTATGGAGAACCTGTTTGCAAGTTCAGCCAGTGCACTGAACCAGTGTGAGCAACCCAGCCTTCCCAGGGTGGCCTTTCTTCACAGATTTGTGGGGCACCTGAGGGATGCACACCGTTCTGCCACTCCAAGAGACAATGCTTCTGCCTCATGACTATGCATAATCCTTCCTTACATACTGGAAAAGGCTGTAAAAGGTTCACTATAGAAGAACAACATCAGAAGTTCCCCTTTGCAGCTGTGTCCTCTAAGAGGTGCAGAACTGCATGCAGCAGTGCTTCCATAGCCATAAATGTAGCTGTTAAATTAACTGGTCTTATTAGAACCCCTTCTCTCTTTTTGTGATCAACACAGAAAAGGGAAACAGCATGCCATGTCAGAAACCACTATAGCAGTGCTCACTATGATCCCACTTCAAGGAAATGCTACCCTGCAGCTTGCTTGCCCTTCCCCAGCCCTCTGAAGAAGCTGCATTTCTCAGCACATTTTAACACAGCCCACATTTTTGGCTGCCACACCCCATGCAACACCACAGATTTACCTCATCCTTACATCACACATGGAGAACAGGGGAGCATAAAGGCTTGCAGGAGCCTTACCAAGCTCTAAGGCTGGGGCAGGGCAGTGGAGGTAGGAAACATCCTACCTGCAAGAGACCCAGGTCTCTCTGCAGGCCAGCAGTGAAGACAGCCAGCTAGGAGCTGGGGGCTGCACCCAGTCCTCTTGTGCCTGACAGAGGCTGCTTCCCCAGCTGTGTAGGGGTCTTTGCAATGAGAGAACTGCTGCAGATGCTCACTGATCACAAAAAAAAAAAAAAAAAAAAAAAAAAAAGAGGAATGGAAAACTGCCATATGGGGCAGGGAGTCATCGAGAGAAAATGTCAGATTAAGCAAAACCTGTGACAAGGTATCAATCCCTGAGAAGTCTGATATTCATTTATGTTGTCAAGGTCAAACTTTGAAAAAGATGCATACTTCATTACAACCACCAACATTACTGTGAGAATATTCATGCAGACCTACCAAGCTGTCCTTATGAACCAAGCACCAAGGAGGTTCGTGCTATGCAGCCTCAGGAGCACTGAGGAATTCCAAGGGTTTTGCTTGTCATACAGGAACCAATCAGTGAGTTATCTGAGGCATGTTTTGCAACTGTCAGAAATCTGTACCTGTACAACATGGCACAAAACAGAAGAAAGCTGCCTATAACAGAACAGCTACAACTGTATTCATCTGAAAACAAACAGGGCGTATGAGGAAAAAGAGAACTACTCCAAAACATGCTACTGGAGAAGACCAAAAATGTTGTTGATGCTTTTTGTAGTTTCATTAAGAAAGTCAACACACAGTCAACACATAGTCAACACAATATAAAAGCCTAAAGAATGGAAATGGTCCCTTTTTAGTCCCAAGGTACTTCTATGCTTTTGTTACTAAAAATGAAATCAGTTGTATAAATTCACAGTGAATAAGAACATGCATGCACGAGGCACACATCAAACACTACCTGGATGTATTTTACAGCCTTTGGCTTTCACAAAGAATTTCATTCTTCGAAAGTCTTTACTGCAAGTTCAAACTACTTTTATCAGCTAAAGCCAATAAACCTAATTTTGAAGATATAAATTTTTACAGGAACATCAAAATAGGAAACACCTTATTGACCAAGGGAGATTGCATTGGGCAAAACTACTTAGCATGCAGATATCATTATGTACAGTAGCGTATTTTATTGTGTGACATCAGTGCATAGTTCAGCATACTCAAGAGGAGGAATAGTGCAAATTAATTATAACTTACCCTTTGAATATGATTGAATATGATTGAAACTCTTGTAATGGGTTTTCTGAGGCAATTCCCAATGGAAAGATGCTACATGAGACACCAGAACCAGCGTGTTTCTCAGCCAATGAAAAAATCCAGAACATGTCACAAAACATGTCTTTTCATTAGCCACCCAGCTTCTCTGAACTGACTTCTAGGACTTCCCTTTCAAGCAGTGGGCATTAGACACAGAACATGGATAGCTGTAAGCCATATCTTGCATTGCTGCAAAACCCTTCGGTGAGTAACAGAGCAACACATGTAGATATCCAACCTACCTGAACAGCACATTCACAAATATTTCAACTTATCAAACACAAGTTTGCTCTACATCTAGGTGTGTTTTATCTATTCAAAATAAAAGTCTTCCATAAAGCAAACAAACAAACAAAAAAATCTGAATATGAATCTTAAGGCGGCTCTGTAGTGTCTCGGTTTTGGGATGCAGGAGCAGATGTACCAGGTAACACTAAGATTAAGATCAGCATAATAAATACATCGGGTTTTGTTGGGGCAATAGATTGAAATGTTTAAACACACTTTTATCTAAGTAGAGAAATGGCAGAGTACTGAAAACTGAACCAAAAAGTACTGTAGCCAACATATCCATGTCCGTACCACCTCCCACCATACTTGCAGTGGAGAGATCTGGGGCGAGATCTCCCTGTGCAGCTCTCAACAGCAGGTCCATCTTGGCTTTGGTGTTGTCCTTCAGGTGATGATGGCAGTTGTTCAGCTCTTCAAGTAGACTAAACTTCAGGAAAGTTTATCCAGGAAGTGTGAAGAAGGAGAGAGACATAAAGTTGTCCTCAGACATTTCACATCCATCCTTACTGTGATAGACACTGCAGATAATTTTCCTAGCAGGGAATTTCTTGTGAGCATTTTACCAGTGAAACATTATTAAGTGTTCCTGCCAAAAGCAATTTGTTGCAAAAAATGTTGGAGAGATGGAACCAAGACAAATTAGCCTCAGGATTTTAGATATAAAGATATGATCTTTTTGTACTAATCCTATGAATGTGGATATCTTTTCCAGCACACTTGAAAGCAGCTTCACTTGTGCTGAACCTACTGTCAAACATTCAGGATATCCTTTCTCCAACTTTTAAACAGAAGGAACTGCAATTATAGCATTAACAACATTTTAAAGGTTTTGCAGGCACTCTTACCTGATTCAGAAGATGCAACTCCAGAAAAATTAAATAAAATATTTTTAAAATTTTCAGGACAACTCAAATAGTAAAATTATTTCTACCATTTCATAAATTGTAGCATCATGAAAAACAAGTACAATTACCTTGTTTTGAAGGGTTTTTTTTGTTGATTGCAGAATAGTTGAGGCTGGAAGGTTCATCTGAAGTTCATCTGGTCCAAATCCCTTCTCAGTGGTGTTTTTGTGCAACACAGAAAGTGGCACTATAGAGACAAGCACACATGTGCACCCATTGAAACACTCCAGCTCCATGGGTTGGTGGCCCTGTGCCTGTGCTCAGCATGGTTCCCCCTAGTGCCCTTCAGAGCAGCTTTCTTGCAGTCATTTCCAGAAGGTCAGGCCAAACCCAGCTCTTCAGATAACAAACACACAGATTGCTCTCTGCCCTCAGCTGGTTACTCTCTCGGCTTCACTCCCACCTATCCTTCCTGTCCACTCCCTCACTACCCAGCTTTTCTTTCATTTCCCTCATCCTTCTGTCACACTGATGCTGCCCACCACCCCCTTGCCATTCTTCCTCTGCTGCTTCTACCGTGGTCAGACCAGACCTACTCCATGCTCCCTGGTTTGGAGCAGGAGCTGCTTAGAGCAAGACAGGGCTCCAGGCACAGCACAGACCCGGTTAGTAACAGCCCTATGTACGGGCAGTTCCTGCCCGAGCATTGGCTCTCTGATGGTGAAGAAGTCTGTCAGCATCATTCTAAGGCTGCAGAGTTCCGCCACTGTAAAATGCTTTGTTTTGTTTTGCATGGCTCCATTTCACACACTGATGCAGCTGGCTTAGCCTACTGTATTTCACTTTTCTTAATTAGATTTTGTTCATTATTCCTGAAAACCTCTAAAAACTACAGCAGTACTGCGCTGCTTCTCTCCTACAGCATTACTCCAGTGCCATCAGCCCACTAAGAACAGAGTGCTGCTGGAGAGAGAAACTCAAATCTGCATGCCAGGAGAATGCTTCACCCACCTGGGGTGGCTGGTGCAGCTGCTGCCTCTGCTAAAACAGCCCCAGGGCTGGGGAGATGGCCTGGATCCACTCAAACTGAAGGAGGGAAAGTTATCTTTTGCAGTTAGGAAGGAGATGTGCAGCTACAGAGTGTGGGGAGAGGCAAGCACTTACCCATCTGTAGGGCTGGGAGTCCCAGGATCATCATTCCCCAGCTGTACGCTGAGTACCCAGCTCCTGCCACCCTCCCAGCACACCTCCTGGCTGCTCCTTCCCCCCTTCCTGCTCCCACTCTCCATTTTGAATATAAGGCAGTACTTTCTGGAGTAGTGAATTATCTGATTCTTATCTCTGACTCCAAGGCCTGTAGGTGCAATATCCTGCTCCTGAAGCCCCTGGACCTGTAGGAATTTATAGCAGCAGATTGGCAGTGAGTTTTTCTGCAGGTTGTTTATATTATCGTAAGCTGCTTAGGAGAAAAGCTTTAACAGAACACTAGATAAAAAGAAAATGGGTTTTAAAACCCCCAGTAACTCTTTTTTTTTTTTCCTTAACTTGTTCTTGAACAAAAAGTGTGAGCCCTTGGAAAGTAGCTGGAGGTATTTTCACAAGGAACTAGTGCAGAATGCAAGTGAGTGCAATGGGCAAATGGTCCTCTGTTCAGCTTTTGGCAACAAAATCTGACCGAAAATTTGGGGGAAAAGCAGACGGAAGTGAGGGCAAGTAACAAATGCTGGCACTCGGAAATGTGAATAAATAACGAGTCTTCAGTTTTTCTTCCAGTTGGATCCCGCAGTATTACAAATTTTAATAGCTATTGATTTTTTCTATATTTTGCCAACAGACAGAGAGAAAATTCATTCAAATGAAAAACTCACAAACGTGCTAGAAGCAACCACAGGTGAAGGAAAGACCAAGTGTTGGGAAACTGACTAAACAGAATATTCACTTTAGCACTATGCTGAATTCCTGATCAGCAAAGAATGACTAACAGCAAGTCTAATGAAAATCATTCAGACTTGAGGATAGAAATAGAGCAATTGTCTTTCATCTACACTAACGCTGAACTGTCACCTTTTTGAAGACAAACACATTTCTACTCATCACTTGATGCATCTTGAACTGCATCAAAGACTTGTCCTGTCGCAAGAAAGACAGCACCATGAAGAATTAATGTGCGGTCTCACGGGTAGCACCAAATGGCAGCTTGCACTAACTTCTTCCACTATCATCCCAAGACCAAGAAGGTTTCCTTCTAAGCATCTGTCATCACCTGAAAGACAAAGGTTTTCTTCAGGGAAGGAAAAGATATCCCTTGGCCAGACCCAAGTTCCAGCAGAAAGTTTTCCTGCAAAATAAAGAATTTAAATCAGTCATTTGCATTACTCATAGCTAAGGATGATATTGAGAGGAAAAGAGAAACCTGGAAACAGCAGGCAGCTTCCTTGGAGGGAGCCATAAACAAAAAAGCAAAAGGTCAACTGAGTCCTTGCGCAAAACATGATACAAAGCCTGGCAGTACACAAATGGTAAAAATAACTCAGAGCAAATTCACAACTCATAGCAAATTGAACAGAAACAATTCAGAGTGTACTCAACAGAAGACTACATTTTTTCAATAGGGTCTAATAATTTATCATATTAGTAGCTGTATAATAGCAACCTATTTATTTATTGACAGCATGATTAGTTAGGGTAGATAATTAAGATTAACTAACCAAGCTTTTAGTCATTTTCTAGGAGAAAAAGAAAAGAATGGGAGGTTGCTTTTAGTGCAACCTTGTTAAACTAGGTAACACAGATGAGCTCTAAACTGACCTGTTCCAGCAATGACCGTTCTTTGTCCCCATGCACAAGAGAGTCGAGCATGTAAAATAATGGTCTTTAGGATAATATTGCCCAGTGCTACGAAGAGAAAGGTCAAGAAAGAGTGGAGAAGTAGAAGAAAGGGTAGGAGTAGAGATGTGGGAAGAAGCCTGAGATGCAGGGAGCCAGGTAGAGGCTTAGGTTGGAGAAGAAAAGCTATTGAAAACTCAGGAAAAGACAACATTTTCAGTCCTCACGCTGATGTACTCAGCTGGAAAGTTGGAGGCTGAGCATTTAGAGTGCTAAAGCTTGCTTTGGAGACAAGCAGGCAAAGGAACCTCAAGAAAAGGAAAGTGATCCTGTGATGCTAGGGCTTGGGGCAATAGATTTAGTTCACAAGTAGTGAATTCAGGGTTAGGGACGTAGGGTTGTATCCCAGCAGGTTATCGGCTATTGCTCCATATTGATTTTAGTTAACAGGGATAGTTGAACAGCAGACTGAAATGGAAGAAGCTTCTTGTTGGCAGTTCATACTGAAAGTTCTGATCTCTGTAGAAGAAGTAAATAGACCTCCAAGTCATTGATCCCTATCATACTGTCATCCATTCACTTGAGCTTCATATATCAGGCTAGCTGACAGTGTTTGTGAAAGGATGAGAGTCCCTTCGCTTCAAAGTCACTGCACAAAATTGAATGGCAGCTTCTGGGAATATGCAATGTGAATCGGATGTGTCCTGGGAGTAAAATCTGCTCCGGCCCTCTCCAGCAGCTACGATGAAACAGGAGGCTTAGGTGAGTCAGTGGATGTTCTCCCTGGCTTCAGGAAAAGGGAGCTCAGATGGCTCCCTGCTTTCTTCAGCAGTGGCCCCAAACAAGAACCTGAAAATAGACTCTGACCTTTTGATTATACAAGGCAAACTTTCCTGCTTTTTTAGCTGCTGCTGTTGAGCTTTCCCAAGCAATCTCTAAACATAAAATAGGAGCGATTTTAAAAGAAAATGGGTTCATCAGGTCAATGGTAGTGTAATTCTGGAAAGGGTATGAAAGTAGGGAAGTAACGATAATGCAGGAATTGAAAGGCTGATATAATTTGCCATGGCTGCATTGAGGTAAGGAATAGTAAATAAAACTTCCTGTCTGACTGGAACATAATGAGTTCCTTACCTTTTAACAGTGGCTACAAAATAAATTAAAAGAAAACACATACTGCTTTTCTTCTCTTGCAGATAGCATCTATTTATTAAGGTAAAAGGAACAGTGACAGAGAATACTGCTTCTACACAACAATACTTGCATTAACTCTGAAGTCCTGACCACTAGCCAGAGACGGTGAAGGAAGGGGGAATGACACTGGCTTGAGAATAAAGTGATTTGAAATTGCCACTGATGGTGAAATAGGGAGAGTGATAGACAGTAAAGACTTGTCCATGTATTTCTCACAGTCTTGTGTTGGAAGGAACAGCGATTTTAGGAAGGAGGAGGGAAAGGATATTTGAAGGCAATTATTGTTTCTGCAGAAGAGGTATTACTGTTAACTACATCCAGTGCTTTTATAACTTCGTAGTGCCTCAGTAAAGAAGAACTGCTATGGAATTGTAAAGTGGACTTGCAGGAAGTACGCGAACAGACAGTGGAAGGCAGCAAAAAAACAACGTCTATAGGTTGCCCAGTACTAGCCATAGCCAAGAGACATCAGTCTCAACAAGCATACTAAAGGACACACAGCAGCTGTTTCCAGAATATGCAATAACTAGACATAAAATAGCACTGAAAATATAATTTACCTAGCTGGTGACTGAAATGTATAGTTCAAGCTTCTCTGAAGAAGGATACAACTGGAAGCAAGCAAGAAAAAATATATATTTTTTTATTTGCACACAACAAACCTGTGCATAGTTACTTCTCATTCCCTTAAACCTCACCACAGGCAGGGAACTTATGCCAACCAACTCATCAAGGCTTCTGCAAACTACACACTGAAATGTCTCTATTTGCCCTCTAGAGAACAAAATGGAAACTATGGTAACAGAGCTAGACCTGGTAAGGTCCATCAAAGACCAAGAAGGTAACTCAGCCTCACTCTATACAGAGTCCTTGACCTCCTGCTGCAACTCCCAACAAGAGAGACACTTCTTGAGAGAGTACATATAGAGGTTCAATTAATAACTCTAACACAGCCACAAGCCCGTGTACAATTACAGCTGACTTTCAATTGTGCTGCACTTCGCCTCCTGATTTAAAAGCATGCAGTTTGGATACAACTCTCAAAAACAAAAGTCATTAAACTTTTATCAGAAAAGACAACAAATAATCCAAAGTACTGTGATTTTACTTGGTAATTTTAGCTCAGTGAGCTATGTTTACCTTAATCCATGAGCATATGAAACACATCTGGAACTGCAGGTAAAACACATTTAGATACAGAAGATACACTTCTGAGTTTACTGCTTTTATGAATAAAAATCATTTAAATTTTGAATATTTCCTTTCTTCTGAATCCACAGAGAGAAATTTAAAAAAAAAAAAAAAAAAACAGGATAGGAAATTTACTTCTCCAGCACTTTTCCCGCAGGAAGTACGGCAATTTTTATAACACACTCACAGGCAATTTACTGTGACATGACTTAAAAAGTAAAGCTCATTTTTACAGAGTATGGATTTTTGCAACGTGATAGAATCCTGTATGTCTGACAGCATAAGGAATAGCGTACAAAATATACCATGTGGATTTAAAGTGACCAAAAGAAGAATCCAGTTTATAATTGTCTTTCTTTTTTGTTGCACAATCCAAATTCTATTTTGTGGGGGAGAGTGAGAAGGGTTTCAGCGAGCCTCCAGAGACAAAATAGGCCATATATTTATTTCAATGAGGAGAAGATACCTTTTGCCTTTCCAAGCTGATTTTTTATCTCAAACTTCAAGTGTTACAAAGATGCTCTTATTGTTAGTGAAAAAATAGCACACAGCATGGCAGAGTGCTCAAGATGGTGTGAGTCTGTTCCTCTCCCCAGGGGAGAAGCTGGTGCCGGGGAGGGCTGCCCACTCTGTGGCTGAATTTGGCTGAAACTTGGTTCCTGCTAGAATCGGGCAGGACAGGAACTGTGCCTGTAACATTGCATTTGAGCAGAAACCCACCTGCTGTACAATTAGTCTAGAGGCAAGGGATGAATGACAGAGTTAAGGTGAGGTATTCATACCTAACATTTTTGAAAGGCTTCTCCTAAGCAATCATAGAATGGCTGAGATTGTGGGGGACTTTAAAGATCATCCATTTTCAGCCCCCTCCCATGGCAGGTTGCCACCCACCAGACCAGGTTGTCCCAGGCCCATACAGCCTGATCCTGAACACCTCCAGGGCCTCACCAGGGTATCTAGGAAAAGACACTAAGAACGGTAACATAAAAACCTTCAAAATATATGCCTTTTGGGGATCAGTATAGCATATGTTTTAAATGTAACAAAGAGAGAGAGACAACTCTCAGCACAAACCTAGTGCATCGTTATTAGGAAGATTTATATGTATGAGAGACTCTAAAATGAAAGAAAAAAATATAAATCAAATCTATTTCAGAGTAGAAAACAAAATCATAAATAATGTCTTTTTCACACGTATTTTCTGATTACCCACATCTCCGGAATTTTAAGAACTACTGTTAGAGAAAGGAAGGAAACAGCCAGATGCAATCTAAATTCCAACTTCAAACAATTCCAGCACTTGTCATCTAGTATATCAGGCCACTAATAGACTGTTAGATGTCCTTATCATAGAAGCAGAATGATCAGCTTCACACCAGAATGTTCTCAGAACTGTCAGAGCTAGTTTCATTCTGGAGATACCAGTATCCCATTAATTCTTGTTCTCCGTGGAATTCTAAAAACACCATGCAAACTGAACATATGGATTAATTGCAGGAAGAATAGATGCTATCTCTTACCTCTGAAATATAACTGAGATTGCAGAAAAGGCTTGTAAGCAGAATTAAAAGGCACAGTAATTTCCTTCAATCAGCTTTGAGCTATTACGTGCTACCAATTTTCATTAAGACTTTTTGTCTGCTCCCAGACCACAGAGTGCTAGGTTAATTCTAGATTAATTGTTACCGCCTGTCAGATTTCAGGTCCCCAAACTTTCAGAGTTCACCTATATAAAAAGGAATTTTTCTTTTACAGTTCCCAGATATGTTTTTTAAAACTTTCTTCCTTTCTTATTGCATCTGTTCAGTGACATGCGCTGATCAGAACGATCTCAGTGCTACCATTGCATCTTGGTGAGCAGTGGTGATGTCTGGGTAACTTTGCCAGTGTTTTTTCATCACGTCATGGTCAGCAGTCATATACGTATGTGTGCATATTAACTCACAGACATCTGACTGCTGTCAATTTGCAAGAGTTTTGGTGTCTTGCAGAGTGTTTGTATTATGCCATCATTACCTATTTGGGTCATGGCATGCCTGATTATATATATGGGTTATATTCTGTCTAAATTATACTTAGAGAAGTGTACACACACACAGAGTTTTCAAGCCCTTGATAGAATAGTTGGATTCTCCATACACGTGAGCACAAGGAGTATGTAAAACCACTTTAGAAAGTTCTACCACACTTCATATGCTTTTCCTCGCTACCTTTTTTTGTTGTTTTTGTGGGTATATTTCAGTTTTTATACATTTAAAATGATATAGTAGTGTATCAATTATAATTGAGCAGTAAAAAATGATTACTTATCCCTTTGCTAGATGCACAGTATGCGTGAGTCAAAGCAAAGATTTGCAGGCTGCAGAGAGATAATTTAAGAGTATAATAGCTGTTCCTGTTTCTTTGTGTTACTAAGCTTGTTTTTTTCCCCCTTTTTTAAATGTTTGTCATATAATTTTTACAGTGTGTTTTTCTCTACTGAAAGCATTTATAAGACATTATAATCCACCACCTTGTTCCTATTAAAGGTCATTAATCCCACAGATCGCCATTTAAATTGAATAGTAAATTCTACAGATTCTCTGTTTTGACCTGTAAGAAAAGGAAATTAGGGATCACTGCTTGGCCAAGACCAAAGCAAACTGTGAATGACACCTCAGTGGGGTTTGATGGTGCACCCAACTGGAAGGATGCTCAGATGCATGGGGTCAGGGAGAGCCGCCCATCACAGCCGTGCTGTCTATTTAAAAATGCAACTATCGCCATTTTCAAACATTAATGCAAGATCTGAAGTGCAGAAGGACTAAATCTAAAATAATAGTACAGACTTCTTCTACTCTGAAGTGCTGTCTGGATAAGTTGTTTAAAGCTGTTAATGGTTCTTGGACTTTAGAAAACTGAATGATATTTCACAAACCCAGTTTTCAGCTGTTGTGATTTTCTGTAAGAAGCTTCTTTCCCATGTTTCTGAAGTAGCAGCCACAGGCACAGAGCTGAAATGTGGAAAAGTCAGACCACCATCTTTTAACATTATTATTATAAAAATACCAGCCCACTGCCCACCAGCTGATTTTTAAGTGGCAGATTTGAGTGAACTGTTCTTTTATTTTTCTTTCTCCTCTCCCAATATCACTTAGTCAGGTTTTCATGGGAAGCGATAAGAGGAAGGAACAATGACACGAGGGTGTTGCTTGTGGGACTGGGATGCAGCAGGCTCAGCAACCACTTGCCAACGGAGCTGCTTCCCACCACCAGGGCCTCTCACACACGTGGCTAGTGCTGCATTATTTTTCTGCACCTACAGAGCCCTGCCTCATCCAGACTGGTGTTCATTCACACCCTTCTGCTGCAGCTTTCCACTTTCAGGGTTCTCTGCAGCATTTTTGTGCCTGGAATTTTCTATTTCACTTGGAGATCTGTTTCACACCATATTGCTCACATCTAAGTAATTGTAAAAAAACGTTTGGTGGAACATTAATGTTGAAGCCATAAATCTAATAATTTAGTCTTTGTTTTTATTGGTGCAGACCAACGGAGTTCTTAATTGCAACACTGACCTGGTACCAAAGAAAAGGCCAGCTGTGCCTAATCAGCCAGGGGGTGGACTAGAACACACTGAAGAAAGGAAGTGGAAAGTAACGCCAAAATGTTTTAAGATGTAAAATGACACAACGTTCAGTGAACACTTGCCAACATCATCTCTAATTACTGCAGTGATTAAGTAGTAAAGAATTTAGTCCCAAGAGAACTGCAGTTCTGAAGGAAGCACGGTGCCATGTGTTACAGAATTTTTTCTTGCAAATCATTATTGAAATCCTGCTTTCTGTGGTTCTCCTAACAAACTCTTTCTTTGCAAAAACCATGCTTCATTTGTGAAGTGCAAAGGGAGTGTGTCTTGCCTGCCTCTGAAGATTTACGTCTTTATTGCCTTATATTCAACTTGCCTTTTAAAAAAATCCTTTTATGTCTCTAAATAAAGAAGCACAGAAAGCAGTATGTATTTGCATACTGTAAGCGTTCCTCTCATCCTCACTGAAGAACAAAAAGAGAATAGGGGAGGGCTAGATAAAAGCATCAAGACCTTAAAACAGCACGGCAATGGTCTGACAAACGGCCAGAGAAATGGCAATTAATGCAAGACCAGTTTAAAATCAGAGTCCTAAGGGACACCTTAGAAGACCTTGTTTAGAAGCACTTCCATTTCTTTTTTATCATAATGCTCTTAACCATGAGATCAGAATTTTTCCAGCTTAAAAATACAAAGCACAACAATTAAAAAAAAAAAAATCCCTGAGGTTTAGTAACAAAAGTATTTGAATTGATTTTAATGTATGGGTTATGTTTAAACTTTTTATAACTCTGGATCAAAATGTCTATTGTACAAGCAGAATATATATTTCACTGTAGCATGCTCATGTTTATTATGTTTTATTTTCTCTGTGGGTGCCTCTTCTTTTCATTCAGTAAAAGAAGAGGAGAAATCCTCATCCTCTTTCAGAGCCGAGAGACAAAGAACAGCAAGGGAACAACCATAGTCAGTCCTCTCCTCTCTTTGGTCCTGTTTTTTTCACATCTAATCCGTGTCTCTTCCTCCTACTCCTTGCTATACAGAGCTTCCAAACACACTATTTCCTGTTCCACAAAGAAATATTTAGCTCTCACAAAGCACTTTTATCAGTACATCAAAGAGACACAATTATCCCCATTTCACTGGTGCGAAAACTAAGACATGAACATCATCTATATGGAATACGCACAGCAGGGAAATATTCCCAGAATACGAATGCCATATGTATATTTTAGAAAGGATGTAGTAAAGAACGGGGCATTTGTGCCTGTTGGGGAGCATTACAGAGCACAAAGAGGTCAAGAGAAAGAAGGAAGAAAAGGCACTAGGCTCCTAGCACTGCAACTTATAGGCTTTCTTTTGTCCTAAGGAAGATACAGAAATGTTGCTCCAGAATCATCCATAAACAATTTAAAATAAGACCAGCTAATGTCACATATAACTCAGAGAGAAAAATAGAAGTGATTTAATGTGCAGGAGAAGTGCCAACATAACCAGTTATTGCCTTTCAGCTGGACGCTGCTAGTCTGACTACGCCATGTCATCATGTGTGTGGTAAAATGCTTTAGCAAAATGAAAAACAAAATGACGTTATTTTTAGCCTGACTACAGTAGCAAATTAAAATGCTTCCTCTTGCTTCTTAGTAGATATGAGTTTAGCTGGAAAGGCAACAGATGCTCTGAATTTCAGTGTTTAAAATGAGACACTGAGATGCTTCCTCCTCAGCCAAGTCTCTGCAAGTCTGCGAGAAGATGCTCTTTTTTCCTCAGCATTGAATAAGATGTTAAACTTAGTTTTCTAAGCTCGTTTCATGAATCATTCATGATCAAGTACAAATCCTCACGAACTCACAAGCTTCCTGGACGAGAGCACTGAACCAGTAAGAAGAATATTTAGGAAGGTTTAATGGGAATGACAAAACAGTTAAAAATGTGACTAGAGGGATCATAAACAGTAAGTGAATTCATTGGACCAGACAGAACACTTATCAGTTGGTTCAGTCCCATTTGTACTATCAGCAATGTTGAGTATAAAAGTATTGCAGATTTTGCAAAGAACTCCAGATTCTCAAATTCTTTCTATATTTTAATGCATTTGCAGTTGTTATTTCTGTGAAGGGAATTGTGCCGTACTGTTGCACTCGTGACTCACTGAAAATCTGCTTTGAGACTTATCAGTACGATGCTATGAGTAAGTCATGCCAAGAAAAACACTAATCTAGGATAAAATAGTTCAAATTCTGGTGACCAACTCACCTGTAGTAAGTTTTGTCTCCAAAGAATTATCTTAGAAGATAACTCAGAAATATCTGAGAGGATAACTAGCTTTAGAAGAAAATGGGGTAGTTGATAAACATCAAATGTTTGGGATGCACTAAAAGCAGAAGTCTGTGCTATTTTTCCTGTTCCCATTTAATGCTCTCATTCAATTACAAGGCACACACATTTCTGTGGCATCTGCTCCCAAGCCTCATTATTTTGCTGGGGGGGCAACAAAGGGGTGAAAGAGGGGTCTGGGGTGTGCATGCTATGGGAAAATGAAGGTGACAAGATTCTAGAGATTGTAAAGGGAACAAAGATGATGCACTCTGCTCTGGCAACTGCCAGGTGAGGGTTAGGTTATGACCACCCTGCCTTCAACAAGCAGCCTGGCCAGTGTCATGAGGCTGCTGGGAAAGGAGCACCCAGCACAAGGCAGCAAGCAGCACTGCCTGTCCCAGGAGGGACCGTCTTACCCTCCTTGCACCGATTCTATCTGCACAGCCTTCGTAACTTTCAAGTAGATCTTATTTTTGCTTTTAATGTCTGCTGAAAGTGTATAAAAACTTACAGGCAAATAGAGAGGTTGGTTTCAGATGGTGATATGGAAAAAAGTGTGCAGGGACATCTTCATGGGCTCTAAACTCCTCCAGGGCTAGAATCTTCTAATACTGAAAATTCTCGCATGTCAATCTAAGGTCTTTGTTTCTTCCAAACCACATTGGTGTTTTCTAGTAGCACTATAGCAATCTCCTAGAGGCATCAGTCAGCTGGGGACCCTCTGCAATTACCTATCAAATAGGACACAAGAGACCGGGAGCAGAGTATTCTGAACAGCAGGCTGCCAATCTCTGTCCCTGCCCTGATCTCTGTCCCTGTCCCAAAGGAGAACAGAAGAGCTGTTCTCTCATTCTTTTCAAGTCCTGTAGTATCTCCATGATGCTTACAAAATACAGAAGGTATTGTAATCAAAGATTTCAACCATGGCAATTTCATACTGAGTACTCCCAAAATGCAAGGAGAAATGAATCTCCTCTACAGCTTGCCACTTCGTGCTTTGTCCAAGGCTTGAATATATTGACAGAAATGAATTAAAATGCTGATAGATAAAAACAGAAACATTCAAGCTTAATCTAAGAAAACAGCAATGTTTAAACACGTCTTGAAATTAGTCATTTATGTCAAACATCAACTATTTATAATTTCTATTAAAACAGTTCTGCTTTTATTTTTAATTAACCATATTAAAAGAAAATCAGGAGCTTTTCACATTTTAGGCTTGTTCACTTCTAAAAATCAAAAATCACATGATTCCTTAACTGTTCTAAATTGCATTTATACAGAAATGTAAGTAAACTTTCACCTTTTGAAAGAGTAAGATCTATGTATTGCTTTGAAAAGGGCACTAAATGGCTCCTGCATTTAGGACAGGATGGCAAACCCTTTTTACTGCAATGTCTGAGATTATGCTGCTGGCCTTTGCTGTGATGTCAAGCGTCAGCCTTTGTGGCACGGCAATTTCCATTCTAGGAAAAAAGTTGATATTTGCAGAGCAGATTGCACTGAACGAAATTTGCAGTCTCTGATGCCTGCTAGTGGGACATTTGTTACATGCTCTGCTCTGAATGTAGTAATACATATTTCAACGTGGCACTGCTTCTTCAAAAGATTAAAAACCTCTTAGTCCTGTGAGACTTGTGTCAGCATCTGATTTCATGTGCAAGGTAATCTTTAAATATTAATATGGAGCAAGGTCATGCTCTCCTTAACCCCCGAAATGGAGTTAGTAAATCATGATCTGGCAGTAGAAATATATGGGGCACATCAGTATTTGTTTAGAGCAAAATTTAAATTTAAATGAAACTAAATTGGTTACTGGTATTTTTATAATTGCATACAGGTAATATATTATCTGTGGGCAGAGGGGAAGTATGGATAGCCTATGAAGCTGTAGCTGAAAAACATTTATTAGAAGGATATTAATAAAATCTCCTGAATTGACAGCAGAGAAAGTGGTATCTGAAAAACCAGTTAGATAAATCTAAAGTGGGAATTCAGTAGCTCTTGGGGCAAGTCAGCTGCTGTCAAATCTCTGTTGACTGCAGCCGAACGAGTCATTTTACACCAGATGAGTGGAAGCCTTTTGGGCTCTCATCTAAGCTGAACCACTGATTTATGGCATGACACTGGTAGTCTTTTTGACCTCTTTATATGACATTCATCCTACTAAGGAACAGGGGGGAGGGGGATTACTGCACTTTGCTGGAAACTAGATGATGGACCCAAATAGACTTTCCCTAGGCAAAATAAAACATTTCATAGTTTAATTTCTTGAGAGGGGCTGATGGTTTAGCCTTGAAATTCTACATACATTGCCATTACATGTTATCTGGACCTCAGCTCCCTGTGCAGCTGAGGTTCATGGCACACATAACTAACCACATTTGTTTTGCTGCCAGGGGATCTCCCTTGCTGCAGAGATGGGGAATGACTTTATCCTACAAAAAAAGAACCAGTTGAACTCTGCAAAGAGTCAGTGTTGTGAGACTATGACCTTTCATACAAAATACTTAGAGGGCAACTGAGCAGTGACAGAGTCTAGGGAGGGATAGAGTCTTCATCTGAGCACTGGGAAGTACAGGGAGACAAATTATTTAAATTTAAAAACACAGAAATTTTGCTTGCTAAATAGGGACTGAATGTGTGATCCTCATTTAGAGCAAGGAACAGCACATTTGAGCTTTAGCATTTAATGATTTGAAGTACTGAATGGGCAAGATTTTCCTTATAGAAGCATCTGAGACGCAGGGCACTCATAAATAATTAGCTAAGTAGCTTCATTTTGCTCTTTGCTCTGCTTCCTAAATTTGCCAATTATTTTAAATTATGCGTATAAATATTGCAGTGTGGACTGTTGTGTCCACTGGCAGATGCGTTAAGGCTTTTAAACCTATTTCTCTTGGCCCTTTCACTTTGATCTGATCTTGAAAATGTTTTATGGACCTCATCTGTGAAGATAATGGGTGTTTCAGGATCAGGTGATGCAAGCTCCATTACACCAGGCACAGGTAGGTCAGTGAGAAGCAATACGCAGTTAAGTCTCTAACCCCACAGAGAGATCAAAATGCTTCAACCAGTCTCTGTCACCATTTGGGTTCCTCGGCTCAGAGAATCCCCGGAATGTGGGCTTAAACAAGAAAGATCCTTCCAGACCTCACCGAGCATTAAGCTACCTGGAGATGGCTGTCTCCAACCTGCCTGCCATCCATGGGTGTTCAGGGATCTGTGAGTTTGTTCTAAAGGCTCTGCAACAATAACAAGGAAAAGATTATTTTCAGTGGGCTTATGCTTGTCATACAGGTGCCCCCCCCCTCCACATAAACTTCCTTAAAAATCCACAAATAAAAGTTGAATTAAACTTTGCTCTCATATATAAAAATTCAATACTAATACTGTGCGGTTCTTTATTCACAGATGGATTTTTCTGTAGAAATTACTTTCAAAGCACGTTTCCAATTTTCACTAAGCAGCTCTTGCCCACTAAAAACTCACTGGAGTTATTTTGTAATGTTTAAAGATGTATGGAAACACACTTCTGTCTGGTGCTGCCTCGTAAAAATCAAACTTAACAACAGAAGTCCTTCCTGTGAGTAACACGCAGGTGCAAAGAAACAAGCAGGAGGGCAATGAGGACACCAAGAGTGAGAAGGCAAGTTATCCAACAAAACACAAGATGAGAGAAAGAGAAGGGGGAGAGAAGGGAACAGGTGGCAAAAGGAAGGGGAAGATGTAGGTAGGCTGGGGCTGGAGCACACAAAGAGTTTGGAAGCAAAACCTGCTTCAGGAGATGAGTTGTCCCTTATCAGGAGCAGAATCAATGACAAAGCAACAGCAATCAGCACAACTTTTAACATTTCTCCAAAACACACAATAAATCTCTTTGCCCTTGGGAGAGCCAGAACAACAGATGAGCACAAAACTGCTGGCAAAATGCAGAAGTCTCTGTCTCACTGTGCAGGCAGATGAAGTTATTTAGTCAATCCTGTGTTGTCTTCTCAGAACTACAAAGGAAAAAAGCCGCCCAAAGTTTCAGTCAATATTTACCTCTTGGGTTAATAAATTGTGATCCTGACCTCAACAAAAGTCAATATCTTCTGATTATTATACGCAGGCACCTTTTATTTGTCCTCACTCATTGTATAATGAGTTACCCGTTTCCACTGGCAACTTCACTTTAATTTTGAATGTCTGAATTGAACAATCATTTATTCTCCAAGGCAAAAGACAAAATTGCTATAAACCAGAGCTGAAAAATACAGAATAGTGTTGCTATTTCTGGTGAATAAGTGAGCTTGGGCAGGGGACAGAAGGGATCAAGGATTAAGCACAAGAAATAGTCATTTTACATCCTTTTTTAAATATCTCTGAGTGACAAGGAGCAGAGAGGGGAAAGCCCTGAACTGTGCTTTTAAATACAATAAGGCTGCAAGTGCAGGTGAGAAGAAAAGACTACAATCTGGCCTGACTCGTGAATTTGTTTCAACAAAATGTCATTGTTCTTCCTCCCCAGAAGATCCAAGAGGAATGCCAGAAAATACACGCCAAGGGCAGCGAGAATGGGAGCATGTGCAGGCCACGTGGCAGAACTGAGTGAAGGCTGCCACATCTCAATTCTTCCTAATGGCTGGGCTGGACCAGGACCAGAGGGAGAAACCTCGGGGTGTTACTCTCACAATTATGCAATGTTTTATGCAGTAGCACAAACGTGCTTGTCTGGAAGAAATCAAAGCACAGCCTCACCCAGCAAGATCAAGAGTCAGCTAGAATCACACTTTTGCTCTTCAACTTCTCGTTTTTCTAACATCCTCCGCTGAGTATAATAAAAACATCCTTTGGGCTTTCCAGCCTTGTGATACTGGAAAGATTTTCACTCACGTAACTCACTGCTCTCATTTCTTTTTTAAAAAGCAAGTTACTTTGCCAGTTTAAGTTTGTCTGACTTGACATTATTCTACTATTAATCACACTGGCAAACAGTGGCAAGAGCAGCACGCCTCTAGTTTAAGCACAGCACTTTTTGAACAGTGGAAAGTCAGGAAGAACAATTATGGGCAAAACAACCATGATCTTTGTGAGCACCTTGCTAACAAATCCCATTAAGACCCATCCTAGCACATTTGTTTTAAAAGCAGTTTTCTCTATCTGTGTGGTGCTACCCTGGTACCATGCTACCTTATGCTGTAAACAAAAAATGGCTCACCATGACCAAAGCAGGTCACATTGAACGCCTGGAAACAGCCACAGAAGTGTTATTTTCAAACTAGAAAAGCAGCTGTTTTTCAGATGAGACATTCAAACCAGTATTTAGCACTTCCATAAATATTTTTATTATTCTTATTATCTGTTAACATGATGCATTTGAAAAGAGATACCTCATTCAGAAAGGTTGGAGTTACTCTACCTGAGTATCAGAGAAAGATTACCATCAAAGGTGGATTTTCCCATTTACTTCACAAAGCCAGTTTACAGTTTTGCTTGCCATAAGCAACTTCTACATGGAGACCATCAGACATAAAAAAAAAGTCTTTAGACAGCTTGCAGACCAAAAAGCAGCTGATTTTCTGAAAGAAAAATACAAAAAAAATAAGAAGATAAAAATCCATTTCTCCCCAAGAAGTCATAACTCAGAACTGACAATGCAAAAACTCGATGTATTAAAGGTTCATTTGGTGTTCTCAGACCTATTTCTACCGAATTCAAACATCTTTCACTATTAATATAGTTGAGATCATTTCTTTCCATCTAATGACCTGTATCAGCAACTGCCACCAGCATCATATCAGTACCAACAAGAAGACATGCTAATTAGTGTGCCATTAAACAGCATGCATATCCATAGAGGAAGTTTGCAAACTGTCTTATGAGCGGAAACCGTTGAAGTTTCTGTAGGTTTGAATAAATTGGTGGACACTCTGTGGCCACAGAGGGTTTTAATCAACGGCCTTTATAATAGCATAAAAATGGAAACTGATTTGTTAGTGTCAATAGACAGAAACAGTAAGAATGTGGGCAAAACACAGGTAGATGCTGTTTTTTCCGAAAATCCAACATGCACCCAGGAGGATGCTTACTTTGGAAAATCATTTCTCAGCACAGAGCAGAGCAGAACTTGGGCCAGAATTTTGGATGAAGTCATTCTCTCTCTGCCTTTTCCATCAGGAAGCTCTGCTCCCAGCACAGCGCCGTTCTGCTAGAGGAGCCATGCAGTGCATGCAGTATGAAATGTTGCATGGAATGCTGGCTTGGGTTTCTTCTAAATTTCACAGCAAGACAGTGCAAAGAGCAGAGAATATTCTTGATATGATTATTGTAGCCTGAGCTGCTAAAGAGATTCAGTGAAGTACTCTAAATTAGCTGAAGCTCGTGAATCCTAAAGAAATGTAAGAGGGTCTCAGTGAAGGAAGGCAGTAGGCAGATGGTTTTCTCAATGGAAAACAATGAGTGGTTTTTGTTAGAGGCTTTTGGAAGTATGAAGGATCATTTCTACTAGCAGCCAAGATACCAAGAGATATAAAGGTTATAAACTAGTAATTCAACACTTACTTCTTCAGGCACTCTGACTATGGTTTATACGTGATTTTAATTAATAAGTTTAATACTTTGAGCTGGATAGATTTCTGTTTTCTTCTGTGCTGTCTCTTCTTTGTTTTTCCAAGCAATAAACTAAAATATAAGACACTCACCAGACCATAATTGAATGGGCTAAAAAGCAAGAATCATAAAAATACGTGTTTACAATACGAAGCTTGGATTAATATTAGCAAATGTTTGAAAGCACTGAAATAACATTTTCAGTCTCCTCCTTTCTAGTCAAGTAAATCCTTGCTTTATGCAGAAAATAGTATTCAATAAAGCATACAATCTAAATTTTGAATTATATAAAAATCACAACACATCTTTTTTTGCTCCTCTAAGATTCAATAAATAGTTCAATAGATCTTCTTTATTCCTTTCACCCTTCTGGGGAAAAGAATGATTCTCAGGCAAAGAGCTTGCAGGCCAAATTTCAATCTGAAAATAATCTTTATAGCTGAGTTATAAAACAATGAGAATAAGGGTTTACGATGTGAAAGTTGATGTAGACTTTACCGCTTTGGCATGACTGGTGAAGCTGTATTAAAAATAAATAAATGTACAACAAACCGAAAATAATCAACACACAAAGAAGGCATTCTATATGTTTTGACTGAATAACAGAAGCTGTATGCTATCATGGTCAAATAAATCTAGCGTCTTAAACCTCTCCACCCTTATTATCTCTACCAAAAGAAAAATGTTTATAATAATACATATATTGACTTTTGCTTTCTGTTCAATAACAAGATTTACTGCCCCACTCTTCAGTCAATTGTAACCTCTTTGGGTCAACAAATCTCGATACTGATCTCAATAGAAGTCAATACCTGCTTATTACTTACCTCCACATTTAGACGCCTATCACAAATTCTTACAATATTCCCTTGACAAGAAGAAATGAATACTTTCTGTTTAGTTTATATGCAAAATAGGCTTAAGTACTTTTCATGGAGAAAGTCAATGCAAAGCTATGAGATAATGCTGCATTTAAGGAAAAAAGCATTATATATTAATTTTCTGCAACTTGTAATTGAAGTTGCTTAGCTTCTGTGTGTTGTTTCCTTAAAAAGTCAAAGACTGACCTTCTTGTAACTCCTATTTTCTTCCCACATAAAATGCAATTGAGCAATCTGATATTTTGTTCTCAGTAACAATGAAAGGCAAATAATACCAAAAATTAAAAAGCTACTTGCAAATAATTATTCAAAAACAAACATACCAGTTCAAAAGAGAAATGTAACAATTGCCTTCTCAGCTACACTTGTACAAGGCTAGCATAAAAAATTAGCCTTTAAAGCCACTATCACACCTGAGTTTGTATATGAATTGATTTTATACTTTCATAGAAGGAATCTGTCTTGAGATTTGCTATTCAGCCTCTGAAGTGTCAAATGCTTGCTGTGCGAAGACATTCAAAACAGGATTTCATATCTTATATATAAATAGATTAAATGGAAATTTATCTATCATACAATCCAAAGGCTCATATAGGAATCTTAACATTGAGCCAGCTAATAAGGAATGTCTTTTAAAGTACTATCTCACCAGATTTGGTTTTGAAACTGGATTACTTTTTTTTTCGCCTGTGTTCAGAATGGAAACTAAGAAGAAGCTGGTACAGAGTCTGGAACATATGGCAAGGGAATATCAAAGGTAGCAGAATTACACTGAAAAGTGCCTCTACAAGTGTGTCAGGCTACAGGGAACATCACTGCACTGGTCTTCTGGTCCTTTCCAGTTCCACAAGCAACATAACATTAGTTGTGTCAAACACAGAAGACAACAAGACAACAGATGGAACAATGACCTTAACCTTGAATATTAATATTTTGTCACCTTGTCTTAAAATTCTATTTTTTGAACAACACACATTGCAGAATATTTGGGGGAAGAGAGAGTTTGCAGTGGAGACCAGAAGTGGATACTCAAGATTTAAACAATTTTTTTATTTTTACATTTATCCTAGTCACATCAATTCATGTAACATTTTTTTCAGACTTGCTTAACATTAGACATTCCCATCATTACCCCATAACCATCTCCATTATCTGAGGTGAAATGAGAATATACAGCTTGTTAAAGATTGTTTTCTTGCATTTGTCAGTTAAATCCTACCCTGAAAAACTGGATAAAAATTTGGAGAAAAATTCAGATGCATTTTAAGCACAGAAGGTCCCCATTCTCCACTTATTTATATCATTTCTGTGTATAAGCAGAGGAAAAAAGAGGTATGATGCAACAGAATCATGTTTGCACTTACCTGCAAACTGAATTTGACTAACAAAAAAGCCAACTCAGAATTAAATAGCTTTTCAGGACAAGCAAAATCAACATTATTTATAGGATCTGACAGTAGGCCTAGAAAAACATTTACAGCTTTTTTAAAATAGAGAAAGCTGTATTGATTAGCAAAATGTAAGGCATTAGACTGCATGGATAAACACAATTGTCACATAAAAGATCTGGGTCAAGAAACACCAATAAAACTCTTATTCATCTAATTAGTGAAAGAGCACACTGAAAGGGCAAGCAAGGTTAAAGTGCTCTGCCTAGTGCCTGATATTGCCACAGGATGACAAGATATTCTTCACATCCAGCTTTAATGATGACTCCGACCATTGAGAGAAGGCTACATGGTTCTTAGGCAAGGTGCTGCAGTAAGCAGGCTCTGAGGGATTCCCACCACCCATCATGCTGTGGTTCCGCAGAGCCCCAACAGATAGCCCCATCAGCATAACAGCACCACCATTTACGCTCTCACACTAAGAGATCTGGATCACAGAGGCATTTGATGCAAAGCACATGCAGGTACATAACCAGAAGAAAAGGTAAGCCCAGCTCCTCTGCTGCAGACCTCCCTGAGAAGGAGCGCAAGCGTGTCACAGAATCATAGGGGTTGGAAGGGACCTCCAGAGTTCATCAAGCCCAACCCCCCTGCCAAAGCAGGTTCCCTACAGCAGGTCGCACAAGAATGTCGCTGATGAACAGACATGGTGAGATGTAACCAGGATTGTAAACAAAAATGTATGTGGCCCAGAGGAGCTGGGTGGAAGCTCTCTGTGCATGCCAGAGATACTGCAAAGATCCACCTAACGGATTTTTAAGAAAATGTTGATGTTACACAACGGTAGCTCCTGTAAGAAAAAAAGAACCTAGGATTTGGTTCCTACTCTAGAAAGCAGTGAGGTTTACATTTATTGAACCTCATTTGTTATTACCTTCACAAGAACTGGTATTTGGCAAAACATCTCCAAATTAAAATATGAGTGCATTTTTATGTGATAGTGATTAAAGTGGGTGGATTTCAGAATACTGCAATATGAAGAATGACAGTAATTAATGTGGATGAAGTGTTGGTAAGAACACAACAGAAATTCAACAAAGATCAAGTGCCAGAGTGAAAGAAGGTGAAGGAAAGAGGAAGAGACTAGAGGACATTTCTTGAGGGCAAAAATAAGGTTAAAGAATGATTATTAATGTGCTACTGACACTCCACAGTTCTAATGAGAACTGTGCGAATGAATATATAATAAAGAATAATAATCATAGTTGGGTAGCATTAGCTAGATGGGAAGAGGCAGAGGGCAATGGGAAGATCAGTCTAATAACAGAGACATTCTGCCCCGACTGTGGCAAAGGCCTTGGAAGATGCTCAGGGGGAAGAAATCTCCATGGAGATTCATGAAAGCTGTTCCTTATTATTATTTTGCAGAGCTCTCTGCCCCTAAACAAGCCCTAAGGCCCTTTCAGAATCTCTGAAGGTCCTAGACTATGAAACCTGCCTTTGAAATGTGAAGAGCTCAAGTATGAGTGGTCTCTTACCACGCTGAAGGAGGCAAGCTATCTTCACGTCCATCTGCTAAGGGGCTTCACAGCCCTGCTACCACACCCAACAACCTCCTGTGCATTTTAAATACCACTTACCTTTAAACCCATCGCATTTCAAGTTTTGGTTTCAAAGTATCTTTATTTTATATCATTAACCAAACACAGGATTATGGATCAGTGTCCTTATAGAACAGAGAGGAATACAGAAATAAGGGGAGGGGAAAATACTGAAATGTTTGGATGTTGAAACTGAAATGTTGATACTGAAATGTTTACTCCATTTTAACGCACACACCTCTTATTTTCTGAAACAGAGTTCAGTTAGGACACAAATTTTTGGCACTATTTGCAAAGCCTGAACTCCCTCATTTACTAATTTCTATAGCTGCAGAATTAATGAGATTGATCGCAGCTAGCATTTGACTTGATTACATTTTAATAGAAAATCTTCAGATGTATTAAAGATTTTCTACTATAAGCCTTTCAGAAGAGGTGATGAGGCTGATGGAGCTACCTGTGAGAATTATTGCTACAGGAACCTCTCAACTTGCAGCAGAAAGCTAAACGTACTGTTGTGTTATGTATTCTGTTCAAGTTTCTCACTTTGAAATAGTTGTGATTGTCATCCTTGACCAGGTTCAAACAGGCATTTTTATCACAACATTCCTGGCATGGTACTGCAAGCTACTTGCTTGTGAGTAGTTATCAGCTGGCAAATATTTAAAAGGAGGTTGGCTGATTGAAATTATACACCCACAGCTACACAGAAACAACAAAATAACCAAAAGCAGCCAAAGACAGTAAAGATTCTCTTAAAATATATATTTTCTAAAAAAGGAAACCTATACAAGCAGAAGAGCTGTAAATCTCACATCTTTGTTTAATATTTGATCATCAAAAACTAATAATTAAAACCAGGAAGGTTAGGTTGTCAAGTTTTACAGCTGAGTGCTCTCCCTGAGCATGCTCAAATCAACACTTATGAGATTAATTTATAAGCTCTTCAAATTCTGAATCTCCAAGGTTTGTGCTGTCTGTGCATTGTTTGCATAATGCAGTTTTACGCTGCTACTGCACTGCCTATAAAGGGATTATTTTCATATTCAGCACATTAAGGATATAGCACAATTCATAGATATCGCACTGTGTTTATGCCTGAGATAGCAGGTAAAGTGTCTCTCGTTATGATTATCCGTGAAGCAAACATAGGAACATGAATGTTTTGGGAGAGAGCATACCCTTAGTGAAATTAATTCCCCAATGATTTTATTAAAGTCTGCAAATTGCATTATTTTCCCATCATATTTGAAATATTGCACTTCCTTAATGCTTGCTCGAACCCATGGCATGCCATCTTCCCCGGGGTGTCTAGACGTGGTGTCTTAGATTTATGTGTATGATCTCAGTGTGTTACAACATCACTCCTGACTAATGCATTATTACAATACTTACATATATTCCCAAGTGTCACTGTATTGATTAGAAAATCGCCAATCTGCATATGCACACCATCTGTGCTTCAGAAAAGCAAAACATGCAAGATAACATTTGTGTTACTCAAAGGGAAATTCACATACTACTAAGAGAACAAATGGGTACAGATTTTTTCTGCTTTGTTTTGTAAAATAACAAAGAAAATGCATACTATTTTCACAAAATAACAGTCCATGCCTGACAGTCAAAAACAGAAGCATTTTTCTCACTACATAGCAAGATCTATCTTTCGGAATGACACGCAAACAATCTACCATTTTAGAGATAGCAAATAATGCAGAAGCAAAGCATACTGCTGCAATGAATTTTAAAAATCTCAGCTCAAATGCAACAAGGGGACTTTTCAGCAGAACTGGCTGTAGTCAGCAGCGAGTCTTTCTCTGCTGAAAGCTCCAAGAGTGGTTGTAAAAGATGAATGAGGCCCTTGCTTACTGGGGTGAAATGCTTTTAAAGGACAAGAATCTGCTTATCTTTGATTGATTGCTCAGTCTGATACTTTCCTTTATAAAGTTTATTGACTACAAGCCCATAAATCAAAGAAAAACAAATCACAGGTTCAATTTTGGGGGCATTGACATCCTGCCATCTTGCAGCAATAGCTTAGAAGTTGCAGGGCAGGGAAGAGGAGGAACATAGGGTCCCTTTCAGATAAACCATTACTTGAACTGTTTGTAAATGATTATTCATTTTTGCCTCATAACTTTTTTAAATCCACAAAAAGACGCAACCAAGGAACACCGATCATTTTTTTGAAAATCCTTAAAAACTGAATATGCAATGGACAGACATACTTTTCAGTGTGTTGCTGTCACACTATTGCATTCCCATACATTCCTTATCCTCTGTAAGGTTTTTATGCTTACAATTTAAAATATCAAAGCAAGAATCAGAGTTCTTTCATGGAGAAATGAAGGTTTCATAAGCTCGAGATCTCTATATTGAAAGCCTCCCCACTCATGTAGAAAAATATTTGCACAGAAGGAAAGCACTAGCCATAGATCTTGCTCATATATGGCACACGGTACAATATGACAGCACAATAATACAGATTAATTTGTGCTGTTGACCTTGATGCACTATTCTATTGTGTCTTCTTTTAAAGTCAACACTCAGGTCATTAGAACATCTGGTGTTTAACAAAAAATCCCATTCTGAAGTGCTAAATGTGTTGAAACAAATGGTACTGTACTATCATTATGCAGTGCAACCTCTCTGTTAGGGGTCTAATTTCAAGGCTACCCTGACTGAACTACATTATTATTAGTGGTTTTATAATTCACATCTTGCTACAGTACATAAAATACCTCATTATCAAAAGCAGCCTTTTAAAAGCTGGATTGGGTTCCACGTAAGCAGGACTGACTGTCGCTTTCCTTTCATTTTATCTTTAGAGACATCTGGAAGGGCTCAGCCTGCGCACTGCTGGGCATGCTGGCCCCAGCCCAGCAGAGCACTTTAGCACACATATGTATTTATACACACAAATAACTCCCATTGTTTTAGCAGAACTTGCTATTAGGTTACATGTGTACTGAATTACCTTGCTGAATGTAAGAAGTGGGTCCACCACACCAGCTAGAAATCGCACAGCACTCAGCATTGCCTTCTCCTCATTTTACACTCTTATTTTCAGACGGTGCCCAAATCTACTCTGCACAGGGAAAGGCTGGTGCAGCCTTTTAGTGGAAGACTGAAGATCAGGGAGACGGTCAGTGGCACAGAGTGAGCGGCTTTGCTTCACATGAATATCTCCAAGGTGTTAAATACGCAAAAAGAAAAAACAAAAGGTAGCTATTCTGCTCCACAGTGTTTGCCAGCCTGTTGCTACCCTTAATACTGCTGCTGTCTCTACACCTCTCTCCCACCACTCAGCCTGCTCTTTGCTCCCCAGCAGAGCTTCTCCGTGCAAAGAAACATTGTTTCTACAGCATCCTAGGGAACATCACCACTCTTCTTCAGAAAGGACTAATGCCTTTCAGTGGACTGCTGACCTTCACCTGACCTAAAACAGACCACAAGCTCTATTATCAGCATTTCAGCTTGCCCAGTTGGCAGGGAGGTACCTCAGCCCACACCAAGTTCCTCCAGCTGCACTGCATTTGTGTTATGAGTCAGGGTGAGCTGACTCTGCTCCACCTGACAAATCTTACCATCATTTGCATCCCAGCAACACAAGCATAAAGTGGTACTGCTCTACTTGTTCATCTGATTTATATTTAGTGTGCAAGTACAAGCAGGAAGGAATTGACCCTGAGAAGTATACCCATAGCTGAGTACCATGTATCTGACACAATTTATTTTTTATCAGGTAGAAAAGATCCTCATAATGAGGAGCATGTAAAAGTACTGCCAGTTTATACAAACTAAAACATATGAATCACATTGCCTGACGAGGAACCGGTATCCCCAGCTTTTGAGGGGGACATTGCGAAGGAGAATGTGTGTGTGTGTTTATGAAGAGCCGTGACTGCTGAGCCAAGTAAAGAAGGGGTGGTGGGAAGCTGCTTGAGGTTGCTCAGCACAGAAAAGTAGCAGCCAAAAAATGCCTCTGACTCACAGCAGGGCTGGAGAAGTGTTATACTGTGACTTGGGCCAAAGTGAAATCATTTCCAGTTGTTTCAAATGAGATTTGTGCTACAAGGTCCCAGTTGATCTCCATGAGAAGTTTAAATACGGTTACTAATGTGAAGAAAAAAAGACTGACATTACTGAATGAGAAGACAGTATTGAGCAATCAATCACTGAAGAGCTAATCTCATTAAGTCTTTCTAAGATGTCAGCTGTCAGTCTGCAGTTGGCAGCTGCAGAAAACTGAGTACTATGAATTAGACATCTTTTAAACTTCTTTTTTTTTTTCCCAGGCCATCTACCTGATCTTTCATACTTGTTTGTTCTGCAGTTTCTTAGAAGTTGTAACTGCTGAAGGAAGTGGAGAAAATCCAGAAAAAAAACCCCACTCCGCTCTCCCATGCAGCTTCATGCCGCTGGGTCAGTGATTAACAAAGACAAGGTCCTACTGCAGGGAAGCTAAATGGAGTTCATTATGGACATGAAAGTTAGCAGGGCCAAAAAGGTGAGGCTTTAGGAAAGAGGATGAAATAAGAGCCTAACAAGTGTGGATTTTACTTCCTCAGTACAATAAGGACAGCTTTTAACTACCAACTATTCTTAAAAAAAATCTGGGTAATAGTGATTTTAAAAAACACCATACACTGTTCCTGCATCAGGAAAATTAGTATTATAATGTTTTACTGAGAAAATTTTATCATACTGTTATAATTTTTACACTAGGTGTCTTGCAGACTGAATATTTGTTGTTGCAGTTTTCTGGAAAAAAACAGGAAAATGGAAAGAAAGCGGAACATTATTTCCATAGAGTAGAGTGGTATCATTTGAACCTGAACAGAGATAGCCACCTCAAAATCACGTCAAAATTATGAGCTTTTCTCACCAGCACTCACTTCTGGAGTATCCAGGGAATGTCAGTGTTTCCTGGGGGTGCATACCCTCAGCAGACTTCCAGAAGGACACCACAGACAGCTCAATCCTTTATCTACGGACAGAGCCTGGAGAAACTGAGATATGAGAGTATTTTCTAGGCTCTGAGATTTGGGAGCCACAGCCTGGGTCTCACTTGCAGATAATTTCTGGCCTGATGCTGCAGTTTTGGTCACCTGGGCAACATAATGGGAACCAACATGTACTTCAGCTTGTATTTATCCCAAACATCAACCATGAGTAATTACTCACTACTAGTCTAAAATGGACTTTAAATCTTTTTCTAGACAACATTTAGGAGACAGCTGTTGTCTAAGTAATCCTTAGTATAGACAGGAAGAATCAGATGTTATAGCAAGTTAATGTGGCATCAACTTGTCTCCAATGGCTTGTCAATGGAAGGGAAGTCAACAAGCAGCATGTCCTGGAAGAGGGAAACTGTCCCTATTTGCACTGCTTTGCAAAAAAGATCCATCAGCTGACTGTTATAGTGGTTGCACAGTGAACAGCCCTGAAGAACTTCAATCTTCTTACAAAAGACATGGGATGACACAATGCAAGTCTGAGTACGGTTGGTAAGAAAAATGAAAATGCAAGTTTTTGTTCATCTTTAGCACTTCCTAGGACATTACAGACACTTTGTTCTTCAGAAAGTGAAAAGTAGTTTGAAACAGAGTTCTGTTATTTATATTTCTTAAGTATTTAGGTGAAAAATTTACTTGTAATAGGAAAAAAAACAAAAAATACCCTACCTGACTGCCACATGGTGATAATCATTATAAGAACTATTGCTAAGCCATGTGAGATCTTGAAAATATCATACTTTAACGTTGCTCCCACTGTTACGTGTTCTTAGTCTTGAAGAGAAAATGAAGAACTGAGTTTGTTATTTTGCTCAGATAATAACAGTTATAAAAATAGATTAACTGTCAGTATCATGAATTAATATCACAGTAGTACAGAGGCTCCAATAACAGACTTAGGCCATAAGTAAAGAAGCAAGAACACAAAGCTTGTGCTTTGACCTGGGAAAGGATCACCAGGTTGCTACTGCAGATAAACGTTTACATAAAATGAAATTCATGCTTAATAATTCTGAGTGCTTTTAAAATCTGCATTTTGTTTGGTTTTGTTCTACATATAGAGATAGCTTTTGATGTTAAAGCATAGCATGCCAGCTACAAAAGCTACTGCTCAAGTTAAAAATCTACAGCCTTTAGTTCATGGTACAGCTTTCTTTTTTTTCTTTTTTTCTTTTTTTTTTTTTTTTAAAGAATCTCTGAACATCTAAATGATAACATGTTTCAAGTAGCTGCTCCTTCCCTGGAGTTGAACAAAATTGAAAAGATCAAAGTTATTGCAATCTTGTTCAAAGGTGAAGAGGTGAAATCTTATGTGTGCTGGAGGATCAGAGCAAACAGAAATGTACAATGCTTAGTGTGCAACACCTGAAGCCCACTTTCATCAAGGTACCTCATTTTCATTTGAATTCAGAATGTTTTTCATTTTATGGTAAAATAAGGAACAGAAGGAGCCCTTCCCCAGCACTGAAAAGTAAACAGCAGTAAAAGGTGAAAATGGTCAATTTTTTTTTTAGAATGACTAAATTCACCACATAAAATTCTATATTCCTTTTTTAAGTAGCATTTATATAATTGAGTAAGATGAAGCCATTACACCCATGATGTTTCAAGTATCATAATGTTGTTGATAGTTGAAGAGTTTCTTGAAAAAGCACTGTTTTGAAGGGGGCTGCAGAGAGGGGCATCTAAAAAGGATATGTTTTTTTCCCCATAAAATCTTCATGTGACTGATGTGCCCTGACATAATGTATCGTGATGAAATACAGCTGCCAAAAAAGAACTTCAAATGATGCCCTTTTTCTGGAGGAAAAAAAAAAAAAAGTGATAAGAAAATAGGCACCTTTTCAGCAAAAGCTTTTAAAGCTTTAAAAGCATGGCAACCAGTAAAAAGGTTCTTAGGTAAAGGCTTCTTTACTCAATTTTGTCTAAGTACCTAGGAGCTAAATGGGGGGAAAAGGGTATGGAAAAAATGCTCCTGCCTCTGTGAGAACTATGGGGCACCCAAGACAGAGGAAGACATGAAGATTTTTATGTTCTTGTCCTACAACCGCATTTTCAAATACACTGAAAGGTCAGTTTCCAAATTATTGGAAATTGTGCTACTTTACCCTAACAGTGCTGATCTGAGAATTTTTTAGCATAAACCTGAATGTGAATCAAAGAGGTCACATACACGCAAACATTCAGAAACCAAAAATCTGTGTTTCAATTTCTGAATATGCAGAATTTCTTTCATGTGCTTTCCTGTCCTACTGCTGCTGTTCTACAATACTTTTAAATTCCAACCTGTACTCCACTGCCTTAAAGCTGTAAGTGTGATTGTATATATTGTTTATATTGTCTATTATGGGTCAAACCTTGACCTGAAAAACAGGTCTGCTCAAAGGTACTATAAAAATCTTTTATATACATCTCTCCTAGGAGCAATTCCACACAACTATCCACCAAAGCACATTTCTCAAGGATTCACCAAGCTCGTCCACACCCAAATTCCTGCTTTGTTTTCTTTCAAACCTCAACTCTGCTAGAAAAGCCTACTAAAAAAAATGTTTGGTCTCTCAGTGGTAGTTCTAGAAAAGGAACCCCTGAAAATGGACTATGTGGAAGCACTAGCGTCTGTCTGCAGGCTGGGCTTAATCTGTGGCCAAGGGGCACAAAGATGGCAGCAACACCCAAACATTAAGACTGTATGTGCAGAGAGTGGCTACCTTCAGTATAATATGTGTGAATGATTATACCGGATAGAATTGATTCTTTTGATAAATAATTCCTTCACACTAGATCAGAAAATTTGTAGTTCAAACTCAGATAGCTTCAGGAATGTCAGCTGGCACACACATTTCTACCAGTTTTCTTCTTGGACACATACATAAACGTGTATCTCCAACTATCATGAAATATGATTTAAAATACATACAAGCCTCTCCCAAAGGGGTGACCTTGAGGACACACAGTTTGCCATTTCCTACGTCTGTATGAGTCTTAGATGGCTTGTACTTGACAGTACAAGGCTTAGAGTGGAATTACCAAGCCTTCATCATTTCCTGTTTATCTGAGTTTTAAATCATCATTTTTTATTTTACCACTGAGGTACGAAAAGAACTGATCTAACTCCTGTGTCTATAACCAGCCTCCCAAGATTAATCAGAACAGGTAACTGTGAAAGTGCTATAGATAGACTAAATCTCTTGACTACAGGGACCCTCTTTACATTTTAGAAGAAATGATAGACTGACATAAAATATGTAAAGATCAGACAAGTCATGCAGAACAGGGTGGCTGACTTGCAAACTAAAGTTGTGCCAATTGTGAGTTTTTATGCTTGAGTTTGCTCCTGCATTTTGGTGGCAGTCAGTCATACTTGCTGTTTTAAAGGGGATGATCTGCTGGGATTTTAGGTTTCTTCTGAAGTACTCCACAGAACAATCTTCGGTTATTTCTTAAACCAAATATTTCTGCAATGTTCAGATGCTTCCAGCAAAGTTCCCAAGCTTCCCTACAAGCCACTATTTTACATAAATCACAAACAATGTGCTGTAAGCATAAGGGTGGTTTTTAGTCACTGAAGACTATGCCAAGAGCACTGTGTTTGGAGGCACAGTTTCTATTTCCTACACAACTCTCCCATCTGTCTGTACAACAGAAAGCCCTTAGAAAGCATTCAGCCAGTCGCTATTTTGGTACTCACGACACAGACGGAGTCTGGTAAGGTGGGATAATAGGTCAGATGTATCAAACTGTTATTGTTCCTTTCTGTATTTGTATTTGTTATGGACTATAAACCCTGATGATCCAATAAAGGGCTGTGACCATGAATCCCAATTGGCTGCACAGAGCTATTTCATGGTGGGGCGAGTCCAGTGGTAACAAATTCAGTCAACATAATGATTTCAGTTTCACTGCGTTGCTCTGCTTCCTGGGAACCTGCAGAAGATAAGCGAGTGTGTCACAACCATAAATTCACACATACAACGTTAAAATATCTTATGGAGCCTTAAGTCTCCGTGAAATGTCAGACTAATAAACATGGTGATCATACTTACTATTTGGCAAAAATATTAATTAACTAGGAAAAGTTAATAAAAATATATTCCCCAAAATTATGCAACAGACAAAATATTTTTTTCTTATTCATGGTTATATGAATGCAAAATGCCATGGATTCTTCATCTTTAATACCTAGGGGATTTATAAGCATATTGCATCCATAAAGCTTGGTTCATCAGTACAGTACACAGCCCAGATATGCATATTTAATTACTCTGAAAGTAATTTACTTGTACAGATGGTGGCATTAGAAGGTCTTACTTCAATTTAAATTACTTCTATTTGAAAAACAATGTTATTTTGCTATGAATCTTGAGTGAAGAATTCACTCTTATTACAGATGAATAATACCTGACAATCGTAATTAATCTGTGACTTATCTAATGCTTCCTCAATAAACATTTTGTTTCAGATTTCACACAGCAGAGCAGCTCCTTTGCAGGAGGCAGATCCACAGAATTTCTGATTAAAACCTGCTCGTGATTATGGGCCCGCTCTAGGGGTAACTGAAGGTTAGATTTTGTTCAGCACCTCTGGGACTTCTTAAGGGAAAGAGGTGCTGCGGAACAGTTTGCTCTTCCTGCAGGTCAACCAGGGATCCGAGCTCAGGGGAAACCCACGGGGTGGCTGGTCTGGGTGTCAGGGTGGTGCGCAGCAGTGCATACAGTGATGCTTGGCAGTGTGCTGCATTACCTCTCACACCATGCTGGGGGAACTCGGATGCTTGTTCAAGACAGGCCATTGTCTTCTGCAGGCCTGCCTGTGCTTGTGAGGCTTCCTGCAGGGCTCTGCCTGTGTCAGGCACCAGTGGCCTCAGAGGTAGTCTGTGCACCATGTGCCATCAGGGTTGCCGTGGCAAGCATTCATGTTTTATTGATGGCTAAATGGCCACAGGCCACATAAAGGGCTCCCAATTGACCCTTAAAATGTGCTTCCCCACCTCTGACCATAGCAGGATAAGGTGATTTTTCAAGAGGTGACATGATTTGAGGGACTCAGCCAGAAGAAGGAGCTTTGTTCCTTTTATTTACACAGTTTCATCCTCATGAGCTGGATTTAACACTACAAAACACCCACTGTGGACTTAATGCTGGAAAGCATCTGCATTTCCCAAAGAGCTCTGTGGGAGTCAGAAGCACCCACAGCAGCTCTGAACTGGGGCAGGACTGCCAACCCCAAACACCTTCGTTAAATCAAAATCAGGGAATCCCACTGGCCCCTTTCCCCAGGGCCAGGGTGACACAGTAGACTCAAATACAATGCTCCCACTGCACTGTGTGGGGTTTCAACCCTTCACAGACCCATGACAACCACACAAAAGGCAGTAAGATTAAAAACGTTCTATGGTGTAGCTGGTTGTGTGCAGTACGTACGTTCACTAGACCAAAAGACTTAGGTAGAAGGAACAAGATGTGGAACTGGTGGCATGTTGCTGCAAGCATCACCATTTATGGGGACGCTTCGAGTGACAGCAGGTCCAAGGTTAGCCTCATGGCACGGTCTTGGGCAGCAGCAAGGGCTGCAGGGTGCTGGGCAGCAGGCTGGGGACCACAGCATACATCCATGTTGGGAGGGGAAGGCTGCCAGGAACTGCACTGCAGAAAGAAGCATGGAGATGAGAGAAGTGAGTCAGGAACCCGTAGGGGAGTAAATAGATGCAAGGTGTAGGATGTTTGTAGCTGAACTGCTCTTAATTACAACACTTCTCTTTGAAGCATGTTGCTTTACAGCACAGAACTTCAAGGCTAGAGTTTCTGTGTTATTACGCAGAGTCAAAATCCCAAAAAAGAAGAAGCATCTTAACAGTTGCATTCCTTATTTTCATACAGATTTACAGGCAAGCTCATTCATATATAAAGTCAGCCACAAAACAAAAGAGCCATAGTTTTTCAGCAAAAGAATCCTTTAGACACTGATAAATCAAGCAGTGATGACACGGGGATATCATGGCATCACTAAGAATGTCACCATAGTTAACAAGCCTTGTTTCTACAAAAAATATTGGTGAATAATCAACTGTCAGTTAGCACTTTAAAAAAAAAAAAAAAAAAAGTGCCTATTTTTTCTTGCCTAAAAAATAATGGGAGTAGAAACATTGCTTTCTTGCCAGGTTATTTTCATTTCAGGAAGAGAAATAACCAAGGGGAACATGGAGAGAAGAATAAATAACCAGAAGCGGTGTGAGGGGAAAAATTCCTTCATTATTATGCTGTCACCTCTGCCTTTCTCACTATCAGATTCCTCTCCTATCCCACACTGTGCCGAGCCACTCGCAGGCAGGGCATCCTCCAGATGAATCAGCACAGTGGCACGTGGACTCTCTAATGTACATCAGAGGCACAGAAGAGGTGTTTGATATTATATTTATGAACAAATCAGAGACAAGATCTTGGCAGGGTTTTTTTCTTTTTTTGAGGAGGAGGAGAACTAAGGGAAGTAAGACTGCATGTCAGTTTTAGAGAAAAAACACCACATCATCTTTTTAAAGTGTACATTAACTTCAGACTCTGTTCAGCCTCATCCTCTCTGACAAATTAAAATGGCATATGCATAATCTGTAGATTTTTTCTTGACCCATCTCTCAGAAAACACAATATGAAAGACCGCCCATACTAATCAGGGCTCTCATGCCTGTCACAGTGGGCAGAACTAGCAGCAGGGCAGAGCTGCCTGGCAAACCCCACTGGGTGCTGCATCCCCAGCCCAGCACATGGTTTTCTTAATGCTGGAGCGGGTCTGTGCTGGCAGCAGAATCATAATGATCAGCTCACTTTGCTAAAGCAGCACCAACAGGTGATGCCCACAGGCCAGTATGCCACAACTTCCTCATAGACAGTGCCTCACAGTTGGTTTTCACCTGTCTGCAACATCTTACCTGTAAACCTTTTTATTTTTCTCCTTTCCAAAATAGGAAAACTAGATATGGTGACCACTGATCAAACAAGTAATAAACCTTAAAGTCAGCTGGGAGAGAAGACAGAATCTGAAGGAGAGGAGGACAAGACACTCTCACGCAACTGGTGAACAAAAGATACTACACTGCAACCGAAATGTAGATCATAAAAGATCATCAAAAAGTACGAAAGTTGTTATCTGTCAGGTATTTCATTGGTAGAACAATTCAATGTGTAGATCATTAGGAACATAAAATATATGTGTATATATGCATATGTATATTTAATACCTTGGTCACAGGATTTTTTTGCTAAGTGAGGTGTGTGGAATGTAGGGTGCTCCAGATGAAGAATGAGCATCTCCAGCCTGCCTCCAGAAGCATTTTGTTCCCTAGCCTGCACCCTTGCACCAGTTGAGAGCTGAAAACAGAACTGGAACCTCCTAATAAGTAAAAAATATCTGAAAGGCAAGCACTTTGCTATTCCAGAATCTGAAGAACACAATATACAGTGCGTACAGGGGAAAATCTACCACTCCCCCAAATGGCAGTTTTCCCAAGGAAAGGCTGGTCAAATACTTCAGAGTTTGGATGTATACTTTCTGAGGCACTAAGGCCTGAAGGGATGACAATTGGTCTGACTAGCAAAACATGGGCAATATAGCAGAGCCCACTAGTTGGAAACTAGTTTCCAACCTCAAGCCACTGGTTAACGGATTTAGAATTCCATTGGGTTGGAATTCAGTTTGGTTGGAGGAGACCTACAAAGATGATCAAATCCAACTACCTGATTACTTCAGGACTAACCAAATGTTGACGTTATCAAGGACATTATCCAAATGTCTCTTGAACATTGACAAGATTTAGGGCATCAACCACTTATCTAGAAAGCCTGTTCCAGAGTCTGACCACTCTTCCTAATATGCAGTCTGATTCCAGGGGCAGTACTGAGCCACTGCTGTGCATCCTGGCCTTGGTGATCAGGGAGAAGACATGAAGTTTTGCTAGGTAATTCACCGGTCCCATTATAAGTCCTTTCCACTGCCAAATTATCTCCACTCTCAAAGATGTGTGATTTCAATTTTAATTTTCCTGGTGCAATCATTAGATCTTTCTATACATACTTCATACTTTTCACATCCTTGGCTATATTCCAAGTCTTCAGGTAGCAGGCATCTTCACAGTACATAGGTACTTACATAGTCGAGTTAATAGACTGACCTAGCCCTCACAGAAAAACATTTCCCTGACCTCACACCATTTATTCCATTCTTTCAAACCTACTTGAATTTTTGACCATCTTTTGCCTGGGCAGAGTACTTCAGCAGACAGCTCACCAAGAAAATACACGGAGGTCATTCCAATTCCTTGCAGGTGGTTTGTCACACTTTTTAGTAGATGAACATCTAAGTATGATCTATCCAGCCTCTTCAAAGGAACAAAATGTTTTAAGTTTTTCATTTGTTTGGTTTTTAATTAGGGTTCTGCACTCGAATTCCAACACTGTTGGTGATACCAAAATGCATCATTAAATAAAAGATCATTTTCCCCTCATGTTGCTTGAGGGAGTGAAAATGCTTACAGCAAGAAAGGGATGCAAACTTCAGGGAAGAGAATGAATGCATGACTCAGAGAGTGAGCATGTGTGGGTATGCCTGCAAACAGGGATGCATCTGGAGATGTATTTTCCCTGTCTGTACGTACATGGACTTTTTGAATATCAGACTACTATAGTCATACTATGTAAGTCTTTGAGCAATTCCTCTAAATAAATTGAAAATGTATTTAAACTGTAGTAATGTGTGTGTTTGCTGTTTTGTTTTTGTGGGTTTTTGTTTGTTGTTTTTTTTTTTTTTTTAAGAAAAAAAATACAATCAGTAACGTAATTGAGATTGATTTGGATTTGGCTCTGTACCCAAACTGATTTTTTTATCAAAAACAATCAGCTATTGCATTATTAGATTGCTTATCACATCTGTATTTGTATTACAGGTGCCAGAATGAGTAATTAGATATTACTTTCAGACATTATAAAAATATAATTTAAACAAGGTGTTCTACATAGCTCTGTACACAACATGTCTCTGTGACGCTTACTATTTTTCTCCAATAAAATGTCTGTAAAATTCCTAGCCTGATGCTGCATTACTTGGCTAGAAACTAATCCACTGCAGAAAACCAAAACTTCTACCAACTGTATGAAATTAAAAACAGAAGACTATGACCCTTGGTATTTTTATTATACAGATATAAAAAAATAATAATAATTAACAGTGTAAAATTTAAAATATGCCAGATGCATGGTGTAATTGCTGCTAGAAGTTACTATAAGGGAATGGTGTTGCTTTCAGATTTGGAAATGCCTACTACTGACTAACCTCCACGTCAACATGTTTGCAGCTTTGCAACATCCATTTCTAAATGAATTACTTTATGGAGGAAACCAAAAGGCAGAAAACTAAAGAAATAGGGGTCAAATTCCTCCTGTGAGATCTACCTTGTAAAATTATCCAGAATGTAATAATACCATGTTATTGACTTAAGCACAGTTCCCCGTGACATGCTGCAGCTGACCTGTAATTTTTATCCTACATGTTGCCAGCACTATTAAAATGACACTTGTGAATGTAAATTAAGCTCACAAAGGGGACAGATTGTATGATTCTGGTTTCTCTCAGATGCCTGTAGGCTATCACAGGTTCCATATGTGAAGTAATTATGTTCACTGAAGGAAAGAATAAATGCTGTCAAATTGTGTACTGAGAGAGAAAGCAGCTATTATATTGCAGTAGTCACTGGAGCATTGCCTCAGAAAGTGGAAAGATGTATAAGAAAATAATAATAAAATAGAAAAACTGGCGCGGCACTATATTAAATATAACCTTTAAATGAGTATCTGCTTTTGAATATATATTACAGAAAGTTAGTATTTCACAAATAAAAGTATTTCAACTCTTTATTCTCATTTTCTTCCTCGCATCTAGAGGGCAGGGGGCAGATCACTTACTTGGAAGAAGAAGCAGTGAGGTCCTGCAGCTCCCAGTGTGCACCACGCCACCGATCCACTGCCCGCTCTCACCAATGCGCAAGCCCGCACCTGGCACTGAGGGCCTGCCATGCTCCCAGCCCACATCAGCAGGCCAGTGAGCAAGACTGGGTGCTGGCCATGTCCATGGGTCCAGTTCCCAGGCAGTATTCTCTCTCCTGGTGAGATGCAAGCATTTTGCTCCACTTCTTAACAGTACCTACCCAAAGGCAACAAACAACAAACTCATTTTCTCAGAGTAAACACAACACTAAGTACGAAGTTTTTAGGCAGTGTTGTTATGCTGGAACTGCCTCTTCCTTCAAGAGCCCACCTCAGAGAGCACTGCCCACCAAAACCTCGCTTCTACAAGTAGGAAGAGGTGACAAAACATCACTGGTATGCCCCACCAAAGCCACAGCTCACAGAAAACTATTTTACCTGCACTGCTTTATATTTCTGGTTTGATGTAAAGAGAAACTAAAACTTTTTTTTGAGGTGATGTAGGAAAAAAAATCTGTTAGCCAGCAGTCTGCCCCTGAAAGCTATCTCACCAACCACACATTGCATTTCCCATCAGGGAATGCAGGGCACCAACTACTTGGCACACCGCTTGGCTCAGGACCGGCTCATAACAAGAGGACTGAGTTCAGCACTGAATAGCATCCAGGAACACACTTCAACACAGATCAAATCTTCTGCCCAAGCAGTCAGCTGTCCATCCTCCATACTCAACAGTTTCTGTAAACAAGTGGCTAAGGAGCAGGGGCCAGACTACCTGGTCAGAGCACAGCTTGAGCACAAGGCAAAGTAACAGACCTAGGAGCAGAGGAGTCCTACAGCAGTGTCCTACGGACCCCTCCTTAGGCAGTACCATGGCACTGGGACACCCTGCCAGCAGATCCTTGGCAGGCTAGTGCTGGGGTGCTTGTGCATCCATGAATCGTTGCATTTTTCAGGCTATTAATGCCAACTGGCCATGGATGGATGGGCAGATAGATGGGCAGACAAACTGCCTGCTTTCAATTAAATGCAGCAGCAGTTGTACAATATACTGCAATTTCTTCTTTAAATAAAAAATTGAAATCAACTACCATTTCCTAAGAAGATCCAAACTATTAAACAGTTGTTTGCAAGGTGGATCATGTCATACGTGGGAGGCTGAAATGTAAGGTAGAAATGAGAGGTTTTTTCTAGTTCAGAGCATTGACAGCAAGAATAGCATATGACTCCTTTGGATGCATCAAGGCAGAAGTGGGGCGAGGATCATCCTGCACTATTCACTAGAGAAAGTGTTACACATAGAAAAAAGAAAGTCAAAACAAAGATCTTGCAGTCGTGGCAGGAAGGAGGGAGGAAGGAAAAGATGTGGTTCGCTCTCAACATTTTAATAAGGATTTGTGGGATAATGTTGTGTAAAGGTAATACAGCTGTATCTTTAACAACAATAACTAGAATCAACTCTCCACATTAACTGACCTTTAAATATTATTGTCCCTTTCAGTTTACAAAAAAGACATTTACTTCATGAAAGATGTTACTCAACTCTGTTTAAAGATCCAATGGGCTAAAATACGCCAAACTGACATTTAGAATTATCTCATATCACTCTTTATGATAACTCACATTATTTCCATGGGATTTGAATGTGAGATTTGGAAAAAAAAAACAAAAATATTTTGAAACCATTTCAAATAATAGCCAGATATTGCTTGGACATTCAGGTTATCTGTAATGATATTAGGACCTTTCCCAACAGCTGAGTAATTACTTCCTTATTACACTCAAGGTAAGTTGGTATCACATACCCTGCCTGAGATTTAAACCTGCATCAAACAGGCAAGGGAAGCATTCAGACTGACATTTTACATACCTAACCGCATTTTTTATAATAAGGAGAGCATCTGTGCTATATTGCCTTGATAATCTGTGAAATGAAGACAACTGGGAGCACCAGGGAAAAAAAAAATCTATTCCATTAAGGAGAGGAAGGCAGAGGGACTTAAGTACAGATATACGTACTGTTTCTTTCATGTTTCTATTGCAGCCATCCACCAGGGCAGCAAGGCTCAGCATGCCCCACCAGCCCATGCAGAACAGAAGTAAGAACAAGAAAGGAGGAGAGAAGTGCACAATCTGATGCCCTTCAAATGGGCAGAAAGCTGGAGGGGTCAGCCATGACAGAAGGTGCACAAGCAATCCTCCATTGCACAAGAAAATCAGTTGCCCCAGTTGAAACCAGGACAATGCTAATTTTCTTACCTGATGATGATCCGCCTGCCCCTCGGCAATACACACCATAGCCCAGCCACCCCATGGGAGGTGAGTCTCTTTCTTCAGGCATCCTACAGCCGCAGAGGGAGGGAAGTGGGAGTCCCAGAAAGCAGACATAGCCCCAGGAGCACAGGGATGCTCTGCACTAGCTGCAGCTCATCACACGTGTAAACCAGTGCAGATTGCTCACGTATCAAAAATATACATAAATGAAGACATGGAAAGGACAAGCCCAGTGGTAAACACCATCCAGGAACCCGTTTACATGGCCCTTCTTATAGGCTTTCATAATAAAATAGAATGACATGGTCATTTATGCAACAAAATGCAGTTAAATGGTTCACAGTAGAACAGTTCTTTGCACAGACAGCAAAGAACTGAAGCAAAAGCTACCAAAACAGCTCCTCTTGTGGGAATGCTAGTGTGCTACAGTTACAGATAGAGCTAAAGAAGCAAAGATAAAAAGGACAGATTAAGTAATAAGAAGAAAAGACTAATTCCATAAATAAAGTCCACAATATTTTCTATAAATACATTCTAGTTACAACATGCTCATAGGATGCGTTTTAAGTTCAGGTCAATTCTAGTTTCATCTGTAATATTTTTAACATTAGTAATCTGAGGCAGACAAACTTAATTTTTAATTGGATATTACAGTTCATTTCAATTCAGCTGGCAGCAAAGAATATGCAAAATCAGAACAGAAGACTTCAATAAAAAGCATGAGATAATCACAGCGTATCTAACACTGGCTGTAGCGCTACTGTAGAAACGCATTATTTATCGGTGCTGCATCTTTCAGTGGATTAAAAAAGTATATTATCCTTTTTCTGATTCCAACATTTGTTTAGCAAGTTCTAGTAAACTCTAGGTCATATATTGTTCACCAGACAACATAAACAACTAATTATGTTAGAAATCCACAGCGATAAGAAAACCGCACAATAAATACATTATATCCAGGCAACAGCAGAAGCTAAGTTTTTATTTCGTTTGCTGCAGATTGCATAAGTTGGTAAATGCTTTCTGGCAAGTGTCCTTCAAATTCCAAAAACAATGCATCTGTTTTATAGCATTAACTCATTTTCTATCATATTTCTTTATATCTCTGCAGTGAAACCATATTGTTATTAAGGGTATCGTTATAATACAAAATTGCATTAGCTTTTAAAACCCTGTTCTATTTTATGTGTATATAAATAGGAACATTAGGATCATGTGAGATTCCCATTTGTCCTTGCTATACTCTTGACAGTGGTAAATATAAGAAGAGCACCAAGATTTACCAGCGCTTAATATATTGCTCGTTTGATTAGTTGTGCAGAAATCTTTGCTTTCAAGTTGTAAAATCTCACCCTGCTGGTTACATGCCTAAAAACATGCCAACATAATGTTTCTCTTTACCTCTGATCACCAAAATGATTCCACATAAGTCTTTATTGACACAGTACCATGGTAGCAAGGTACGCCAACATCCGCCAGAGGACTGAGTTTTGAAGACATTTGGGTGGCTGATAACAATGAGGTGGTTGCACCCAGACAGCACCTGGGGAAACACAAGCTATGCTGTCAGTTCACAGCAGGCCCAAGAGATGTGCAGCACCCAGGTTTCAATTAGGGTGGACTTCAGGCAATCATTCCTGAGACTGCAATGCAGAAACACACTTCCAACACCAAAGGTGCATTTTTTTTCCCTGGATAAGGTGGAAATAAATTTCAGTGCCTGGAACTATTTTACCAAATGCTGTTGTGTTCCTTTCTCGCTGTCATAACATCCAGTAGTTCAGGGAATGCAACTGTGTGTGATTACAGAGCAGCTCCCCGTCAGATACACCGTGTAATTAGGGCTGATATGCAGTACTGTGCTCTGAGAAAACCCAGAAGAGTTGGGTCTAAAAAGTTCTGTGAATCAAGATAATTACAATATTAATCGCAATCCATTGAACTAAAGTGGAATTGAATACAAATTTTCTGATTATATAGTATGCACCGAATGACAGTAAGTTAGAAACAGCCATTTTGGTCTGGTTTCATTGCCTCACATCTGGAGAACATTATTACAGAGTCATCAGCCACTTGGCCTGTGCCCAACATGGAAGCAGTTCTCTGCTCTTTTCCCTGAACATTGGTGAAACATGCACATTTCCCTTTTCTTGAAACATTCTCTTAAGGAGTTTCAATATTGCACAATTGGGATGGGATAAACCACTTGTTTCTGTTTAGAGAGCAAACAAAATTTGATCAAAATGAGTCCAATTTTAAACATTTCCTCTTAGAAAAAATAGTGCTATTTATGAGAGTCCATGGTAAAGGCGGTCGTTCCAGCTATTTAAACAATATAATTAGATAGCATTTCACAGTATACGAGACAAATTCCACAAACGTCTAAAACCAGAGTGCCCTTGTTCCTCTATAAATATGTACACATAACCTATCGCTAGTTACTACCAATATTATATTAAGTGTCTTTGGTCTTTATTATGGTTTCTGCGCTTGAAAAGAACCTCTTTACTTATGAAGAATCTTCTTTTTTCTTTTTCTTATAGTAATGTAAAAACACAGTTGTCAGCATAATATCCTGACATTCAGGATACCAGGCTGTCTCTACTGGAGTCAGATGTGAAAATAAATAGATATTAAACTGTCAGTCAATGAAATTACAAAGTCAAGAACGGCTCTAGCTGAGATCCTGTGTGTTCTGTTTGATGGACACAGGTGTTTAAGTGTTATGAAATCCTGCAGAGTCTCAGAGTGAATAATGTACCTTCCAGTGGTCCCGCATTAGCCAAAATAACTGCAAGTAGCTTTCCTGTCACCCTGAGCCCCCAAATAATCGATGTGGGCTCAGAAAGGGGCCAGAGAGGCCTTCCAGACTTATCAGAGCTAAAATCTGAGAAGTCATACAGTTTGTGCCACGGCATATGCTCAGGAATCGAAGCAACACTTCTCTAAAACCGTGAAGGTTAGCTCCACTGGCTTTGCATACAAATCTGAGGCAGATGCCCCAAATCCACATAATTTATTTATTATTTGTAAGGCACTTAAAGTCAATCATCTGTCACTAATAAACATTAACACTATTAAAAATTAATGATCATCCTACGGCATGCTGAGACAGATTTTTCTTTCTGTTTGATGAGTATTGGAGCAAAGCACATTGCGTTCACTTACTGACTCTTAAAGTGTTTATGCATTGTATAATCTCATGGTTTGGGCTCCTCCTCCTTGCCCCAATGACCCCCTTCTCCTGGGATGCCAAGAAATGATCAATCTTGTGAGAGGAGCTTGAAAGGATAGGCTTAGATACAAATATGTAACTGCAGAAAAGAAAATAAATCACAGATTCAAAGTTATCACAGAGCACACAGCATAAGCCTTTGTGATTACAGGGTTTTTTGTCTCGCTTTCCACTCAGTGCTAAGTAATGGGGTGCCTGCAACGGGGGACATGCACACCTGTGTTTGCTGCTGTACAGAGGGTCCCAGCTCAGATACCATGCCAGAGGAGGACAATGAAGCTGAAATAACAGTTCCAATGAGACTTCCCAAGAGCCTCACAAACTGCAACAAGAAAAGGCTTCCTGAAGTGCAACTGAAAGAGGCAACTTCACCAAAGGTCTGTGCAGTGTCGCAGGGCACTTTCTTCTCTTAGTGGGTGGGAGGCAAAGCCCACTGCTAGAGATGAAGAAACAACTTGCACCTTAACCCTCAAAAAGGACATTCCCTCTAGAAGTAAAAATGATTCCAGGCCCTTCATCTTTTGTGTTCAAATTTCAAATATAAATCTCAGGGAATACATTTTCCCATTGCCTTCAACACTCTTCTGTCTTGCACTGACAGACCTCATAAGAGAATTGTTTCCAAACACACACCGCGTTTTGTCCTACTCCTAATTTTAGTGATTACTTTTCTGTGAGAGTGCAGTAACGATGTTATAAATGATTGCTCGATGTATGGCTGACCTTGTCAAAATGCAGATAAATAAATGTAATAAACCCGCATTAATGACCAGTCTATGAGCACACTCATGAAATCAAACTAACCTCATATTCCTTTGAGTTACATCAAATCTCTGAAAACAAGCTAAACGTAAGGTCTCAACACTAATGATATAATAAGAAAACTCACCAAGACAATGGGCATATTAATCTTCCCCTTGCAATTTGCAATATAATATTTCACTGCCAGATCATTTTTCACAGAGAAACAGTGACTTAAGAAAGATCTGTAGGCAGGACTCAGACTGATCTCTTTTCTTCCTTCCTTTGCCTATATTTCATAAATAATGAGGATTTGCAAAGAGCAGCTACCAGAACTAGAAAAGTATGGACAGAAAAGCATGGTGCCACAGAAGCAAGTTCACCAAGCCAAGGACAGGAGGGGACTGCATTCCATACATGCTGCCTTCATGTCAGCTGCTGCTGCTACAACTGAAACTTGGTGCCGTTAGCAGAACACTGCTGTACAAAACTAGTTCTGCCTTTCAGGGAACAGCAAGTCAAGAAGTAATGAGGCTTTCCTGCAATTTCCTCAGCAACTCTGTTTTTTCAGCTCCTCCAGAGTAGCAGAGACAGGTCCAAAGCCCAGTGCACCCTTTTTACACGTGCACGTCTCCCGTATTTCCGCAGAGCCACACAGCCCTGGGCAACTCCATGAGCTGTGACCGTGAAGCCAGAGCTCATCCACACAATCAGTTGTGAGCCTTACACACACCAATAAAACCCAAGGAAGCTGTGATTTAACGCTTCTGAACAAAATTAAGCCACAAAACCTCCTAAATCTCAGGCTGAAGACCTTGCTGCTTTGAACAATACTTTTAAGTAACACCAATTTGTCCTGCTGCCGTTCTCCACTGCCAACAGACTTCTTCTTAATTTGTCTCTTTTTTAGTTCAGAATTCACCCACCGTGAAGCTAAGTTGTTCTTTTAAGGATAGTGGAAATTACAGTCAATAAAAGATATATTAAAGCATCATTATTCAAACACAAAAATGCAATGAAATTGTTAACCAGCTTTCCCTAAGGTGAAGGTGTTTATTGCTAAGTTTTTGCAGTACAATTACATTCAAACAGACAAACGCTAGGCTAAAATAAAGCAGTTATTTTCTGAATCCACCAAGGAGAAATGGAAAAACATCTTGCAAGTAAGCTGCCTCATAGCAAATGCTTGCCCTAAAAGCTTTTCTATTAAAAACAGTACATTTTTAAGAATAATTTTGAGAAAATGAGGCAGCTAAAATACAGCACCTTATTTTCCCTTCTTAAGTATGAATAACTTGCACTGAATTTCCGCAGTGAGTAGGTTTGGAATTTATATGCACTTCTAAAACAAAATTTGATGCTTTTTTACATTATGCTGTGCAAGCCCCGTTTCCATAAATTTGCTGCAGGTGAAATAACACAGACACACTGCAACCACCACATGTCATGTGTACTTCAAGCTGTCCACACTCCCCACCACTGCTTCCAGGGCCTGCACGCTGCAGGACCTCATGGGCATTTCACATGAAGCTGAAATGTGTTTTGGCGGGGGAATGGTAGGCATAACACTCAATACATCAACAGAGGTGCAGGCCGCAGTCAGGTGTCTGGCAAGCTGGGCACCCCACCAGACCTTCCCTATAGCCTAGCCCCCTTTACACTTGGGCTGAAGCAGCACCACCCCACACAAGCAAGGCAACGCTGCTACCAACACAATGGGGACATTCAGAGAAGACACAGTCAGGGACTTCACATGGGCTTTTGGCACAAATGACTCAGAGGAGAACAGAGATGGTAGCAGCAGGACATGATGCAGCCCACACTGAGCCATGAGAAACAGCAATGCTGCAGTGCCAGTATTTATAAACATAACCGAGGGCTGCTGTCTGTCTCTTTCATACAATTGCTGGACCACAGTCTATGGGCCATCTGCCCACAGATGATTATCACAATCTGTGAACAATTATAGACAGGATATTTTTTCTTAGGAAACGGTAAAGTTTACAAAAATGGGGCTAAAAAAAGCCAGAAAATAGTAAAAAAAAAAAAAACAAACAGGAAATCTATGGTTAGTCACTGCATGGAGCCCTTGACCCCGGTGGTGTTTTATTCCCAGGAGTGAATTTATTTCCAGGAGGCAGTCACCTCCATCCACAGCCACAGAGCACAGAAAATTTCTGCTGCTACTGCCGAGGCTGTGGAGGGTACAGCTTCAGTGCAGCTCCGGAAGACACAAGCACCTGGAATAACTCTCCAAGTCTGGAGATGTGAGCCTGCTGCCAGATGAAAATAGACTCTTCCGTCATGGGACAGCCACTACAGAGCAGGGACCTGTGCACCCTGTTTGGGAGGCAAGTCGTCCCTGGAAAGCTCTGACATTGTTGCAGTTAGCTTTCTCCAGGTGCCATGCTTCAGGCAGGAGCCTCCAAGAGGATGCCCCAGCTGTCAGTCCATGATAAGAGGGCAGTTGGGAATGGCACCACTGGGTTAAGGCATCAGCCCACTCGATCCTGCACATAACGTGTAAAGAGTGAAGGAAACCATGCACGTGCAAAACACCCTTCATCAGCCACCAGAACAATTAGTGGTTTGTTACAACAGCGCAATAGCACTGAAAGTAAAAATCCAACAGCCTTAAAACAACAGATACTCTCAATTCATTTCTAATTTATGCATTCTTGTCATATGAAAGCCACTTGCTTAAGCTGCTTTTCTATCTATTTGCAGTCTGTTCAGACACACAATGCTCAGTAGGGGTCTGTCTCCATGATTCATTGGCTCAGATTTCCTATAGAGTTTACATGATGTCTACTAAGCCCCATACAGCTTTGTATCCATTATAACCAGGGACAAGCAAGCAGGGCTTGGGAGCCTGAGCATCCATCTAAGAATAGCTTCCTGTCTTCCAGCTTTCTTCACAACAAATGAACAATGGTTACATTTTACAGGCTAGCACTGCATGGTGAGGGGAAATTATAGGAACTTGTCTGAGTTAAATAAGGGAAGAAGCATTTAGAGTGAAGCTCCTTAAATGAGCAGGTCAATAACTAGTTTACTGAGACCAAGGCACATAGCTAATGAGAGAATAAAGAATTATTCTTGTCAAGAGAGAAAAAGATGCTGCCCTGGTTTTGTGCTAAATAATTACATTCATTATGTTTAGGACAGCCCTGCAAGTGGTCTTTTGCACTAGTAAATTCATTAGCAAAGCTAATAGGCAAACTACTATTGGGGCAAATTTAAACGATTGCGATAGGATGGATGGTAAAGATGGGGAAAGGTAGTATGAGAGCTAAGAGCCAAAGTCAGCTTTAAGTATAATTGAATTTATCTTCTCATCAACTTTAAGGCCTCCTTCTGGGCTTGAAACAAGGAGAGGAAAAGCCATTGAAACTGAAAGATATTCACTTGATTGGATTTGTTGCTGGCTTTTCCAGCTTAACCAAGCCATTTAAACCGACCCCTTGACACATGAGAACAATTATAAATCCAAGAAAAATTAAAATGTTAACTAAATTGGCTCAGTGTTTCCAATTGATACAGGAACTCTAATGTGTCATGAAGCATCCCCCAGCAGAAACTCTACAAACAAACTAGGCTTTGCAATTTACCCAAAAGTTGGTGAAACTCAGCTGAGCAACAGGAAGGTAGGATCTGGCTTCTCTAGAGAAAAGCCTCAGTTCACACAAGAGGTTCAGATGAACAGTGGAGAACCAGAAGAGCAGCAGCACATGTCTCCACCTTGGCATGCTCCTCCCTGGCAGTACTGACCCCATGCCAGCTGCTAGCAGAAGCACACAGAGGACACATGGAGGCTGTGGTCCGCCTGCCAGGTAGCTGGGGGCCATGTAGGTGTCCACTACCTCCTTATCCTGATGGACACTCCTGCTCAAGCAGCTGAGGCTGTGTGAGCAGGGATGCTCGTGCCCCAGTTTGGAGAGGGGGACACACTTCTGAGGCACAGCAAGGGACAGTTGTCCCCACTGCAGTGCATACTGAGGAGCAGTCTTGGAGCACACAAATGGGATTTCAGGTGAAACTAACTTGGAAGACACAGCCCAGGAATGCCCTCATGGGCTCCAGCCGCTCATGTGTGTTTTGTTCTAGCAGCATGCTGAGGTGATTGGAAGGAAGTAAAGCACACACAGCAATATATAAGCTCTTCACTATACGTATGTGCTCCTCCCGTGCTGCACATCTTCCTGGGGCAGGCACAGCTTAGGTTCACCATGGCAGCCCCTACAATTCAAGTTGGCTGCACACATACGCAGATACCACTGTGACTGCTACATTAGCATAGGTTTCCTTCACAGATAGATTTTCAGATAAAGAAATCATAGTTTAATAAAATCATCAGAGGAACTGTGGGCCTAAGTACCTCTTTCTTTTATCAGGCCCTGCCTAGACTTTAACCACAGAAGCTCCATAGACAGAAATTCATCTCAACGATGGGAAGTGTCAGAAATCAATTTGGAAGGGCCAAGGAACACAGCAGCAGCACCTGTAGGACTGTGCAGGCCCCAATGGCACTTGCAGCAGTGCCTACACTAGCAACCATCACCAGATGGCCCTCCCTTCCCAGGCCCACGCCATGGTCTCTGTCAGAACAGACCACTGTTGTTCTGGAACTAAAAGGACAGGAGGAAATTCTTGGTTTTTTTTTAAATGTTAAAACCTTTTTCAGCACTTTATAAGCGAGATACAAAAGTGATTTGTTTTTCCTAAATACAACTTTCTAAAATGAAAATGCATCATGATGGCAAAAGGATACTTACTAAAACAAGAGGGAAAAAAAAATCCAAAAATACTTAATCCTTTTTCTTTGGAAGTAGAATAAAATGCTTTTTTTTTTTTTTTTTTTTTTTTTTCCCCTTACTTTTAAAAAATCTATTTTAACTGTCTCATTCAGGTTGAACTGGGTCAGGTTCATCACTGAGCCAAAAAGCTGTTATATATCAAATCTTTGTACATCTGTTTGAAATGGACAGAGTATTAGCTAAAGGCATCCAGAAAGTAGCTTTTCAATAATTGAATTTGGGAAAGACAGAAAAGAAGTAACTGCAATGAAGCCCATATCTGGGGGAAAAAAGATCTTTGCCAAGTAGAAATGGGAATAAATGTTCTTGGCTACTGCTTCAGCCTGAAAAGCCAGAAGGAGCCTGAGGCTCCCCAGTAAACCTAGTTTAAAACCTCCTCAGCTGATCTCTTATTTCTTCTGGCTAGTTGCCTTATCCAGACAAGTTAGAAATTCAGGATTTAACTCTCTGTGGGAAATTGGACAGATATTGTACCTCTGAAGAAAGAGAGTTTAATTCTCTAATTAAGTGTTGAAAGACTCGCCACCTTCATCATTTCTTTTGAAAATGTCTAAATTACCCTGGAAACGGTTCCCAGCTGCCATCTGAACAGCAGTAGGACTTCTCACAAACACGGGCATGCCACAGGAGCTGAATTTGACCTGCCTCTCTGAATGCATCCCAAATGGATGACAAATACAAACCAACAGCTTCCCAGGGATGGGCCTTGGTGCCATGAGCTACTTCCCACCACCCTCTGAAATGCATGAGCTGGTCCCTTATGTCCATCCACCATGGTCCACCTACTCTGCCAGCAGGTCTGACTGCATGGCGTGCCATGTGGAAGGCTGCTGGAAAATGTGGAGTTGTAATAAGAAAACTGGTAATCAGCAGGCTCCTTCCTCCACTGTCTTTCATGCATCTACAGCCATCAAAACCAGACTGGAAAGATGAAAAAATACCTGAGATCTCCAGATAGCTTTTTGTTAATAAATTTTTAACTACCATTTCCACAGGAAAGATTAAGGCTGGAAGATAACTGTTAAGAGTGAGGTAGAGTGTGAAGAAGTGTTTCTTTGAGGACAAGTCTGATAAGAACCAAGTGGGGAGAATCTCACAACTTGTTCTTCCAAAGGTCAAGAGCAGACCTAGCCTTACTCATGAGATTTTTTGCCTGCTATTAAGCAATACAAACACTTGCACTCTTTATATTTAGAGGGTCTAGAACTTCAGTTATACAGCTACTCAAGGAATAGAATCATAGAATCACCAAGGCTGGAAAAGACCTCTAAGATCATCTAGTCCAACCATTTGCCTACCACCAATAGGTACCACATCTAAACATTTCTTGAACACCTCCAGGAATAGTGACTCAATCATCACCCTGGGCAGCTCATTCCAGTAACTGACCACTCATTTGGAGAGTAAGGTTTTCCTAGTATCCAATCTTAACCTCTCCTGGAACTTGAAACCATTCCTTCTCATCCTATCTCTTGTTACCTGGGATAAGAGACCAACCCCCACTTCACCTCCTTTCAGGTAGTTGTTGAGGACAATAAGGTCTCCCCTGAGCCTTCTGTTCTCCAAACTAAACAGTCCCAGTTCCCTCAGCCACTCCCAATAAGCCTTGTGCTCCAGACCCCTCACCAGCTTTGTTGCCCTTCTCTGAACACACTCCAGTGCCTCCACATCTTTCTTGTAGTGAGGGTCCCAAAACTGAACACAGTATTCAAGGAGTGGCCTCACTAGAGCTGAGAACAGACAGACAATCACCTCCCCTGCTCTTGCTGACAACACTATTTCTGATACAAGCCAGGATGTCATTGGCCTTCTTGGCCACCTGGACACTCTGCTGGCTCATGTTCAGTCAAGTGTCAACCAACACCCCCAGGACCATTTCCTCCACACAGTTTTCAGTCACTCTGCCCCAAGTCTGTAGCATTGCCTTGGGCTGCTATGGTTGAAGTGCAGGACCCAGCAGTTGGTCTTGATGAACTTTATCCCAATGGTCTCAGCCCAGTGATCGAGCCTGTCCAGATCCTGCTCTACGGCCTTCCTACCTTCAGGTAGATTGCTTCCTTCCAACTATGTGTCATCTGCAGACTTGCTGAGAGTGCACTCAACCCCCTCATCCAGATCACCAATAAATAAAGGTATTAAACAGAATGGGCCCCAATACCTATCCCTGGAGGTCACCACTCATGACGGTATGCCACAGCTGGATTATTCCATTTCACCACCACTCTCTGGGCGCAGCCTTTCAGCAAGTTCTTTATCCAGCAAAGAGTGTACCTGTCCCAGCCATGGGCTGCCAGCTCCCCCAGGGGAATACTGTGGCAGACAGTGTCAGTGTTATAGTCAGAAAAATGACCCTTGTTCCCGTGGTTATGTGCTTACTAAAGTGTCTACTCACTTGTCAGTATATGTCCATATTGCTCACTAACATTAATATGATCAAGGTATGTCAATTAGAGAATACTGGCTCCTTAAGCCATACCTACTATTTTGTCTGCTAGCAAGGCAAACTTTGATCTCAAATAAGCATGGGAAAGGCAGCACAGGTGTGCAACAGTAATATGCATTATACTTTGCCTCATGCTGTGTCACCTCCAGTGAAGCTTTATTCTCATGCCAGAACGTGTACACTTGTTGAAGGTTAGTGATGAAGTGCAACACAGGTCATAAACAACTGAGCTTCATTTTCCACAACTAGACAGAGCATCAGGCACTTAGGGAAAAGAAAAAAAAAAAAAAAAGAAAAAAAAATTATAGTAGCTTGTAAATGGAACAATTTAATATGAAAGTAGCTGATGGCAAATAAACATTCCATGCCAAAGCAACTTCACTGTCATTAACTGTACTCTATTCCTTTCAAAGCTAGTGAAATAGAGTTTATTCAATTTTATGAAAGAAATCAGTTTAGTATATGAAATATACATTAAGAAGGGAGAACACTGTTCTTTTTCCAAACAAAAACTTTTTTTCTACAGGCAGTGCACTGGTGAAATCTCAATATACAATGCTCTGGCTAAGATTTTCTAGCTACATAGCTGGAAACAGTGTTCCCTTTCTTTGACACAGTTGTTTGTGTTGTAAAACCTCTTAAAAAGTGCTGAGCCTAAATTACACGAATGGTAAAATCTCTCCTTGTCCAGTTCTTTCAGCTATTTCCAAGTGTGTGGCTCGTTCCTTCAAATACATGACACTTTTACATATGTTTTTTAAACTGCACTACCATACTTCTTACCTACCGCAATAAGTGCTTGAATCCAGTCTCTTCTAGCAGCTAAGACTTCTCTGACTTCCAGCAGCAAGAAAGATTCATTACTTATGGACTCCCATTGACAGATAAATGTAGTCTCCACACTGCATCAGCTGAAGGTTTCAGTCCTTTATCAATACGTTTGGCCATAGAAATCTCTGTGTAGCTCTAAGAAGCACTGGCTTCAAACAAAGTCACTCTGGAGCCAAAGAAACCAGTGAAAAGAAACATTTATACTTCAAAAATGTGATCTCTATGCAGGAGATCAGCAGGGGAGCAGGGTATCTGAGAGCTTGTGTTGTCTCCATCCTTGGAGGTTCAAGGACAAGATGAGAACAAACTGAGCAATCTGGCCTGGCCTCGTTGCCAGCCAGCTTTGAACAGGATGTCAACCTGAGCCCTCCTGCAGTCCCTTCCCACCAACTTACCATGTAATTGTGCAACATGAAATCTCACTCAAAAATCACATCACCATCTTCAGACAGTCTCCAGACAGAGAAGCAATTCTTACACCTGTCCTTACCTGAGCACATGGGATTTTGGTACACTCACAGTTCTGCTGTATTAGACAAAATACCATATCTTTCCGTTTTATTTTTTGTAACCCTAGGAGAATGTAGGCATTTCAGCCACACAAATCTTTAGGCCTTAAAAAGCCACCTTTAAGTCCTTTCTTGATGGTTTCTCAGAACAGTAAGTTTTCTGAAGAGCAAGAAACACCTCTTATCTTTGTTTCCATCAATTCAGATTACTATTCCATGTTCACTATTACTTATTCTCCCTAACTTCTTGATGTCTGCAGCTGGGTAATCTTGTCCAAAATCCTCTCCATGGTTTACAAGTGTGGATTTAGTTCTTATGTTCACTGACTGCTAATGAGGCGTCTTCCTGCTTCAATCCTGAATAAATTTAGGCACCTACTGTAAAATGCTCCTCCCTACCGCTTTCCATTGATTACACAGGGAATTAGGATCTGGCAGCCATTGATAACAGCCATGATGAGATGCTCACTGCTCTCTTGATCTTATAAAGTGAACTTACAGCAAGTGATCAAAACATGGCTCAGTATGAGGAAGAAATACCTCCCAGTCAAATAATATCAGTAAGGATCCTTGAGTATCTGCATGGAGCTGGACTTCAGCTTCAGACAGCTCTGAGCAGAGTGCCCAGGCACACCACAACACTGACACTGTTTCATCACCCCTCACTCACTGTTTCCAGCTCCTGAAAGCACCTGAAAGGGCAGGAAACATAGGAACTCGTGCTGGTTTATGACACATCTGTGACAGAGCCTCCAGCTTAAGCTGTGCCTTCCAGTCCATGCAAAATAAATTCAGAAACAATCCTGCACATATCTCTGTTCACACTGTTCATCATCTTAGGAAAAGAGACAGGTAGAACTATAGCACTCACCTGTTTCCTACGTACAGAGCCAGGCTACAGGATTAGAGGAGGTACCAAACCCAGAGAAGGAGATCTTGCTCCTTCTACCACATAGATAAAAAGACCAAACTACATTGCACTATTTTGTGTATAAAAGAAAAACAAAAGACACAAAAATAGATCTAACTTGATGAAGGAAAAGCTGGTTAGCACATTGGCTGAATTTAGTTATTTTGTTTAATGCAACAAATTATACTACAACTTTATATGAATTCTATCTTCTTGACCTTTAAAACCAAGGATAAACTATAGCCTCTAAAATTTCAGATTCTCTCTAAACAATATTAATGACTGTCCACAGCAGACACAGCTTTATCAGAGGGGATAATATTGAAAATTTGAGGAAGAACATCTCCATCTAACTAACAAGCATACCTGTAACTGAGAAATTAGTTTTCTTCCCAAGGGATAAAAAAAAAAACAACCTGAGGTTAATTAGGTGATCACTACATGTAACAGTGATAGAATAACACATGTAATGTTTCTATAGTGAAACATGATTTTATGAGGAAATGTATGCACATTGCACCCTACCACAGGCTGATAAAAAAAATGAAGGAGAGTACGGTACACACCGCCAAATGGATGACGACTTCATATAACTTGTTCTGAAAGAAAGCAGCCTGTTGTTTACCGCATTTATCGACAATCTGTGAAAGTAGACCAGAAATCAGTCTAATTACCAGAGTGCCAGTTGTGCTTGTTAACACCAGCTTTGTGACCAAATGTTATTCCACAGTTGTCACATCACAAGAAGGTTTCATTACTAACATAATAGTGAACAAGATCACATGCCTGGCTATTGATTGATCTGCCACACAAAGGAAGGACGTTGTTGTCTCTATTATGACCAGTTACATCTTTGTCTGCCTGTGTATTATGCGCAGGAATGTATCATGAGCAGTTGCTGCACTGTTTTCAAATTTCTGCCTGTTAGCCCATTAACAGCCCATTATGATTTGTAGGCTTTACCACCAGAAAAGAAATGACCTTGCCATAACTTCACTCTTGTACAATCTTCAAAAAGCTGTTTTCATCACACTTACTGTATTGGAAGGATTGGATTGGAAGGATAAGGATTGAAACTTTTTCAATGCTTGCTTTATAAGTATATCATTCCTGCCAAATAGAAATTTTAATTCTTTTCAGGTGCAATTAGGTTACACTGGAGAAATAATAGAAATATGCATCATTACTGCAGTTGAATGGTCCTGCGAAAACTATATCTTAGACCAGAGCAATATTCTACTAACAAGCACCTCAAGCAAAATGAACTAACACTGACCCTCAGACCATCAAGATATTGCTTTCCATTCACTGACCAGCCATAAACACAAAAAAAAACAGCTTTCAGGCTTGTTGTTAATATTAAAAAAACAGTCTTGTTTATTTTGCTACAAACTCAATAAATATTATAATTTCAAAGTGGATTTGTTTATCATTGTGAGCCTACAGAAAAACAAGCATGCCTCATCATCTTATCTGATGATGAATGATTTATCAGGCAGAACGTGAATCTGCTCCTAACTGAGTCTATTTTCCTGCTTATGCTTGTTGAACAGATACAATTTAATGAAGAATATAAAGTACTTAAAAATCTGTCTACCATTAATAGTTTAATTAAACTGACATGTACTTCAAAAACAGGGAGACAGAAAACATTAATTTTGGCTATAAAGGGCATGGCATTATTAAAGTGCAATTAAAAACAACATTCACTTACAATTAATAGCTAAAACAATTTAATTATTCAACATTTGATTGTCAGTTCTGGCTAACTTAGCCACCCCAAGGTAGATACCTTCTTTGGTCTTCCTTAAAATACATTAGACAGCTGCCATTACACTGCAGTGACCCAAGCACAGGCTACCAAATGGCTCCTGAGCAGCACTGCAGCGTAAATCTTGATCAAAATTGGCCAATTAGCTCCACAGTTATTTGAGAGAAGGTGCTGGAAGAGTGGAACAAAGAAAATCAGCTCATCCACACAGGTCTCTCTCTTTTTTGGGGGGGGAAGGGGTAAAAAAAACAGTACTACCAAATTAATGAAGAAGCAAAGTGAGAGTTCGCCCCAAAAAATTTCCATGTAGCAATGAAAATTCTCTTGAAATTCAGCCTCTGTTTATTGTTCTTGTTTGTTGTTTTAAGAACACTGCAAAAGAGACATTTAGAAAGTTCATCAGAATTTTAGGGTCAGAGAAAAATCCAGACCCATGACTTGAAATACAGGACTAGTCTGCAAACAGGGATGTTTCCCCATAAGAAATACATCAGTACTTGTTTCAGAGCAGTATTTAGAAGAAAATTAATTCTTTTCCAATTTTAAATCAAAAGCGGGAGAGAACAGCATTACTACTGCAAAGCCATCCATTTGCAATTGAAATAGCCATGCCTGACTTCATCACTCACCAATATATGGGCCACTGGGCATCTGACCATTCTGGTACATGGGCTTGAGGAAGTCGAGCTTCAATTCTGATCTCCAGAGAAACTGTTTCATATAATAGGTTACATGGGAGAAGGAAAAGACTTTCTGCTCACGCTGCCAGCAGCTGAGCCAAGCTGATCCTCCAGGGTTAGAGAGAAGGGTGCACTGAGCCTGGCATTGCCTTGCAAGGATGGCTTCCACATGGGACATGAACTACAACCAGCTCCAGACTCCTCTGTCATGCTACAAGTCAGATGATGATGCAGCAGAGCACTTCACGTGGAGTTCTGTGGCAGAAGAATTTGTTGGAAAACTGCAAGAGGAGAAAATAGTTTTATCATTGTTTTTTGTAGACAGCATTTCAGTGACAAAAAGGTTTGTTATAATGCATCTGTAAAAAATGTATATAAAATGAGAGTGAAAGTAATCAGTACAAAGCAATGAATTCCCATACTTAAATTTCTCCATGGAGAAAATCTGTATTTATCTTTAATTTATCTGCGGGGAAAAAAAAAATGAAGAGGGAAATGGTAAAGTGGGAGTTGGTAGCATTCACCAGAATCTATTTCTTCAGTGTCTTTCTCTACCATTCTTTTCCCCAGATGGCCTCTCCAAAAATCTAAGAGCTTGTTCTACACCGTGCCAAGCAGGGAGGGATTATTCTTCAGGGTCTGAGCTCTGCAAGGTCTAACCACATTAAAACCTTGCTTAAATTCTTTCTAAAACATGTTACTCATAAGTGACTGCAGTCTAGAACAGACCAGTGGAGCAGAGAGAATAGAGAGTAAAGCCTGCAAGCAGATTTGAAAAATGAAAAACCAACAAAAAAAAAGAGACAGAGAGAGTCTACACACCATATATACCTACAAGCTACAACTAAAATCCCTTGTGCCTGAACCAAGCTTCTTTGCTTGCATGTGACTTTGCATCAAATTGCTAGCCCCATCAGTAATCAGATGTTTTCATGTATGGAACAAAACACCAGGCAATTACTGAGTTTTATTTACTTCATGGTTTATTCGCTGTTTTGTGACCAATGCAGCCTGGCAATTCAAATATTTTATGAAATACTCTATTAATTGACCTCAAATCTCAACATTTTCTTTAATGACAGAATATTGCAAATATTGCATATTATTCAATATTTTGTGTTGTGTGCTTGTATATATGTTGTTGTGTATATATATATATATATATCAAACCACAGGCATTAAAAATATTTTTGATTTTTTTTCAAAAATACTTTCTCTTACAAGTTTACAGATATTTAGTAATATATTTAAAACTCTCATTTATGAAGATGTATTTTGATTTCTATTTCTTTCTTTAATAGCGCAAAATTACATTAAAGTATTATGGACTTTCTATTTGAAGATTTGCTGAAAATAAGACTTACACAAAGCATATCTGAAGCATGCCCTGACATAGAAACTTTAAGGAAAAACACTTCTTAAAGTATACATTGGTCTAAATTACTTTGCAATTGAAATCAAGGCATTAGATGTAGACTTTGTTATTATTGTGTTTAAATTAAGCTTGAAATGCCATACAACCGAAATAAAATCAGAAGCTGAGCAGGGCATTGTTTGGTTTCTGAATATTAAATGCAATCAAAAGGTAATAGTACTTATAGATTTTTCATATACAAACAGATTTATGGAACTGATGAAAACCATTTGCCCATTGAGTTTCAACAATCTGGATGTTTTCTTCTATGAATAATCAAATAAGTTTACTCAGGCAGCTTCTGTAGTTCAATGCTACAAACACGCAGGATTTATACATAAAGAGATACTATTTGGTTAAAAAATATGCTTTTAAAAATCAAGTAGCTTTACCATAAATTTCATTTAAGAAAATGAAACAGCATCTTGTGCAAAAAACAAACAAGGCTCACAGTTCATAGCTGATAAAAACAGCAAGTCAGCAAGTTTCATTGGTGTTGCTAATGAATTTTACTTTCTGGTTTGCACACATGAGAAAAAAGTTGCAACACTTGAAGGTAATCACATTTGCTTCAACAGATCAGTTTCTTTATATACTTCATTTTCTGAAATTTTGTGAAAACGCTGCTGTTAATTTGAAGTTCCCAGAGAGCTTTTTCACTTCAGAAAATCTCTGAGCTGTTTTTCAGCCTCCCTGATTCCTCTAAGCCAGCTGCTCTCTCAGTGTGAGAAGGCAGTTTATTGACCCAGAATTTTCTCACAACAGCTTTTCAAAAATTAGGATTTATGAGATGTGTGTTAAGAAAATATGCAAAAATGTACTGCAAATTTTAGGGGCCTTCATGCCTTCTGAAGACACATGATGTCTCTCCCTTTCTTTAGTGTCATAAAAATGCTAAATAAGGATAAAGAAATCCCTTCTTTCAAGGGAGGAGAAAATAATCACTCACACCCTTAAAATACAGATCATTACAGAACTGTGGGAAGGTTTCATATGCTGCTGGTTGTGGCTTTATATCCATGTTCCACTTGCCAACATTTTGGGTGTATTCTGAAGCTGATTTTTGATCCTTTAAGGACCACCTATCCTCTGGGTTCAGGATTGTCTCAGCATTGGTAATGCTGGGACAACAGCTGGTTTGAAAGCAATCTGGATGAAATTTCACAAGAGCAGCTTTTCCTGCAATATTTTCAACTAAATGAAATACAAAGATAAACACAGAAATCAGGCAGTGAAGCACAAACACTAGAGGAAGATAAAAAAAAAAAATTGTGGTGAAAGGAGGAGGGGAATGGACAAAGAGTAGAGTCAGTGGAAACATCAGTAGGGAAAGAGATTCAGTAAAGAAGGTAAATTAAAAACAGAGATCCAAAATCAAGGCAGAAATATTTACAGAGCTAAAGCTCTCCCTATAGAACTCCACCGAGTCTATAGGAAATTAGCCATGGGGAAAGTCTGGGAATCACAAGGAGCAAGGCACACACATCCTTTACCTCCTGAACCTGCGTTCATGTTAGCAGAGCCGTGCTATTTAGCAACCCAAAAATAAGCATCCAGCTTATTGGAACTAGTAAGAAGGATATCGTGTAGCTACGGCCTTCTCTCAAGCAATGTAATCTCCTTCTTTTGTGTCCTGCCTTTCGGAACAGGAGGAACAACAAGGCAAAATGTAATTTACAGTCTTGGTTTATCTGCAGCCACAGCCCATCTGCTTACTCGAACCGCAGCAGAATGCGTATGTGTGCATTCAGAGAGATGGCTGTCATTAGACCAATGAAGTTAACCAACAGATAAAAGCCAGGATTAGATCAGTAATAAAGTTTACACTTCATTATAGATGTCAAAATCCTTGCTGATTTTTTTTTTTTCATGAGTATTTAGCTTATTGAATTTCACAGGCAAAATTGTCTCCAGTGAGCATTCAGCAATCAGTAACTTGGAAGCTCTAGCATTCAGCACTGAAACCTGAAAACAGATATTTCCTTAATAAATTTACAGAATTAGAAAAACTGGACATATTAAAATACACTCCTGCATTCGTGGCTCTACAATGATTGGATTCGTGTCTCATCAAATTTACATTGTGGAATCTGAATGTAGTATGATTAGGCATTATTTTAACACCTACATTACAATACAATTTAAAATAAAATGGCCCTTCATATTGCACTAGTATCAGTGTTTTAAATAACAAAGGGGATTTTTTTAAATAAAGGAAAGGATTAGCATTTAGTTTCAATCAGTATAAGCAATGCTGTACCAGTTGGTGTCTCAAAGATTCAGAATTTTATTAATATTCCAGAGATGCATTTGTGTTGCCTCTGGGTACACTGAAAAGCCACTTAAACTGCACTTAAAGCAGCACTACAGGATCAAATTGATGTGCATCAACCATTTACAATAAAACTTGATTATTATAAAGGCATACATATTTGCATAATTACATGTTTGATTTTTTGATAATGCAGCATACACTACAAAATGTTACTTCATGTAGAAAGGCATCGTCAAAAAGCACCATCTGCTGTAGTGTTTAATGCACTGCAATGTTTGAAGGATTCTGAAGGTAGATTTGTGTGAATCAAAGGGGAAAGCAAAAGAGTTTTGGTGGAACAAGAGGCTGAGGGTTGAAGGATAGGACACCATGCAATCTGGACTTTCCGTTTGGCTGTCGTCTGTTCCTCTCTGCTTATTTGTAATATAATTGTCAGGGGGAGAAAGGGAAAAGACAACGGAGCAGAACATCCTCCAGCTTTCACAATAGAACGTAGGAGTCAGAATTTGAGAGCATTCAGCATAAATATTTCTGAGGTTTGTGCTCAAAGCAAAAAATTACAGTATCTAATATATGTAATGAAGTAATCACATTGATAAGGACACCAGACAGCACAGACAGTGGATTCTGACACTTACAACCCTGACAGTAATTACACTTTTTAAAAGAATCTCAAGTAACATCACAAGAGCTTAAAAGACATAGAACTTGAAAGCAAAAACATATCCATATCTGCCCAATTCAAAAGGAGACACAATTCACTCTGCAATATCTGACAACAAACCCTAACAAAAGCACAATGCCTTCGGGTCCAGGAAATCCAGTGCTGAGATTATAGAAGTAAAACATACAATGGAGAAAGAGAAGCAGTAGGCATTTTGAAAGGCACATTTTGTCCAGGGCTCTTATATCCTAAAAATATGTATAATTTTGATTAGCACACACCTATCATTTTAATACCTGAGGCTGGATTTTGAGAAAGACATTAATCAATATTCTGCCTTTCCAGTGAGATTACATGTACGTATCCAGAAGACATAGAAAAAAATGGGTCTGCTGTGGCTTTTTCCTAGGTTGTTGTCACCTCTGAGTTGGGCTGTGAACATTTTTGGACACTGTGCTGAGTGGTAAAGCACACTACAAAGCCAAGATAGGGAAGATTTGGCAGAGAAGTCAATAGGCATGTACTAGCCTGTTGCTTCCCAGTAGGAGCTCATTCCTTCACAAATTGGCCTTCGGTAAGCAGTGTGATTCAGTGCTCAGGGACTGGATTACAAGTCGGAAACCAACAGCCAGGACTTTGGCAATTCATTTCATTTCTCCATGCTTTCCATTATCCTTCCTCCTGACTTTCTCACATCACATCAGTTGAAACTACATAACACTTTGGGTCAAGGATTTTTTTCATAATACAAGTTTCCAGCATGTTGGGCATTAAGCAAGCTTTTATCTCCATTTGTACCACTAGGTATATCAGGATATAAACAATTTTATTGTATGTCATTATATGGGACAAATATGAATTCAATTAAAAAGCACCTTCAACAACACAATCTGATTATAATGTCCAACAGTCAAGAATAGCATCTGTTTTTGTCCAGTGACTCAAAAGATCTTCAGAAATGGACAAAATTGGGCCCAGAAACCTGAAGGAACAGTTTAACGGAGTATGAGTGAATGTAAATATATTAAACCTGATGTGCCCAAACCTCATCTTGTACATATAGATTCAGTGAAACCAAATGACTATGAGCTTCAAACTTTAAAGCTGTATTACTGGCCTCTTAGTTTATGCTGTATCTGAAGTAAATTTACATTCCTACCAAGAAAATACCCGCTGTATAGTTATGAGACAGATTTTGCTTCTCACAGTGAGGCAGAATCTGCTTGAGCCCTCTGTTGTACACAAGACTTTTAAATCATCCATGTTCTTTACACTGGCTTATCAAGTACAATTATAGCTTGGCATTCAGACATGCTGAACGCTCACGTTCTCATTGACTTGGTGCTTTGAAATCTAGTCCTTCTGAAAAATCAAAACTTGTGTATTATGCAGAAGAGTATAAAAACATTTCTTTAAATTACTGTTGTGTGCACATAGTTCACAAAATCTGAGAAATATTTATCCTTTGGTATTTTCCCACACACATCATTTTCCAAGTTGAACTGCATTAAAACAGAAAGCTGTGCTGCTGCTTCCGCCTGCATTTGAAACAGAACCTGCACAGTTTTCTGCTCTTCAGGTACCCATACTGAAAAGATAATGGTGTATTTGTATCCTAATATTGAAAATAGCCCCAAACTATGACAAAACATCAAAAACATCTGCCTTTCTTTCCCACTCCAAGTGCATTTGGTCACAGCACTGAAAGAGAAAACAAAATCAGGCAGACAAACACAAAATCTCTGGAAACAACAAGGTTCCCTTTTGTGCCTTAATATTCTTCTCTTGGTGAGCTTTCCTAACAAAGTCTGTACTAATCATTGCTGGAATCAGCACAGCAATGACTGCCAAGCACAGACTTTTTCTCCACCCCTCTGCACTAGGCAGACAGGGTTTTTCATTACATATATCATTTTCAACTTGCTGCAGTGATTCCACAAAGACAGGAGGATTTAGAAAGCTAATGAATGGGGGTGGGGAGAAAGCTAGGATTGGAGCTCCTGTGTTAATGTCTAAGGCTACATACCCTGAGTGGCTTCACACATAGGGCACTGCCACTGATTTTATTTTCATTGCACGGCACTGACAGACTTTGACAGCCAAATCATTTATCTCAAGTTAATAAATCAAAATAAAGGGTGGGGGGTGGGGGCATTTTTTGCTTGAGCATTTAGTGCTACAGGATTTAAGGCAAGCCTCACTGGGCATTGCCTTGCCCAGATTGCTATTGTGTTGCAATGACAGCAAAATTGTTCATCTTTCTGTTGCTAATTAAGAACAGAACTGAAGAAGAACATGTTTGGTCTGAATATACTATAGCATCAAGGGACCTTTTGCCACACCATAATGAGATGCCATGGATGCTGCAACTCAGTACTGTCTACAAGTCTCCTGTTTTATTATTAGAAAAAATTTCATCTTGCCAGTTAGTTGACATAAAGTTAATCATTTTTAAATAAGATTAACCTGAAGGAGGAACACACGCACAAAGACAACAAAAAGAACACATCCCTTCCCAAGGTCCCTACTACCACAAAATGCTCCATTTCACTGATATCAATACTGTTGCTACAATACAGCAGTTTTGTACCATCTAACCCCCCTTTTGCAGACATGTCATCAATATCGCCTGCCACTTGGGAGAACAGGCTATACTGATTACAAAATACTAGCTCTATAAATCTGTTAATTTTAATGATAAACCAGGATATTTTAGACATTCTTGTCCCTGAAGATCCAAGAACAATTGCAGATTGATTGTGAACCAATTAAGGACCAAAGAGCTTTAAGTTGTGAATATCATTTCTTTTCTTAGAAAAAAAGAATTGCCTTGTTCTTGCCTCTCTATATAATAACTTAGGATGGGGGTGAAACTGATAATTCAGATCTGAGTGGCAAATCAGGATTTCAGCTTTCTCAAACCACAGCCATCAGCAGATCCTACTCAGCCGACTCTTTTGTGACCACTGTCATTGGTACATCAGGTAGACAGAGAAGAAAGCACTACATTGGTGAACATCAGTGTACAGATAAGCACAAGTGGCTTTGGTCTTGATGGGTATTCTCTGCAATATCTCAACACAAGTTAATAAACGGCAGTTATTGTTAGGGGCTTCACTTGAGTTCTAACTGCAATAATCCCCTCTATAATAATAATATATATTAATATATTAATATATTAATATATATTAATAATACCCAAACTGGTACAGTGGAGGTTCCCCAAGATCTGACTTGAGACTTCGAAATGGCATTTTCCAGACTAAGTGCAACAATCTGCTCCCACTATGTCAGGGGGACACTGCCTCAGGAGCTGAATGGAAACTACATGGGTAGTTGATGACTTTTACTTTATGCTTAAGAATAGGCTATTCCCTGCAACTGTATTCTGCTGCCAATGCTCAGTTAACAGGCTCCTGTAGTGAATAACATCATGTGCTCTGTCAATTATTAATAACTAGACAAGCATTTTCACATCAGAACACTGCCTTGTAATGTGATGAGCCTGTATCATATTAGTGCATCAAGGCTCAGACTGGGAACATTAGTAGTTTACTAAGTGAACTTTGAACAGAATTTATTCCCCAAACAGTCTGCTGAGTACTGCAAATATTCACAAATTTTGAAAATAGAAAATGTTTCTTTATTGGCAATATTATGTTTTGTGTTTTAGGTGGTTGATTTACTGCTACATTGCATTTATTCTAACACATCATTGATCCTCTGTCTCATGCATCAGATTTAGTTACTTCTTTATTGTATAATTTCTAGGTGACAGTGGCTATCCAGGACAGAAACAGCTGATGGATCTAATTTGATTTTGCCCTTATACAAGCAGAAGTTCACTTACTAGTTCACTTACTCAGAATTCATTGATCACTCGAAGGTCTTCTGGGATTGTGAAATCTCATTCTCGGTGTCTTTTCCAATTGTCAAAGCACAGACTCGATACCGCATCTGACATCCTTGCAGCCTGCCTCGTTCTGCATAACACAGCAGTCAACCATGGGGTTACAGTCAATGATGGGGCTCTCATAAAGGATGACAAGGCTAACTCCTACTGACTTCAGACACGGCAAAAAGGTAGATCTTTCTGAAAGGTGGGCTTACAGATGATAAGCAAGGGGCAGCTCACTGACAGCCATATATTTAAACAGGGGAAAGAAAGAAGAGGAAAAGGAAGATGGGAGACAAAAAAAGGCAGTAGCAAAGGAAAAAGAAATCACAGAAGTAGTTTTACATGAAGATCCATCGGTCTAAAAATCAAAGAAATTGTACTATTTAGCATAGCAAGATGATTGAATTCCTTTATCTCCGTCTTACTGTTCCTAGCTAAAACACAAGATAATGTCTTGTGCTCAGCCCATTCAGTTCAACAGCGAGACAGCAAGCTTCGCAGAGATTACTGTCAGAACAATAATCACTTTTAAAGTGGTTGTAAAGATCTCTTAGTCACTAAGCGCACACAAAGAGGCAAGAGGAGGTTAATGAAACTTCAAGAACTGTTTGTGTTCAGTAAGGTTACTTCATCCTGAGTTTTTGAGAGCAGATAAGCCGGAAAAGAAAAATATTGGGAAGGTGGATGACATTTAAAAGAAGCAGCATTAAAATTCTCCGTTACAAGAATAAAGACGACTGTTTTGTCAACAACAAATACATTCATCTTCATCTGGAGAAACAACCGATAGTTCCTGTGATAGGCGGCAATTCTAAACCATGAGCTAATACAATTTTTCAAACACGCATTGGTATTTAGGTCACCAGTTTTGGAACAAATGCATTCATTACCAGATACAAGTGAGTTTCTCTCACAGAAACAAACATTAGAATCTGCACACACCTGTTTTAATCACAAATCATTTTCTGAAAACATTCAACAGTCTAATTTCAAACAGTTTGAGCACCTGAGCTTTCATTTCTGCTCTGAAACAGCCCAAACACTGCCAGCTCTGTTGGGCTTTTCTCTGATATGCACTGTCCATCTTCTTTTTAGCTCATCTTTTGGAAGACATGAGGATATTTTGCTCTCTACATGTTTGAAACCCATCCACAATCATCAGCTGTCACTTCGTCTATTCATAATCTTGTTTACGTACAAATAGGAGCTAATGCACCATCAAAAGACTTGGTCAATCCTTTGAAAATGATAAAACCATCAGGAAAAAAACAATGAGAAATTACACAACAAGTATTTAAAACTTCCCTCTTGGCTTGCAGACTATGATACTTGTTTTCACAACTGCTGCTTTATTTCAAATGGATTTTTATTTAATCAAAAAGAAAGCAAAGCTTCTGAGAAAGAGCTGAAGCCATCAAACAAAAGATGAATGATCCCACACTTAACATCACTACTCAGAGCTATGATCATTCACTATTCTGCTACAACATCCTGAGAAGCCTTAGTCAAGTTGCTTAGGGTTTTTTGTGGCTTAATCCCACATCTTTGAGATAAGTATGACTTAGCTGCCCTATCTCACAGGCACACAGTGAGGATAAATACATTAAAGAAGAATAAATGTATCACAATATAGCGATAGGAGTTCAATACCCTCAGTACAGAGTCATTTATCTTTTTGTCTCCCAAATCAAGTAGAGTTTCTAGGTAAAAGCCTAATCTATTAATATATAAAGAAAGCAAACAATCTCCAGCCATACTTTCCTCTATATGAAACAATGAACAAAAACAAACCTGTAAGCATAGAGTGGAAATAATGGAGTAAGAGATAGTAAAATTTGTTCCATCATTACAATGGGCTTAAAGCAAGAATAATAGCTACAAACTAGACATAAGTAAATCAATGTATTAATTCCAACAGAGTAAAATAGAAAATACAATAGAACAACTGTATATCAAATTCATATATAGATAATACAGATATATGTGTTGAGAGACATATTTGAAAAAAAAACTTCAAGTTATCTCGTGTAAGAAATTTACTAGCATATGAATTACACACTGATCACAGGATGAAACCCCCATATTTCTTGCTCAGCCCACCCTTTCCATAAAATACTAGCTTTATTAGAATGTAACAATGTTAGAAAAAAAGCAAAAGTAATATCTATAGCTCCTATTAAAAAGTCAATCATATGTTTCAAAGTGATTATAGAGTAATATACTGTAAAAATGAGTTTTCACCAAATATTCAAAATTATAGATTTATTCAGACTCCTAGAGAAAAATCAAACTTGTAAATTGTGTAGATTATATATCCAATAAAATATTTATTGTTGCACAACATATATTGTTAACTGTGTTGACTACTTTTCACCAAGGTGCCAGAGAAATGAAAAATTAACCAATGTAGAATATATGACAGCTTTTTTTCAAGTCCTAGAGCTAGTTCATGAGCATACAAAGCAGATTGTATTCAGAGCTATAATATAGAAATTCCTCTACTGGAGCTGAATACCTGACAGCAGAACAAAACAGAGAACAGCATTAAAGCCATGTAGCTGAGGTGCTGCATGCAAATTCAGAAATACCTGAATTAGTAATGTTGAAAGTCTAGCTAAACTAGACAGTGACTATGTAAATGAATGTTTTAATGATATCTTACTAGTTTATGGATTTATAAGTGCATACATGCAGCCTAATGGAATCCTACACAGATTAAAATATCTCTGGGTTTATGCAACAAATAAATATTTGAATGTGCTTCTCTGCAATTTCATAATCTGGCCTACAAAACCCGCAAAAAGGTTTGAGGTACACATTCTTGTTTCCGCTGGTAACAGTAACCACGGACAAACAACTCCCCATTGCCTACAATTTATTCTTTTTCAAAATTTAGATTAATATTCATTTAAATTGTTGCCACAGGGCATCAAACACTAGTTATGCTATAAAAAAGATAAGTTGAGTGCAAATAAAAATGATAATACATGGATTGCATCTCAGGCTATTAGTTACTTAGCATCTTAATACTGGGACTTCAAACACACCTCTGTTCACATACTTCTTGTTCTCCTCATGTTGAGAAAACCTTGGAAATTTCCCAGCACTGAACAACCAGCAGGTTGGTGACTGAGCGGTGGTGGAGCTGAGGCTGTCACATCTGACCTGTCCTCCCTATCTACAGATTCTGACAGCTAAAAGGAAAAAGTAAAATAAATAAATGCACCAATAACCTGGAGCAAGGGGATTTGTCCCTGCACTTACTCTGTTTTCACTTTTTCAGGTTTGTACAACCACAGACACGAGGTGAGTGCATGTTGTCCTAACAAAACACTGAAAAAGCAGCATTTGAGCTCAGTATTCCTCTGTACCTGCAACCCAGCTGGAAACACGCTCCTGACTCTTCTCTTCCAGGGGACGGTCACTGGTGTTCGCTCCTCCATAGAAACAGTGCACAGCCCTGGGCTGCTGAGGGACCATGGCACAGTCTGCCTCCCTCATGCAGCCCTGGCTGCAGCACAGCAGGATGAGCAGCAACCTCATGAGGTTTTGGGTTGCAATGGGTAAAAAAAGGCCAAAATGGTTTTATTTCAATTTTGTTCCGACAGCAAGCACCAGGCTTGCTGCAGTGCTGCTTTCTTATCACCAGCCCAGGGAAAGCTTCCATGGCTTCCATGGAACACCTAGATTTGATCTGCGTGAGAAAGACTCATTTCTGCACCACAGCAATGCCAAATTACATGGCTGTGTTGAACAACACATTCAGATTAAATGTTCTCTTGGAAACTTGCAATTGTCACATTTTTAAATGCTTGTTCTGTCAGCATTAGAAACCTGTGCATTTTCAGAATCTTTTTTCACTTACACTGAAGCAGCTGGATTATACCATCAGCCAGCAGGAGCCTGATACAAAACACTGGTATTGTCTGCTTGTTCCCAGTGTGTGCATGAGGAGATGGGGAGCACACATGCACCTGAATGAGAAAAAGCCCTATTCCATCATCTTTCTGCTTAGATAGACTGCAGCTCAGTGTCCTGCTGTGTACCTGTAGGAGTGCAGGTCCAGATCCAAAAGTTGGATGTCTGAAACTAGGTCCTTACATCAGTGCTTGAGATGACAAAAAAATAACCATTTTCTTAAGAAATTTAGGCTGTTGGACAGCTTTTTTGAGGCCAGTCAAAAATGCTGCGCATTCAGTATTTCTGAATGCATCTAATTTTAGGATCTCATTTTTAGAAATCTTGGACTAGAAACAAACCCATCTTGATATTTAAATGCACTGCAGAACAAGAGCAAAAGTGAACAGCCCTGGACTGCTGCACAAACAAGCAGGCTGCAACCCGACGGAGCAGTGATTCCACCCTTCCGACCTACTGGTGTGGATGGAGCTTCACTGCTGAGGGTAAAGACAGGCACAGCAAAGGAAATATGCAGCATTTTATATACTAAGTGAAAAGATTACAAATATTATACAAAACAAAGATTTACAATGGATGAGGTCATGCATCTCCAAGGAACAAAAGTTTTATAAAAGAATAAATGAAATATATCTATATATATTGTTTTTTCTTGAAACCGCAGAGACCCCCAGAGACTTCAGAGGATTATTAGTCAGACCAAAGGCTGCCAGATGCTGCCGGAGCCCTGGCTGCTTGCCAGGAGCTCACGCCTTTGCAAGAGGGCAAGGAAGGGCAGGTGGAAACTGAAGGGTACAGAGCTCCCCAGAGAGACTTTCTTTTTGTTGCCATCGGTTTTGTGCGTATGCCTTCTTCATAAGACTTTGGTTTGAGACACACTCATGTTTTCTGCCTAGAGATTTCATTATGAGGAAATTAGAGAGATTTTTCTTTCTTTTGACTATTTCCCTGACTTGAAGCATTTTGCAACTATGTAGTGCTCTGGCACTCATTTAACAATGGCTGGCCCTATGTTAACAGACACAGCACTCCACAAATTGTCTTTAGCAAGCTAACTCAGACCATCAGCTGGAAAAACTTTCAATCCCTTCCTTCTTGAATCCTTTTATTTGCCCCACTAATTTCCAAAAGGAACAGCTCAATTATTCTTTTTTCACCTACCTCCAAACATTTTCTAGCTTGCATTTTACAACCCGAATCCCAAAGTTCACTCCCAGTCTCCATATGAAAGCACAGTGAGGTGGAGCATTTATAGAACAGATGCCCATTTACAAGAGGTATTTTACCATCAAGAAACGTATTTATGAAGACATTTCCATTCTCACCCCTAGGATAGCCTCCTTCTCAGCCCCACTCAGGACTTACACATGCTCTGCATTCTCTTCTCATATACTGCTGCAGACAAATGAGATGTAGCAAGAAGCAATACAGGCACATTAAATGATTTTAGTTTCCTGTGTTTTTCAGTCTATCATCAACTGGTAACACGCAAAAATTCCTCAAATAATGAATAAGAATAATAAAAACAAAATTTGGAATCAAATTTTTGCAGTCACATAAGACTGCTTGTTTGAAGCTATGGGAGTGGTTGCATGGACAGAGCATGGACTCATCACTTTCATGACAGTCAATTCTTCAGGGCGTGCTAGCAGTAGATGACAGAAGTCTGTGGAAACAAGAAACACATTATTCTGAAGTAAAGGGAAGACAAAAAAAAAAAAAAGAAAAAGAAAGAAAAAAGCTCATAAAGAATGAAGGTGTAAGGAAATGCAAACCCAGAAGGCAAGTCTGACTTTCACTAAGCAAACATCCCTTCTCCCCACGAGCAAGCACCCCTGAGGATCAAGTTTTGTGGATTTTTCCCCTAGTCTGGAAAAATCTGCCAAGGCAGCCAGCCCTAGGTGCGGTAGTAGAAAAAACAGTTGCTCAATCTGTGGTTTAATCAATTTGGCAAAATGTATTACTTTTCCAATGACACAGTTTGCTTTTTAAAATGATAGAAACCTGCATGGATTAACTCAAAAATTAATCAAAATAAAGGTTTGTCTTTGAGAAAGCAATAGTTCAGCCTCCTGAAGGGTGAGTAAGGCTGAACATACCCCCATCAGATCAGCACACAGCACTCTGTAAGGACCTAAATAAATAACTGCAGGAATCTACTTTATATTGCTATTAAGGCAGAGCAGCTTGTACTGTATATGAACTAGAGTAATTCTTACCCTTCTAATTTTAACTGATGAGAAAAAGATATATAATATTGTTTTAAGAATGTAAACTGTTGGCTTTTCAAGCTCCAGCTCTTCAGTTAAATCCAGAGACATGGTTCAGGATATTCATAGATTAACCTTCATTTAATCCCAGATTCCTACACCATCGTATTAGTATCATCATTCAAGCAGGTGATGCTAATCTACAGAATAAATTACCATAAGGAGATATTTTCCTATAATTTAAGGAAGCTCTGTTGCTGCTAGCTAAATTTTCCATGAAATAGGCAGGCACATCTATATGAGCATGCACGCACGCTCTGTCTGAAAGGAGCAGCTCCCCCACCTCCACACCAGTGGCACAAGGCCCCGCTCGCTGTGACACTCCTTGCACCCCTTCCATGGGACACCCACCACCATCCTGCCACCTGTGCAGGCAGACATTCAGTACACGGCCTGAGCTTGGCCTCCCAGCACCAGCACGTGGAGCCCACCCTGCAGTTGCCTACAGCAAGGTTCAGACTGGGCAACTGCTATCTGCAGCGGCTTGTTAATATTCTAATAATAATTTGCAGCACGTGAATAAATAACACCAGGTTATCAGTCCTCTGTGCAGACCCTGATTATGCAGGTGGATACTTTATATTACAAATTATAAAGGAATGAGCATTTACCTTAAATTCTAACACCAAGTTCTGACTTCACCAAGTACAGCTTAATACCACAGCACTGAGACATGAGACAGATGGGATAGATAGATCTGAAGTGCTACAAATAAAATCTAAAACTGAACTTTTAAATATTCATTCTGAACTATAAAGAGAGCTGTGGCTTTTGTGTGCTACAGATGGCTTGGAAATTCAGTGCAAACAAAGGACCAATTTTTGAATACTCATAGCTGCTCTACTATAATAGCTGGAGGCCCAAAACTCCAGGGGTTTGAGATGATTCAACTCGATTCTCTTACCTGCCAAATTTCATCAAAGCAACATTGCTTTTACCATCTTATAGGGATGAAAGAAGTATGAATAGTGTGGGGTTTTTTTTAATGAAATGTGGACTGCTTAAGCTTGAACAAAAAATTACAATATGAATGGAAATTGCAAGGTAAAGGGAAAATTTTCTTTTTATCATAGACTCTGAAGCATAAGATGAAATCTATACTTTGTATAGATTGAAAGATTAAACAGAAACATTTGGTAGATTTAGATAAATGAAGAAAATAAAACAAAAAAAATAAATAAACATAATAAAAATCCCTGCCAGTCATAATCAATGAGAAACTGCTGATTGTCAAGTGCAGCCTTAGGTTTAAATCTAGGAGAAATACGTGTTTCTTTGTAAGGTAGCAGGGCACGACCTCATCAATCAGAGATTATCCTCTGCATAATAGTTTATAGAAAGAAACCACTAACGCCAGCTTTTCATCTGCCTTCTAGACAACAGCAAGCGGATACAGATACAGCTGGAAAGGCAATAAACTCATATAACTCTGTTGCTAATGCCATACACTGCAGCACTTACACAGCAGTGCAAGAAGGGCAGCCTCTGTGGTGAAAACCATACAAATAGTTCTTTTTCAATCTATTTTCTGTTGTCATTAGCCACTTCCCAAAGCCTCTGGCTTTAGAGAGATGCTTTCTCTCCTTTTGCATGCAATTGAGCTTTTACAAGAACCAAACAGAAAAGTGAGACACAGAAGCAGAGAGGGAGCGGCCCTGCAGGGGAGCAGGGACTGCCACTGGGGCACAGAGTACCCCTCAACTGCAAATGCTCTTCCAAGTGTACAAGGCAAGGAGACAAACATGCAGTGCTGAATCACAGCTAGCAGTCAGGCTTATGGATATTTATGAGGCACCGCTGCCAACCACAATGAGGGAAAGGAAAAGAATCAGCGGAGAAGGCGTGAGGTCCTTGATGGGAAAATCTAAGAGTTGTGTAATGACAGCAGATGCCAAGAGACAGTTGTAGGCTGATACCAAGTGGTCGGTGAAAAGTAGAACGGGATAACATCAGACTACGCTATCAGCAATATCAAGGGATGTAGCAATGAAAAGATGCATCCACAGAGGCAGCATGGCTGGCATGAGATGCTAGGGAGAGGGTGGTTGTTGCAGCAGTCTGGATGGATGGCATTTTTGTGATTATCAAGATTAGAAAACAGGATGTTGTGAAAAATCGAGATAAGATGGTAGGAGTTAGGGCAAAAGTGGCAGCATCAGGCAGGGAACCAATCTGTCAATCTCTGAATCAGCACAAAGTCAGAGGGCTGTGACCTTGCAAGAGAGAGGCAGGTTCCTAGCACTGCCTGCAGAAAACAAGGAGGATGTGGCAAGGCCCGAGGAGGCAAGCAGGAAGAGCAGGGTCTCCCTTCCGTCTGGGCTGGGTTCTTGGGTCCATCAGAGCAAGGACTTCAGCCTCTGTAGGTGGCAGCCTGAAACTGTAGCTTTGTCTCTGCAACAAAGGCAAAGAGTGGGAGAAGAGCAGAGGGGAAGGGGAAGATGCTGCAAATCGGGCAGCTTTTCCAATGACCTCTCTGTCCTTTTGAGAGTAACGGCTTTCCAGGACAGAGTGTCCCAGCAGGATGCTTAAACGCCTTCAGCAAAGTACAATATTTGAAGATAAAAACCATACAACTTTTCATGAAATCTGCCTCCAATAAAAACATCTTTATTGCCCTGGGCTAATGTGTAAGTTAGTGAGATATTATGGTTCAACTTCTATAGCCATTTTATGTAATATGAAAAAAAATCCATAGGGACTTTGTCAGTTAGTCCTCTAAAATATAAAATACAGTTTTAAGCCACACTACCCACCATGATATAAGCTATCAGCTATTTTTCTAAACACTCAGACTAACCACTGTCAGCCTAAGAAGAGTCAGACATCCTGACTTAATCACCTCCTTGTGACTCACTGCACCGTGCCCCTTCCTTTTGAACATATATAAATCCTAATTATTTTTTAATCCTTTGCTAGAACACTGGCAAAACGACTTCTATGCTTGCAGCATACAAATGTGGATGTGCACAGGAACCACAGCTAGGATTTCAGAGGCCCTCCTGTCCACTGAGCTGTGTGTCCCCAGCGGCACTCAGCACAAACCCCCACCTCCCAGCAGCAGTTCTCTTCTAACCTCTCCTGCTTGTCCTCTGGGGGGGGGGGTAGCAAGCATTACAGTGAGGCTACAGCCTCATCATGCAGGAGGACAGCGGTCAGCGTTACAAATGGCTTAAACCAAGCCCTTAGCTAAGTTTGGTTGTCTGTACAATCAATTTGCCAATGTCCTGAGGGTAACCTTTAAAACCTAGGATTATTCCAGTGATCACAAATAACATTTTTTGCGTGTATCTGGTTTAGGCTACAGCTTAGGTTCTGTTCTTCTCTGCTGCAAAGGCTTGAAACCTAGCTATTTATAATCAACAAAATGTTCAGTGAGAACCAGGGCAAAGACGCATTATGTTTGTCGGTATGTTGCCTCCTCTAAAATTACTAACATGACGATTCACACATTCAAATCACAAGAGGCAGCAGGACTCCTCCCAGTTTGCCATCTAATGCCCTTCAAACTGTCTCAGCTGTACTAACAAAGCCAAAGACTGAGGGGACAGGGGCTCAGTAACATAACCAGCATGGCCTACAACTACATTTGTTCTTTTTGCTCCCCCTTCTATCTTCTGACTTATGCCAAAGAAGCTTCTTATCTTTTCATGATAAACCAGAAACCATCACATATTGTCAGAAGTGGTGAACACATACATACATACACACACACACACACACGCAGAGGATGGATTCATACCACATCTGTAGAACACTCTGGAATCCCAAAGGAAATCACAGAATATCTGGAGTCGAAGGGGACACACAAGGATCATTAAGTCCAACTCATGCCTCCACACAGGGCAACCTAGAAGTTAAACCACAGATCTAAAAGCATCGCCCACAGGCTTCTTGAAAGGACAGGTCCAGTCCCTAGAGCTGTCCTTACAAGGATGACAAAGCCAAACCTGTACTTATCATGAGCTTTGAGGTCCTACTGAACACAAATCACTATTCAAATGTTAGCTTCTGTATTATTATCCATCCTCAATTCCAGCCGGCTGCTTGAACCACAAGCATCTCGCAGCTCTTCCTCCCCAGCTCTGCTCTATATGCAGTTTCCTTTCCTGTCATGAAAATAAACAAGCCAGAGGCAGCTTGTGCTGCCTACTTTAACGTCCCAATTCCCTGGTCTACGAAAGACTATCTGCATCGCAGCGTATTTCTGTCCAAGCCTTTAGCAGTTAGCTCTCCCTCAGGAACCGAACATTACTGGAGAAAGAAACACTGCAAAAGCAGACTCCTCACTGTGGTTGTTCATACACCAGATCACTGATTCTGGAAGACCAATGTGATAAACATGGCCTTAGCAGCTTTCTGTGTTATCATAATACGCTTTAAAAAGCACTCTTACAAAACATACTTTAATCAGAAGAACTTTTTAATTTGCAATTTTAAATGTGAGCATGTTATAACTTGTAACTGAACATTTCTATAAAGATAATTACATATGGCAAGACAGAAAAAGTTTTTAAAACATTTTCTCTTGAATGTGTGCCTGAATTCATTTACAACTGTTGCTGCTTTAAACACTTCAGGCAGAATAAGTGGATGGCACTAAACAGCTTAGCTGCAATTATTATGGAATGTCTGAGGTATAATTTCCCCTGCGGTTTTGTTAGGCGTACAAAATTCATAATTCTGATTTGTGGCAGGTACTTATTACCCATCGCAGGTGGAGATATGCAAATATTATTCTAGTAGGGGTGAACAGCCTTTATTTCAGTATTCAGCTATTAACGAGATTTGTGAGTCTGGTACTCCGGGGCCATTTAATTAATTAGATGGTACAGATAAAATATAAATTGTTTTGTAGGCTACACAATTCCACTTCTAGAAGATGTAAAATATGGCTGAATGAACTTGGTATGGACCAATTTGTTGTTTCATGTATGGCACAGGGTACAAGAAAATCCTGCTTGTTATTTTTATCTATAATAATCTCGGGCAGAATCCTTCTATTGCCAAGTACTGCAGAAAAGAGATGTTATTTATTTATCAATACCATTCAGAATGTCTATCAGTTAAGCTTTTTATAAAAAAACTGCTTGCTTACATAAAGCAAAAAAGAAAACAGGCACATTCTTTTATGCAATGCCAATATATGCATGTTTCAGAGTGAGCACACATTTTGAAGACATGCAGGTTTGGCAGGATATTATTGTCTCAAGGTCAGACGTTTCTATTTTAAATAAATCATCTCCATGGAGCAGGGAAGCCAAACTTTCTAGGGGAAAACAGAGAGGGAATCTACTACATTATTTTAGCATCTGGATTTTTAAATAATACTATTAGCTGATGAATTTGTGTAATTCCTTTTCCCAAGTATGATCTCTCAACAACTCCAGAAGATTTCTGGAAAATCTGGATCATGAGCAGTGGAGAAAGAGTGGGGAACAACACAAGACAACAAAATAAACACCTTTAATCCCTAAAGCGATGTCTATAATGGTCGCAGTAAAAGAGTCAACATTTACCAAGAGTTACGTATGGTAAACTACACGGTGAGAAATTTACCCTGCCCTTATATAGAGGAAATAAAATGCAAGAGGCATAAGCCTGGAAATTGTTAGCAAACTGCCAGCATTTAAAGGGAAGCATTGACCGTTATATTAGATTTAAATTGCGGGTAAAATACTACACTGCACAATTACAGTACTCTAAACATTGAATGAAAACCAGTTACTTTTACTGAAGTAGGAGTATAATCAGCAGTCAATCTTATTGGTTTATTGAACATATTTTGGGGTCCATTCCAGCTGTCTTTATTAGCTCTAATGCAAATGATTTTTACACTGCTATTTTGCCAAGCCCTGGTAGCTGTAGTACTGCAAACACACCCCACTGCTTTCTGTCTGCTGGAGATTTACTGACAAATATGATGAAGAGTACATAAAATGAATAACAACATAAAACTTGCACCATACTGGAAAATGAAAACTAACAGGAAGAAATTATACTGCAATCATTAAAAGCTATTGCATGTTTTTCTTCAATATAACTCAAAATCACGTGAGTTCAAAATTAAATATCAGGAATTGCTCTGGTTGTTTCACTGTAGAGTGAAAACCATGGCTGCCAGGGAGCCACATCACAAGCTGTTTCAGTGGGGCCATAGCTCATTTCTGCTCCTTACTTGCATCCCTGGTGAGAAGAGCTTGTTTCTCCCCTGGCCTCTGTAAAGGTGCCCCATGCACGGCAACAGTGGGAAGAGTCTGGTAGAGATGGAAACAGGCTGGCTGATGGAAACTCAGCAGGTGCCTGAGTGAGGTCTAAAATGTGAAAGAAAAGGACAGAATTTCATTCAAAGAAAACATTTCTGACTTTAGAAGCGTCCTGCATTGGAGAGGTGCAAGCCTGATCACTTTGAATAGAGCAAAATATGACCCAAGAGTCTGGATGCATACATTTTAGAATGTTAACTATAAGACTGAAAGTAGAACCAAGTCAAATGGAGGAGAAATTTACTGGGATCTGAGAAAAAGGGCCAGTCATACCTTCTGGGTGAAAAGAATTGATCAGGTAAGATATTTGTCGTTGATCAGTTTTCAATGAGAAAAGCTAATTGTGACTGCAATGAGATTCACTGAATCTGAGGAGACTGCAAACCCGTGAAGACGTATGGAGAAAAGAGCTGTAGGTAAACAAGTCTGCCAAAGGGGCTTCCAAGGCAGGGGTCCCAAGCTGTGGGTTCTTTGGATACAGACAGGTAACTTCACGGCTTGACTGAATTGCCAGCTGTGACTTCCACACTGAGAAATGTGGGAATCTTGATGCTAGTGCAATGACAGTGCAAGAAATGTGTTTTCATGCTGTACTTCTGTCAACACCTGAGAACATGGCAATATGAAATACAAAAGCAAACCCCACAAACACACAATAGAGATTGAATGAACAGCTTGCAAAGAGAACTATATTGAAAGAAGTGGAGAAAATCTCCAAGGAGAGAAATGTATTTTGTTAAACACAGAATAAGATAAATGACAGTGTTATGTTTGGAAGAACCGCAGTAGAACCATAAGAAATACCTAAAATGTTCATACATGGGGAGCCCAAGTTACCTGCAGGCTTTTGACAAAGTGCTGAAGAGTTAAAATCGCTCCAATCCCATCTCTCATGGCTGTGCAGATTAGCGGGATATGGCCTGCATCTGCTTCACATAACAGCAAAATGCTTGGGGGAGGAAGGGGAAGAAAAAAACATAGATTTCCAAAGAATAAATACAGCAGAATAACATTTTGTGTTTAAATGCCTTAAATTGGATAAACAGTACCCCATGGGTAGAACCTGTAAAGGGCCATTCCTAAAGAAGATGAAATCTAGAAGGTATTTTTAATTAAATCTTTCCAAGGACTTCATAAAAACCAAAGCCCAGCAGCAGTTCCATGTAGTACCGCGATGACAGCCCTGAGCTACACAGTCCAAAATGGAGGAGGCATTCTAGCACAGAACATTTTTTTTTTCTCCAGGTATGCACACATAAACACATCATTAGTTCAAAATCAATGCACAAATGAGAGATGTGATCAGAGCATTACATTTATTCACAGTAGCACAGAGAGCACTGCAATGAACCTAAGGCAGTTCCTGAGAGGTGGAGGAGAGCAGCGCAGCGGCGGGCAATTGATTCCTCTGAACACAGAGGAAAAGGCTGCCTGCTGCTAGGTGATTATTACCAGCATTTTTTCAGAATAATGTAAGTAAGCAACATTTTAGGTAGCACTGTAATATCCACCAGGCATAGTGTTTGCAAAGAGATAACAGAGCAAAACACACATCTGAGGAACCTCTATGGTGCCCGGGGAGCACGCTGGCAGGGAGCCGGGTGCAGGTGGTGTTCCCTCAGCCACGTGCCCACCTGTGAGCGTAGCACCACACGCAGATACAGGGTGCATAGCTGCCCTGTGTGAAAAGCAAGAGTTTTTGAACAAAAGCTATGACTTGAGACACCTCCACTGCAGCTCATGCCTGTAACCAGGCTCAGCATGGGTAAATATTAAATTGGTGAATAAATCCATTTCTGTGTCTTGAAGGAGGTAAGGGAGGGATAGAAGGGTAATTTTAACATGGTAAGAACATCAACACATTGCAACTGGACAGTAGAAATTCCTTTGTGACTGCAGTGCTTTGGTACATCAAACAAAGAAAAAAAACACATAGGCCCAGTAAACTAACCCCAAACAGACAGGCAACCAGCTAGGAGGAGTCACAAGCACTTGAGACTACGTCCCTGAGGCAGACAGTAGGGCAGGAGGGGGCCAGGACCAGTGGAGTGGAGCAGGGCAGAGCCACTTAGTGCCACAGCCACTGCTGCCAGGATGAGCAGCTGCACCCATTCCATGTTCTGCCGAATATTTACCCCGCCAGCACGTGAGCACAGCATTTCTGCAGCCTTGTTGTTTACAGGGAGTGCTGGCCATTGTAGGGGCCAACTGTCTTTCTGAAGAGCACTAGAAATCACTCTAAAGCTTTGTGCTGTACGTATAGATGATGAGCTGAACCAAGAGCAAAGGGAGTATAGCGGAAGATGCAACATTGCCTTGGGTGATCAATCCAATTCAATGAGCAGCCTAAAGCAAACCAGCACCCAGCTCCATCAAACTATAAGTCTGTCAATGTTTCTCCCTCTTCCCTGCCTCCTGTGTACCCATATGCAGTGTTTTACAAGTTGCAGGCACTTCTAGCACAGCTCCCCTGCCACTGATGTCTGGTTAGGCTGCAAACAGGACCTCAGCAAGATGAGATCAATTTACACACACTCTCTATGCAAGCATTCAAAAATTAATGCAACTAATCTTCTGCTTTCACCTGACAGGAAGTAAATAATTGATTTTTGCAATATGAAAGCACCCAAAAGAACAAACTCAGAACTGCACACTTTCACATGCACCCTCATCTCCTCTTGTCAAACTTAAAACACTCTTACCCAAAGGCTGCAGGGAGATTTGAGAAACACATGTTCTCCCTGTACGATTTAATCATGATATGAGGAAAAGATGGATTCTCCAAGAAGCCGATGGCTGTATTGAACATGAAACGGCATCACCCAAACCCCTGGCACAAGCCAATGCTTGGGGGAATACACGCAGGGAGACTGGCAGCTCAGGGTGTCAAAGCCTTTCCTTAATCTTTAACACGCAACCAAGGATGTATAGCCCTACAGACAAATCTTCTTGCGCGCCTGAAAGCCCGGTACAGCTACCAATGCTCCTCACCCAAGGGGCAAGCTTGCTTTATAAACCAAACATTATTTTCCTGATTTTCCCCCCTTCTCCTGACAGCTCTCTACACTGCTGTGTAAACATGAGCTCCTATAAAGCTGCTGCAAGAGCCCCACAAGAGAAAAGCTAGGTTGCTCTAGGACTTTTTCTCTGTATGGGCACTGTCCCACATGCCTGCCTGCCCCCTTCCATATGCAGCAACAACAGTGTGCCAGGACTTCCATCCTTAGTATTGAATAGGGGTTATAGGAGAGAGGAACAGAAAATAAACCTACCAATACAACAGATTTTTCCTAACTTCTTCACAGTTGCCTTTATGGGGGAGGAGGAGGAAGAGCAATTCCTCCAGCACAGAACTTTGTTCAATGACCCTGAACACAGAGCATTACATCAGGTTACAGACAGTGACACGATACAAGTCAGAATCTGCTGATTATCGCTAAAAATCTGTTGTGCTTTTTTTAATTCTTAGAAATCTGTTCCACTTTGTACACCATGCACACCATCACTAATTTGTTGTATGGATGAAATAGCTTGAACGGTCTCAGCTCAGAAAAGGATTTCTGTGAAGATGCTGAAACTAACAGGTTTGAAGGTAAAGAAGTATTATATTTCCCTTTCTACTCAATCTGCTCATCTGTTTTTCAAGTCTGTAAATTCCAGGTGATAGTTAACCTTTCTGTTTCATGCAGTACTGTCTTTACAGCAGGGACAAGGTGCACCATACCTTCACAAAGTTCATCACCGCAGCAGGAAAGTTCCCAAAACCCTGCATAAAACCACAGTGTTTCAAACCTGAAATGTGTACTTAACACATACTCAACTCATACTCCACTACACCTCCCAGGAATGATTCTGCTCTTCACTGGAAAGGGGTCAGCTTTCCCTCTTACCCTATGAGGAAGGACATTATCCTCATACTTGGACTCCAAGCAGTATTTGAGCAAAGGATGGCGGAGAACATTTGTACAGCTGTGACATTATATTTTAAATGCATTCAAGAGTAAATTTTGCATTTTACCACACCACTGCACTTTACAGAGCATAGCAACACTTTCAGGAGAAAACCACGCTTTTGGGAACTTTTCTTAATATTATCCCCAAATTTTCCTTCATTTGCCTCAGGGCCTTGTTCCTGTCTCCAGTTCAGACAATGAATTATTCCTTTGTCTTTTTGCGCTGTTCATACTTTGAAGGTACTATTGATGAGGAACAAGTCCTTCAGGTCTTTCCACATTCTATACATTTCTTGGTATCATTTCCACCAAGTCACCATTTTTGTTGATTTCTGTAGAACCTGCTTTCTCCTCCTGCCATTCCACCTTCTTTCCAAAAGCTGAGAACAGGGGAGATGGAACTGTTAATGCTCCTCTGCTTACATCGGTATTTCTCTTAGCCTCAGCCTTAATATTGGCAGCAGTTCACATCTAACTGCAACTTCGGGCTTGCTGATTCTGTCTTCTCAGGCTCATGGTAACCTGCAACAATTGCTCTAAAAGAAAAATTATTCTCAAAACTTCCTTAGAAACAGCACACTAGTACAATTCCTCCTACAAACAAATCAAATTCCTCTTTGTTTTAAGAGAATTTATAGTAACACTCTTCATCACTATTCTGCCAGTTCATCCCTTAGCAACAGTCTTGCTGCAGCCCCGTTGGACAGATGAATACACTTTATTTATATTACTATTTTACATATACAGTTCTGGGAGACATACCACAGACAAACAATCAGTTATTCTTCTCTTGTTTTGCAACATACAGAGTTCTCCCCATCTGAGCTTTATTTAAAGTATTCTTTCTTCTTTAATCTTGATTATTATCTTTCTTGGTCATACCCTGTATTCTCAGTATAATCACAATCTTTCCCATCTCAGTCCCCCCTTTACCCTCTGCCTTTTGCTCTCATTGAGCATTCACTCCTGTGAACGAAAGAGATTGAGTCAGATGAAAGATAGGGTTGCATTTTCTTCTGTTTTTCTTATTATTTTATCAAAAGCTTATCATTTTCTCCAAGAATTGAAGTGGCACTGAGTATCGTCAAAGGCTAAGAGTAGTTTATCACATTTTCACCTCAACATATTACAATTCACTTGCATGCCATCTACTCTTAGCACATTTTAAATAATATATTCTATGCCTTGAACAACATGCTGGAATGACATCAGCATCTCCAGCAGACATATCTACCTCAGTGCCTGTGCAGCTCTCTGTCTGTAATATCCTGCGCAACCCTTCGCAGCCTCAGCGTTTCTCCTGGATCATCTCCTGCAGACTGCACTTGGATTGCAGCATGTCATAGAACAGATTCTTTCCTTTTGGACAACCTCAGCCCCATTTCCCTGCAGTCACAGGCTGCATCACCCCGAGCGTGCAGATTCTTGGCCACAGGGCACTTTGTCACGGAACTCATGTTTTGCCTCTCCTGGGAATGAGAAAAAGTGTCATTTTGCCTTCAGTGCTATGTAGGATTTGCCAACAAGTTACCCAGAGGGGAACTAAAAGCAAACAAATCCCAAGGCTATTTGGAAGCCTCAGTTTCCTCCTCAGGTTCTGGCTGGTATCTTCTTTGCACAGCTCCACAAACACACTTGAGATTTTGGCATGTCTGTGCTCATATGTAAAACAAGGAATGCCTGTGCCCCTGCCATTTTAACAGCAAAGACAGATACAAAAATTTTGGTTTCTATAAAGCAGTGATTCCACACAGCGAGACACAGTTTTGTGGGGGTTCTTTTTACTTATTTTTAGCATCCCAAATTGCTACAAAAATATTAACATGCATCATAAAATGGTTTTTTTTTAACAATAGTACACTATTGTAACAAATATACACTATTTATTTAACAATAAAACACTACTGTCCCTTTGCACGAATGTTTTAAGCGGCCTGTCCTGGCAAGAGTCAGTTATCACATTATACCTAGAATATGCTGCTGGAGGTGTTAATAGCCACATTCCTGTCTGACCGTTAGATCTCCAGGAATAAAATAGTGAAATAATATGGTCAAAAGCTTGTTTTAAAGGGGGAAAAAGCACATTTGTTGGATAATTCAAGTATTTGTCTACAGAGATACAAAGATTTGTTTTAACTCAGTATTTGTTTAATACTGAGTGCTGAGAACATCCGTCTCCATGGATATTAAAGATGCATCTGAACTAAAACTCAGAAATTTGGAGATGTGGGGAATCAGATGTGCCAGTCCAGCATCTCCAAAGCACTCGCTGTGAGTTCAAATGTGCTATCCCTTGGAAGACCACTATACCTGAGAGAAGTTTCTGTTTGTAATCTTGAGGAACAAAACAACCCTGGTGCTATCAGTTACACACATGCTGTCCCAGCAGAAGGCACTATTTTTACGCATTTTGCTTAGATTTCTTGCCTACTTTATACCAAAACATAACATGAATGGTGAACAAAGTGGTTGGTTATTTAAAGGAAATATTTTTCCATGATCAGACTCACAAATCAAACTGCAGTAGGGGACTGTGTAAAAGTAAGGGAGAACAGAGAGCTGCTGACAGCAGCCCCATGTCCCACAGTGTTACGGCCCTTGGGATTGCCCATCTTCACACAATGCCAATCTGCCAGGGCACTAACATGACCTCATTATTACCCTCAGATTAATTATTTATTCTTTTCTCATCTTAAATCTAAACCGACAATCTCATGGCAGTATCCTTCAGCCCACAAGTTACTGGAGGTCACTAAGAGATGCTGGAAGAGCTGTACAGTCTGCTTTATCCTGCTACAGCCTGCAAGCGTGTGCTTTGGTGCGTCCATCCCAGCTCACTGCCCACGCACACAGCAAGGCTGGCAAGCAGGCAGCTCCCTTCTCCCTGTCCTCCAAACAGAAGGTTGCTGTGCTGCAGTTGCTGATGCAGTACATGTGGCTTTGGTGCACCAGCTATAGTGGAAGAACAAAGGGAAAATCCACCAGCACAGGTTGGTTCAGTTGATATTTTTAGCAGAAAGCAGTGACTTATTCCATCACCCTGCCACAAAGTAACACAGTCATATCATAGACCAACTTACCCAGAGGCAAAGGGCTCTTGTTAAAGCCTTCTGAAAGGGAAATGGCTCAGCACATAGCGTGGTCCTGGTGCCTCCTGCACTGCCTCCAGACTACTCTCAGGTTAGCTGAAGTGTCATCTGCTGTTGGCGAGGTCTGCTAATGAGCCTGTGCAAAAATCGAGCAACAAGATCCTATGATCCCTGTCCACTGCCACAGGTTTTTTGAAGCTTTGATTCTTGCTATTGATATTAAAAACCACAGTGGCACTAAAATCACTTTGTTTTCACTGTAGCTTTTGCAGTGCACATACATATGCAAGTTAGATATCTGTAAACAGTGCATCTATCTAATGTTTGGTAGCTTGACGCATGTTTCTTATTAGTCTTTAGCAAACTAGCTTTAAAAAGTTAGCAACTTACTTTCTAGGAGTTTTAATAAAAATCAAACTCAATCTCACATCTGTAAAATAATTCGGGACTGAATGGAGGACTTCACAGCTTATCCATAAGAGATACCAGCAGCTACAGGAAAGGATAAGCCTATCCCCGGAAAGGCTCTCCTTGTGTTTCCATTAGAGATTTCAAATTCATTCAGATGTCACTGGTGAAGTGTTTGGCTTTAGAGGTCTCATATCTGGAAAACTATGTTCTCCTAGTTGCACCACTTAAAAGAAGCAGAAAAGTAATAAACTAAATGCATGTGTTTACACATGAGAGTTATACATGAAAGACAGCATGTCCTGCCCATGGGCAACACTTCAGGGTTCACTCTGACAAAAGCTTGATCAAGGTGTGTTTAAAGCCTTCATACAGGAAGGCAAGTAGATGATAGGTATAGACATTCTACACAGAACTCAGCAGCTTGCACCACTGCATGTAAAGATTGCTTCAATCTGATGGTATGAGCATCCATACAAAAACAGGTCAAGCAGTAGTAAGTAGTAAGCTTAATTAGTTATAATAGAATTTGTCTTTTTTTAATTATTTTTTACTTCTAAAGCAGATTTTTTTGGTGTGCCAACTGCAAGCCAAATATTATCTATAAGACAAAAGGAATATTTTGGCTAACAGCCTCTTACTCTCTTTTGAATGTCAGCACATGTCCCCCTGGCAGATTCCAGAAATCCAGGGGCTACCAGATGGCCGCGTAACAGCAATGCCCAAAACACGCTCTGAAAGTTAAAGAATCATAACAGAAGACAATGAGTGGGCATTTCCAACACATACTTGTAGTCACTGCTTTTTTTTTTTTGGCTGGCTATCCAAGAACATCACCTGGAACTGAGCACTGCCCAGCCTGGTGCAACACAGCTCTGCACAGAGCTTGCTGCAGATACTACTCAAGATGTATATAAAACAGTGCCATATTTTAGAAGAGCTGATTTTAAAATCAATGTAATAGAAATGAATAGAAAATGCCAAGAATAATTTTCTTGCAGTGTTTTCCTTTGGGAATGCTTTATCTCCACACACAATGCTCATTTGGGTTTTGAAACTTCAGCACAGGGGTTTTCTTTATTCTTAATTAGGCATTTTACATATCCCCTCTTCTAAACCTACACTCAACTTATTTTATAGCTAAGATTTTTTATATGTTGATTTTTTCTTTGCCTTATTCAGTATCTTTCCCACTTAAAAGAAGCATTACAAGAAGTGTTCCCACATACAGGTGCACAGTTCAGCCATCAGGGATATGTAGATAAGAAATTATCCACAGTTTCAAATTTTTCCTCATCTAGACTGTAGGAGCTGTACCAAACCTTGCCTGACAATGGCATTTTTATAAAAGCTGAGCTCCTGCCTGCAGAACCTCACTGATTCAGGAGATGTGCTATAAGTGATTATTTATATTCGGACTTCGTAAGAAAAGAAAATGTTATCTAAGAAAATGGTATAAGATAACATGAAATATTCTTTGGGACATGGCAACAGGGCTATAGTCAGAAGGCACAGTTTCTATATAAAAATAAGGAGTTTCCGAGTTTCCTTTACGAGGCAGGGTACTGCTGAGAGAGGCAGAATCAGGTCTGTGTGCTGGGCACAGGACAGCAGCAGTACCACAGCCACTTTAGGCCCCGCACAGGAGCGCGCATGGGGATGCGGGCACAATGACAGCGGGGCACTCCTCATCACACTACTCAGGGTCACGTCTTTGGAGCTGCCCAAATGTGTAGAGGCAGCTGTCCTTCCATCAGGGCTGTCAGTTTTCTCAGGGCACTGCCTGTGCATAGGGGCCCGCACAATTGTACAAGTCAGCACAGCACTTGAAACATGGAAATGCCAAACTGCAGTTTGATTTTTCTCTATTTTTCATTATAAACATACTAACAGTATCATTCCAATCATTCCAAGCAGGAGACCATGCCATGCCTGACGTCATGCTCCGCATGCTGAGCATACGCTTGCACGTCCTGCAGACAGCAGCACCCAGTGCAGCTGCACCTCCCCCGACTTATACGTCAGTTCAATGCCGTATTGCTCCCTAACTTTCCTGGGTGACATCTTTTTACTAACTGGGACTGCACAAGACTGATCAAGGCAAACAGGATTATCCAAGATAACTAACATTTCTATAGGACACTGACAATTACGCACAGATTTGAAACCCAGTGTACAAAAGAGCAGCAGCAATTACCATTCTCGGAGGATTCTCATTTTTTACTATATTTACTCATAAAATTAGTGATGTTGGGATTAAGATTAGAAATAACACGAGTTGCTGTCACAGATAAAATCCTTCCAAGTATCTTTCAAGCACAATGCATGCAATATCTCTTAAAATACAAATAATAATAAAGTAGCATCACAGATAATCTAATGGAGAGCATGTTTGTCTTAATACTGGAAACGCATCTACATAGAATAGAGAAAAGGTGTGGTCTATTTAGATTGCTTGCTAGCAATATACTTTAAAAAAAAGAGGAAAGACAATAATGTGTAGAACAAGGTACAATATTTAAATGACAAAGAAAATCTGTGTCGCTTCTCTTATTAAAGTTCAATTACATAATTCAATCTTTTTCTACCCCTCAAAAACGACCAACATAAGGTGTAAGCAGAGTCTGTTGATTCAAAAACTGTATTTGAATAGTAAAATTGAGTTTAATTGTTAGAAGTCAATTAAAAGATAATTTTACTGTATGCCAGAAGTTACAGGAGGAACACAGCGTACAAAGACATCAAAGTTGCATTTCAGCCCTGCAAAGACAGTACTTCCTCCCAGACTTTCAGCCTCATGGTGGTAACCCAACCATTAGCATAAAAAAAAAAAAAAAAAAAAAAAAACATAAAACCATTCATCATCAAAATCCTGAATGTGATTTTAAGAGAAAAAAAAAATCTTGTCAGCATGTCAAAGCAACAAAGAGGGGTCTAGCAAATTGGAGACTTGTTCAAGGTGCATGTGCTGTGCTTCCCTCCAACAAAACCCCCACAAGCAGAGGACAGTAACTGCAGGCAGCCACAAGCCCACCACACTCAGATGGGACACATCGCAGGGACTAATTCATACATGATTGGAAATATTTTTTAAAACAGGGTTTTAATTGAAATCTATTCACTTGTTGGGAAAACAAGATATGTTCTTCTTCAAGCCCAGCTCCAAGATCAAAGCCGTGGCAACTCATCACCAGATCCCAGGCAGGAGGACCCATTCAAGCAGCATGAGAACACCAGTAAGTTTCCAACTACAACAGGCTCCTGCCCTACCCGGCTCAGCCTGACCCATGCCCAGCCTGACAGCAGCTTCACTGATTTCAGCCTTCCTCTAAGGCAACGTGAACTCCTTCAGAGTCTTCACACTGATAACGGTGATCAGTGATATAGCTCTGAGGGCCAGGACTGTGGTGGCCATCAGATTTCAGTATTGTAGATAAATAATAATAAAAAGCACTATTTCCTTTTTCCCAGCATTTGCTAGGGTCTCAGATTTTCTTCTTGTCACTACGTCACTAGTAATTCCTGCCATGCTGCATCACACTAAGCCCAACGCAGCATGACAGCCAGTAAAGGCAACAAACACCAGTAAAGCAGAAAAGGGCCTGTGCAATCCACAGCACTGGTCTGGGGGTCTGCTTCCTAGAACCCTATTTCAATCAGTTACTGACTGTGTTGTAGTGCAACTATGGAGGAGCCATAAGTCAAGCCCCTTTTTGAAGGGGAAGTGTGTGTGTGCTGGGGAGGTGTGGAGGGAAACAACAATATTTTTATTCCAGACCTAAATTTAGACCGCAAGTTTTAAGTGAATCCTTAAAGTAGTGAGCTGAGTTCTTTCTCACCTCCTCTTGTTTACAGTCTCTTAGACTGGGATCCCACACTACCAGTGTCACCCAGGATGTCATTTTTTTCTCTTGGCAAGTAAGCACATGCGAAAGAAAAGGCATTACATTTATAATGACAGCAACAGAACTCGCTAACGTAGTTTTTACCAGGATTCAAAGGGACAACTTCAGCTTTCCAACATGAAACATGATGTCTCTGAGCTTCACATGTGTTCTTCTACCCTGCCGAGCTCATTTTAAAATGCAGAATCACCATAATTTAATATTAGACTATTTCGCAGTACCATTCAAGCTCAGAACAGAAAAGAAACAGCATTAAAAGCAGTGAAATAAATCAAATGAATCATCTGAAAATAAAATTAGGGCATAAATAAAACAAAAGCAAGGCCAGGAACAGACAGACTGTCTCCTCACTCCCTCTTGGGACAGATTTCCTTCAGCACAGCTTCAGCCTCTCACTGTGACATTTCCCGGGCTCCCAGGGCCTGGCAGCACTGGGAGCCATGTTGGGAAGCTGGAGGCACTGCTCAGCACTTGCATAGCTGGAAGTGTGAGGACAGCCATGCTCCTGAGTGCCTGTGTGTGGTGGGAGGGTTGTTTTAATCACTGCTTTAAAGTATGATTAATTTTCAAGCATTTTTTTGTTTCTTTCTGTATCTCAGAATGCCCCTCCCTCAGTACTTTATACATTGGCTCTCACTCCTCACTCAGATTCCCACCTTCCAGCACCCATGGATTAGGCAAATTCCTACTGGCACAAAGGGAAGGTCTGGGGGCTCCTCTTCCTTGTTTGGGAGGGAATGGTTCTGGTGTACATTAGCAAAATGCAATACTAAAATGGTAATTTTTGGAGGAGGGGAAGAGAGAGAAAAAGAGTTGTGCCAAAGGCAGTCCTGAAAGGAGCAAACTTCTCTTCCTGGTAAAGGAAACCAAAGGTTGTTGCTCCCACGTGACAAGAATAGCATTTCTAACATTCCCTTTCTTGATAATAGCACCTAAATTCTCTCAGGATTCAACGTTTACGCTCACAAAAATCAATTTTTCGCTTTTATTAAAAAATTATGTACAGTAAATTGCTGCTACAACACAATCTACGGTGTTTAACATACCCTGCTTTGATTTACTGTTCCATCCATAATCTGCTGATGATTAAGCTTCTCAAAAACAATCCGCTAGCCTTTCTAAGTGATATCAAGTTGTTTGTTTTTAATCTGCTGAAAATCATCCTGTAGACAGATGCATTATTGAAGAATTACATTTTAATTTATTTTCATGCAGTGCCTGTGATGGGCATTTGGATTAACAGAGTATGATAATGGTTCTTTGTGCCCGTATCTATTCAAATCAGAAATTACCTGCACACACTGTCTCTGATGGTGGTCAAAAATTGTACAAAGAACTGAGAACAGCGCTTCTTAATATCACACAGCTCCGCCGCTCATCAATGAGTCTTTTTCTGTTCTAATGCTTTTGTCATGTATATGAAAGTCATTATGTAGTTTAGAAAACAGGAGATGAAGTGAAAGAGGAAGATCAGGGACCTGGGATGCATTAATATTCTACCAGCGTCAAAGATATTTCCCTCGAGGGGCTCCTACAGGCCACACTGTTATTACAGTGCCTATCCATTATCTTGTGCTGTACTTGGTATTAAGACAATAATGGAGAGAATAGGATTATGTGCAGATGATAGGAAATGCGAAGGCAATTCAGCAAGATAGGAAATGAATGGAGACATGATTCTTTCATCGAAGCTCGGGATGGTATAGCATACGGTAAGGAAAAAGATAAATGAAGCAAAACGAAATCTTTACAGGTTAGCTAGGGTAAAATGAGTGTTTACATAGAATCCCACGAGTTTAACCTTTTTGATACAGAATATTGTGGCTTCTTTCTTTAATGCACCGGTGTATATTCCTTCCGAGGTCTGCTTTCATCTGAAAACTTACTCTACACGCACAGGGAAAGGACCTATGCTAATTCCATAGAGGCGGCCTTATGCAGCGGATAATTCTTTCATTCACGGCAAGAAAGGGCTTCTATATTTCATCTCCTTCCTCCTGCTACACAAATAAACAGAATAAAGTCCAAACCGCAGCAAGGAAGGAGCGAGCAAACCTGAGCTGTGGATCCCCTTGCTAAATGCTCAGACTGTTTCACTACTGGACACCTTTCAATTCCTCCGGCCAAGCCTGTGCTGACATCAAGTAACGCAGGCTCATCGTTTCAGGATGCCAGCAATGCATTACAGTGGTGATAAACAAAGACGGGACCAGACCGTGCCATTTACAGACGTTTCTCTGGCTTAAGTCTGTCGTACTTTTAAAGTTAGGATAAATCACACACACGCACTTGTTATAACAGCACAATGCCAAAAGAGATCATCGCCGTTCCCTAAAGCACGATATCACGTCATTCCTTTCAGGGGGTGCTCAGAAGCCTCCCTGCAGCGCTGAGCCCACAGCGCCGGCGGCAGCAGGGCACGCTGCCCAGGGCTCGGCCGGCACAGCCGCGTGCGCCCTGCACTCGCATCCAGCGCTGCCAGGCGAGGAAGCCGCCCTCACACCGAGCCCAGCTCCGCACACACAAGTCCTCACGCCATCACCCGCTGCACGATTTCCTCGCACGCCCGGCCCCGCGGCGTGGGCGGCCGCCAGCGCGGCTCCATGCTGCTCCCTGCTGTCTCAGCTCGCCAGCTTTCCTGCTTCTCCCTTTGTCTTGGCCTGCGGTTCGACCGTCGTGGCTCGGGTGTCGGCGTGTCCTGGCCGGCGCTGCTGCTATCTGTGGTCCTGATTGCCGATTCTGCCCCGAAATACACCCGTGAATTTGCCGAAACACAGAAATACAGGAAGGTGATAAACAGCAGCAGTGGAGCTGCTGTGCGCTCCTGTTGCTGCCGCCGGGGGCTCACGCAGGGAGACACCACTACCCCCAAAATACTGCTAAAAAACTGCTAAAAAACTGCCCACAAAGAAGTCACAGAACAAACTTCATCGTAGGGCTGGCTGCCGACTTGAAGAAGAGTGTTTATGTTATGCTTATGTTTTAACATTGCTTAACAGAGTGGACACTTATTTACAGAAATGTCTCATTATCATAGAATCTTTTGAGGTGGAAGGGCACTTTAAGGCCGTCTAGCTCTACTTCCCTGCAACAAACAGGAACAACCAAAGCTCAACCAGGTTGCTCATAGCCCCATCCAGGCTGACTTCAATGTCCGCAGGGACAGGGCACCTACCACCTCTCTGGGCAGCCTGTGCCAGTGCCCCATCACCCTCACTGCAAAAAACTTTTTCCTTATATCCAGTCTAAATCTCTCCTCTTCTAGTTTAAAACCATTGTCTTATTTAAGAAACACCTTAGTGATTTTTCAAGGAGAAAATCCTTGGAGGGTTTTCCAAGAGCTGTGCAAGTGAGACCACAGCCACCTTCCTACAAGTGGCTGGCATCCAGTACCTGGCCCTGAAACTCCCATGAGCAAGAAGCTGCCCAAAGCCCCGCAGCTCCCACCTGCAATGCAGGCCCTATTCTGGGGACACGGCAGAAGGATACAGTTTGGTCTCACAGTGAAATTCCAGGCTTGAGGCTATTTTCTTGCTCACTTCCCCCAAGGAACACGTATGTAGGGTAGAAAGCTGAGGTTTATGGGGAGAGGCAATATCTTTTATGAGACCAACTATTAGAGTTGGGGGAAAAATAGACAAGCAAATAAGCCATTGTTAGGTCTGAAACAGAGGTTGCAAACTGCAGTAAAAGCATGTTGGTAAGATGTGCTCTGGGATGAAATTATTATGCTATCAATTAGATGATATGAGAGGAAAGGACAACTAGCACCTTGGAGCAGCAGGCAGCTCGAGCCCAGGGAGCCACACGCAGGTCACTCACTCCAGTGGGACAGAGAAGTGAGAGACAGAAACCAGACAGCAGTTGAATGTAATTGAAAAGTTAGCAGGAAGAGAGTGGAAATGACAGTGTGTCATCAGCCCCTCTGTTGGGTCCTGCTATAAAGTATCTTCAGTTGCAAGTTTTCTTTTTGGTTGTTTTGTAAATCTGCCCTGAGCACCAGAATGCCAGAGCAGGCAGATTATTTTCTGAAAATGTTTATCCTGTGATAATGGTGTTTCTGTACCTTAGTGAAAAATAATTTACCTATGAGCTGCAGATCAACTGTTTGATCTTTTCTGCTTTGCCTAGTATATTCAAAATCATTACAGACACCGTTATAAAGTCAATTCCAATACACCTATGGAAAAGATTGTAACTTTTTAAAAAATAATTTCTTCTGTAATAATTAAGAGATAAAGTTTCATATAAATTTAATACTGTTGGTCACAGAAATGAATGCCCTCTTTTACTTTCCTCTGATACAAAGAAGAGATGTATTATGTATGCCCCTTGCCATGAGAATGATTCTATTTCCAAACAAAGAGCTCAGAACACCTTTGTGAATGTGAAATAGTCACTAAACACAAACTACTTACTAATTCAACTGTGCCTACCAACTTGCAGCATTTGAAGTCTGGAGGAAGGATAAAAATGCTTGGAAACTCAGAGAGGGCAGGAAAATAACCCTTCGGATTACAGAAACTTGACCAAGTCTCGCCTGTGACAGAGATCCAGCCCTGTTTTATTTGATCCAGCAGACATTAAATGTCACCTTTCTCCTGACCCCAGCAACGTCCAGCTCTGACCCATCACCTCATTAACACAATTCCAGCATTTCCAAGCATCCAGCCACTGTGGGCAGAGCTGTCCATAACAAATGGCGAATATCTGTAACCAATTCCCCTAGCTATAAAGTACATTAAAAGCAAATTACAAACTGCATTTATTAAGACAGCTAACAAGGCCAACAAAAAAAAAAAAAGCAGAACTTCAAGATGAGACATGCTTTATCAGGCATGTTTCACTCCTGTTCACATGCATCTGGTTCACAGAGAGCACACTATTAGTCTGGTACATATGATCTGGCACTCTCATGTGTGCTAATTTCTCCCCTAACCATGAGGAGTGCTGGCTGCAGCACACACCATCCAGCAGCACCCTGAGCGCCCCTGCCAGTGTCTGCAATCTGCTTTCAAAGCCAGGTCTGAGCTGGTGTCTCTGAGATCTACCCCAAATGGGGGCTGCCGATGGTTGGGGGCAATGGTACCTCAGCTCTGAACCCTACTGCTTAAGGCCGACTCACTTCTGCCCATCAAAAGAATTTAAGGGTTTTTTGTTTGTTTGTTTTGCAGATCTCTTTTTGCAGATCTAAAATCAGGCTGTACTTTGGTAGACATCATTTACTCTCCTCTGAAAGACAACATTTTCCTTGGCAGGTGACAAGCACCACCTCCACATTCTACAGTAGATGCTGCTAATTAAACCACAGTGAAATTCAGATAATTAGCAACCTTTTCTAACACGGCAGGTTACTTATTCTAAACCTTTTTTCCAGATGAAATGGTATTCAAGACATTTTAAAAATCTACTAATTTCCAGGCTCTTAAATGTATTTTCCATTCTAACAGGAAGAAAAAAAAAAAAACACAGAACAAATCATATAGGATACTGAAAGCAGAGGAAGCATTTATCACCAGTGTTTGTTCGCATTTTGCTACGTCTGACCATGTGAATACTAACAAGAATGTGTTCATTCTCTCAGCAGAGATGGTCTCTCATCGTAATTATACAGTCTTTTTATTACATTTTAAAAATAAAAGTAGATTTTTAAACCAGTTTAATGCCTGTATCTTTGACAGAGATTCTTTTAAACTTTCAGCAGTGTATTACATTACCAAAGTATGGTATTCTGAGGATGCTTTAATACTTAAACACACATTGCTGATGCCTCTAAGGAAGTGGAATTGTTTAGATTGCGGATTAATGTAAAGGTGGCATAATTACTTGAATGGACGCACCCAGTCAAATGTAAGAATATTTTAGAGTTAAAAAAGAAGTTGTAAATGAGGAGCTTTGTTTCCAGGTCTTGCATAAGGGGACTGCCCACATCTGCCTTCTCACTCTAGAATATCAATGGCTGTTGGTCACAACAGTGACCATCACATAGAATACAAAAAACTCCTTCCTCCTTTTCTCCTGAATTGCAAAAACTGTCATTCCCTTCCATCTACTCTCTACAGTATTCAGCAAAGCTGACTGAAAAGGATGCACATTAGGGCAGGGCTGCCTGAGCTGTTGGGCTGCAGGACCACAGCTGACCCTGATTCAGTATGCTGCACTTCATCGGGGCACTGGGCAGCACAGCTGCAACTTTTGCCTTCTGCTGCCTACAGCCTTTGAACACCCTTAACTACAATGAGTCAGCTGTTCTGCTTCTGCCTCCCATACACACCTCTAATCACACTACTTCTTCATCAAGCTGGGAGCTCTGCAGGGGTTAACCCTGAAAAATTTTACAGTAAAGGCAGCATTTATTGTGGTGACAATTACAGAAAGAGAAAAAGCAATTTCATCTTTTATGTGGCTCACAGTTTCATTAATGCCATATACTTTTAGCCGACTTGAGTTGTTGTGCGTTAACTCAAAAAGACATGGTACGCAAACAGTGCTGAAATAAGAAATAAAGAAATAATGCAGGGCAAACTTTAACTTCTCAAACACAGGCTTAATTCTTCAAATACCAGTAATGCTTTCATTTGACAGCTTTATTAGTGTCCTAAGCTTCAGGCCAAACTTGCTATAAAGTAAACTGCTCAAATGAAGCTGAGAAACAAGAAAAAATTAAACAGACCTGCAAGGAATTTGTTGCTCCTCCTGTTGTAGCAGGGAACTCTGCTCCTAGTGCTTCCTTAACCTCATGTGTGATGACAAAAGGAACTCAGATGAAAGGCAGCGCGCCATGGCAGCAGTGGCTGTGCGGCAACATAGATCTTACAACATTCAGAGATGCTTCTGGAATTCTCTGGTATTGTCATCATGCTAGGCAAAGTTTCTCTACAGTGATAGGTATCATTTTATATCTTTAGCCTTCAATAAAAAGCACACAATACATTGCACAAAGACTAATCACAAAAATTATTGTTGTTGACTCTCAAGCTCCCAAATCTCCGAGTTCGGAATTCTGGATAAAGAAAAGTCCCTGATGTTGCCCAACATGTGAACAAATGCCAAACATTGTTCTGAGGCTTACCAAATGTTTCTGGGCAACGTAGTCACAAATAATGAATTATCTTTGCTACGCCACGGGAACAGGATGAAGGCGGGCAGCTTATGATCCACTTTTCATCTATCACTTCACATGGTTACATGAAAACCCACATCAAGTTAAGGGCATGACTACAGTTTAAATAAAGCTTGTACCATACATCTATGTCTAGTGGTTTTTCTACAAGGAGTAATTCAGGAAAGTTTAGATAAATCAACTAAACCCATGATAATAATACATGTAAGTTAAAATGCATTAAATTCCTATGTGGATATTCTCACTGAGAAGTGGTCTGACTTTACTGTAAAAGAGGATTAAGCTACCATGAACTGAGGCCATTCTCCTTCAGAATTAGATCATCCACAGAGCAGCTTAAAGCCCTCTAGCTTTGGTGTACTTACCTCACACTTTTCATTCATCTGGATTTTCTTACAATTGGAACAATCCTTGGTTAAATAAAAATCTCCCCTCTTGTATATTTCTGGTTGATATTACAATGCATTACCTGGTTACTTGGATCAAAAATGTCTCATGAAAAATAAAAAAATAAACCAGCTAAAGCTGTTTTTCAAGTAGCAGAAACAGAGACATCCTTTTGTGGAAGAAAATGACAGCAGCACACCCCAAGCCTTGGGCACTTGACAGATCACCAACTGCAGTGCTGGACTAGGCTTTTCCTAATCTTGAAAAGCAAACAAACAAAGAAACACAACCTTAAATCAATTTTACATCCCATCTGAAAGGATCTCTTTAGATAGAAAAAGACAGGCAAACAAGGCAGCCTCATTGGACAAGGTTGCAATGGGAAGCATCTGGCATCTTTGTCCTCTAGAAGTAAGAGTGGGGCAGGCACAGCACTGGCTGCCCCTTGTCACTGAGCAGAGGATACATTTTTAGAAGTTAAACAAGATGCACTCTGAAATTTACCCATCCCAGGCTCACCGATGAAATGCTAACTAATGAACAAGGAAAAGCAAACACTTTCACAGCCTGTTACCAACTCAGGTGTTAGTTCATGTGAATGATAAATTTTACATGACTGAAAGAAAATGGATGCAATTCATGTTCCCAAGTAATGCCAAGTGACTGAGATGTAGCAAATAAATGCAAAGAAAATAAAGTAAAAAAATATTAATCAAATATTCCCTTTGATTGCTACATAGCAGTTTGGCTTCAAACATCTCAGGGAACAGAGAGCACTAATAATGATGCAAAAAAAAAAAAAATTGTTTTAAACACTGACTTCATATAGTTTGCTCCATAGTAGACATAGACACATATCTGCAGTATATATTTTGAACCCACATATCCATTGTCGCTCCTTATAGATCTGAACTACAAACAGTGATAGTGAGAAAGTTTAAGAGAAATCTAACAAAGACAGAGCTCCTGTACTTCATTTTTCTTATTTCTTTGCTTGCCTTCATTATTCCTTGGCTTTCTCAAAACCAAAGAGTAAGGATGTGACTACCCACAGAGACCTGCAGGTGCCAGCCTCGCTGCTGACCCCACACCTGCAACCCAGATACCAAATACAGACAGCCAGCAGTCCCACATGAGTATGTAGAATCTGCTGTTACTTCAGATCTAGTCTGGTTACTATTATCTCCACGCATCTCCACACAAATCTAGGTTCCTGCTGACCAGAGCCTTACAACACTTCACCAAGGAAAACCTGTTGCAAGAAAACAGGCAGTTCTGATGCATTTTCTGTCAGGGCTCTCCTTCACTAATGTTCAAGCTAAGACAGGAAAAGCACCCCTAAAACCCCGAAAATATAAGTTCGTTCTTACTAGCTTCTGTAACATAGATTCCTCCTTGTTTGTGAGTTTCGCAACAAATGGATCCAACACGCTGGGACTGCAGTTTGAACTGCATTGCCTTCATTCATTTCTTTAAAAAAAAAGGTGGTTTTGATCTGTAGAGCTGAAAAATTCTGCACACAATTACTCTCTGGAGAGCGGACTCTGTTAGTCTGAAATTCACAACTCTGTCACCCTGTGCCTTTATCTGACCCAATCTGACACTTTCCATGTCTCCAGAGCCCCTTGGCATCCCTCCCAACATCCTGCAATCAGGTATCCTAAGGAACGGTGAAAGAGCTCTCCCTGGAAGCAGATAGCTCCTTCTCCCAGGAGACCCTTTGAGCCAAAAAGGTTCAAGATCCATCCCTCCCACCCTCTGCCGGGCTATGCTGTCAGTGTGTCTTTAAACAGGACCAAGCTGAGATGTTCAGCCTAAACTGAACATATGCATGCCAAGTTCTGTCTGGCACAGCCTGAATCTTCTGCATCACAAAGAAATATTACTTGAGGGCATGTATGTCTGCAGCCATTCAATCCATATTTCTCTTGCAAAATTTTCTTCAACATCTGCACCATTCTATGATTATCTGAACACCATTCAATCTACCTCTAACTTGAGTTGCCTAAGTATATTTGCATGTATATTGTAAGCATTATACTAAATGAGATGGGACTGCCTGCGTAATCATGCCATGACTTCCCCTTAGGGAAGCCTGGTAAAATTATGTTCCATTACATTTGTAAAATACTACCCATTAAAAGCAGGAATAAAACTTTTATGTTCATGTGAAACAAAGCAGAAAAATTCTCCACCTTTTAACTTATATCAATTTTGATATGAAAGAAGCATTTTCCAGGCAAGCAGGGATGCTGATTTTGAACTCACTGTGATGTGCTCTTAGCTTTGATTGTTTAACTGTTAAGCCTGTTTCCAAAATTCTCTTATTTTTTTTTTTTTAATATTATAAAACAACAGAGAACAAAAATAGTTCATCTGCCTTGAAGAGTATAGGCAGCAGTTTTGGAAAAATCTTTCTTGGTGAACTTTCCTTATTTATAATGGTCCATGTCATGAAAGAGAAAAATGACACTATTAAGTGTCCTTTACTCTTGCTGCCGGTGAATTCATTGTTTTAATTCCTTGATGCTCTGGCAAACTTTCAAGTATGCCATGGGAGAATTTTAAAAATGAAGCATTCATTTAGAAGTCGCACAGTGGTGATATATACACACAGTTTCAATTTAAACCATTATTGCATACCATCCTTTTCCTTTTATAATAATCCATTAAATGCTTTCAAGTATGGAGAAGAAATAGCAACCTGTAGATCTGAATGGAGCCCAGATGACCTATAAAATACATCCTGCCTCACTGCCTGACTTGTTCCAGCTCTCATCTCTAATGGTTGCTATTGTTATTCTACCATCCAGACAACTACACACATCAATTATACATTCTTCTGGGTCACAAATACATTTTCTTAGGCAACCTTTTTGTCTTAATGCATGACGCTTTTTCTTCAACTTGTGAACAAAGTTGAAGGTCTTAATATTAAAAAAAATATTACTTTTTCTTAAACCGTGTTGATAATTGGAAAATATCTACATTAAAATCAGTAGATAGAGTTTTCCAAACTATTTGAAAGTATTTGTTTAGACCATATATTTTTTCCTATTACACCAAATGCATTAATCAGCTCTCTGTATACAACAGAACATTTTTTCTTTTGTTGTACTAGTGCCTGGCAGCATGGCTATAATTAAATGTCCTTTGCTTTCTTTATTTTATGACACTAACAATTCGATCATCTTAATTGGACTTTCCTTGGCGTATATATAGCTGGCTCAAAAGCAAAACCTTTCCTCTGTGAAACAAACTCAAGACGTAGATTATGGACAATTTCTGACTTTTTTAGAATCTTTGACTTTTGTCTTTTTTTAATGATCCTAATTTCAAAAGTTTCAGTTTATCCACTGTCATGCAAGTGTAAGACAGCTCTCAATTTTCTATTTTTATTTGCAGATAATAGTCTTGAACAAAATCCTTGCTACATTTCCAAAGCAGTAAAGGCATTTAACTTTTCAAGTTGATCAAGTAAGACAAATAGTCTGGGAAACAAAGCATGTCACTTCCAAAGAACTCTTACACATCACATATATGATGTTTCTGAAATTGAAAAGATACAATAGTTGTTTTAAAACACAATCAGATGTAAAATAAATAAATAAATAAATCTTTCCAAACAGTTCAGAAATCCCACCTTCTGTATTCTTTAATATCAGTAAGATAGAGAACAAGCAAAGGACAGCCTCATGCTATCTGCAAAGCATGAAGGAAATGGGCTATTTGGTAAATATTCACAGAGGTGCTCTTGAAGCCCATCTCAGCAGGGCACAATGCCCAGGCACCAGTTTTGCCCATCTCCAGGAGACAGTGTTGGTTCAGCAGCCAGCTACCAGCAGGATTTCATCTCTGCTCCTGGGGGTTGGTGGATCACGCCTAACCCAGTGTCACTCCCTAACTCATGTCATGAAGACCACGTTAATTTGCAGTCTCCCAAACTTTGTACCCTATCTTAAGTGCTTACACTTACCACATTTTTGATAGCTCTGATTTTATCCATGTGAGGACAGAGCCTTAGAGCAAAGCTGCAGTGAAGGCTGTACCTCTGCAATCTTGCATTTCACCTGCTCACTAGTTTCGTGCCTTTAAAGCAGTTGATAGGACCCATTTAGCAGAATCCTATTGAGATCTGCAAAAACCAAGGGATAAATATTATTTTAACAGGGGTTTCTGGTTGGCTGGTCAGTTTGTTTGTTTGTGCAGGCAAGGGGGTGTGTTAGGTTTAACTTCATTATAACTAAACCTATATAAATGCAAATATTGTTTCTGTAGATATAATTTCATAAAGCAAAACTCCCCACAATCTTTAGCACTGAAATTCAAGTGGCAACTGTGACAAGCAAAGAAAAATGAATGCAGTTAACTTCAGCCATCCCTGCTCATCTGAAAACTTGTGTCAGTTCCTAAATAAGCTTTTCATTTTTCTGTTCAGTCTGCTGATCTTTGTTGATTTACAGCATGAATGAGCATGGCACATTGCAACTTGTATAGTATATTTTTCCTAAATAATAAAGCATTTATTGCAGAACCATCAAGCCTGCTACTAGCTTTGAATTATTATGGCAATGAAGTGCCATGTTAACAACTCATTTGCATTGTTGCAGAAGACTGCATTAGCACCATATGTAATTTAATCTCGATCAGGAGAAGGAACACACCAAAAAACATTTAGAAGTGATGATAAGTTACAACTCAATGACATTTTTCTAACCAACCTTCTCCCAAAATGGGGCTCCGTCAAGTCCATCTCACCCTTGACTATGCACAGAGTGCAAATTGCTGCTGAACGAATCACTCCCACATGGCCCTCAAAGCTTCAGCAGACCCCAGGCGCTTCCTCTGCTGGAAGGAGGAGAAAGTACAGTTAGTGGAGATTTGCAAAGATCTTATTGCTTTCGATAGCACCATTCACCCCTGCGGCAGGTTCCCAGAAGACGACAATACCTTAGGAAGAAGCTCCTGCTGCTATGCTAACATGGTGGGTGACTACAATAATATAATATTTAAAAAAAAAAAATGGGGAAAAATATTTCCCAGGGTATATAATATTATCTAGCTGTTAACTCGAAAACATCCTGTTCTTGCATGTTTCTAAAATAGGTTGGATACTACCACGAAGCCTGATTTAGGCAACTGTAAATAAAAACAGACCAGACAAATTTTCCTTTCCTGTAAAGTAAGATGGAATGCATGGATTTCAACATCATACAGAATGTTTGAGGTGTTATCCAAAGTACCAGTGATTTAATGATATGGGAGCCTGACTGGAATAAGGTGACTTCATTTTTATTGGATAAAACAGACTTACATGGAAGTATAAAGCATAATATATAGATGTACCATAAGACAATGGCCAGTCATGTCCTTATCCACTTCTGCCTACAGAGTTTGGTGGCAGAGGAAGACCAATAAGACAAAGAAAAGAGTGTTTCAACAGTATTGTTTCAAGATCTTGACATTTAGTTCAGTTATCTATGAGAAATATTATATTTTTTTAATACCATTTAATTTGTGCCCAAGTAAGTCCAAATTCCTCCTGCATAATCTTCCATTGCCATCTAATAAGTTGAGGCAACACGTTGTTAACTTCTTTAGCTCTCTCATGACCGAGATTTGCCTAAGAAATGAATTGTACCACATCGTCAAGCACCTGTCTTTGGCTGTGGTTATTCAAGAATAATTTGATTTCCTCAGTCTTTTTTTTTTTCCTTTTTGTTTTTCTTACAAGACATTTCAAGGTAGGTGAACATATTAGCATGCTGAAGTGTTACTGTCATTTTCTTTTTCATTGAAATTGCTCGTAATAGAGGGCAGAATTTTACTTCTTATCTATTAGCTTTATTATTGGTGAGTTTTTTTTCCTCTATAGTGTCCCAGGATCAGCTCTGATGTTATTCACTTGAAAAAGCCTTCTATTTGAGTTCTATTTCCACCTCCTTCCAGGTGCCAACTATAAATTATCAGTTTACCTTATCACCTTGAGCTAAACAAGCCAGCAGCTCACCCCTACCACCAGTTGCCTCTTTCAGCCTAGCAAAGGCAGGCAGCTCATCATAGGCACACAAGTTATATCCAACACTCACACAGGTGCTTTCGTAACCAGCAGCAGTGCAGGGTAACAGAGGCCATAAAAAGCAGTAGCCATAAAGTAAGAACTGCTAAATCTGCCCTGCATGCGAGAGTATCTGTTACTGTGAAAATCATACGACTGAAAGACTACAGCCATAAAAACTCTATCTTACCAACCAATGGCATTTAATATGTTAATCTAACAACTTCAATGCCCCCTCCACAAGAATATACTTATTCTGCTTTATTTCACATAAATTACCCAGTCAAGAAATTATTTGAACTATGAGGCAGAAATAAGTAAGCGTTATTGTTTACTGGTTGACCAGATAAGGAGTTAAACGTCTAGAGGTGAAGTGGAGGACAATTAATGTGCTAGCCTGCTCAATTATCATACAATGCCCACTTCTCAGGGAATTAGAGCTATTATGATCTACTCCTACGAATAAATGAGAATTTCTGCTCTCAGAGGGCAACGTAATAGTTTTGGAAAAAATCTTTTCATGAGACTGTGGCTTTATCAGTTATATTTTAGAGTCAGTATGAACACTTGTGTATCACAGGATAGGAACTACAGACAAGCTTGTAATTTTAATTTTTGCTCCCATATTATTTCTGTTCATTTCTCCTGCGCTCTTATTCTAGAAGTCAAAACAAAATTAACTTTGGTTTTTCAGGTCTTCTCCTTTTGTAAAATGTTACCAGAAATCTAATATCAAAATAAATATATAAATAATGATTTGAATAATACAAATTCTGCACAAATTGTTTTCCAGTGCAAACAAACACCCACTCAAAAATGTCTTGATAACATTCAACTGTATTGTAACCCTTGAAAGATACTTAAACACAGCTTCAAAAATAAGGGGAAAAAATAAGAGTATTTCTATTCAATTTTCACATGACCTAGTAAAAGAATTGTTTGTATTAAATTTTATATTAAAAATATTCTTTCTTGGTCATTTTGACCCAAATATTTTGCACCGTTATCAACAGAAGAACTGATTTTCTCCACAGCTGACAAAGTACAGAGTTCCATGGTTATTTTCCCAGCAGACAGAACAAACCTAAGTATATGATAGTTTTAAGATAGCCTGACCACAAAAGAAAGCTTTAGGAGACCCAAATAGTGGACCATATGTGATATCAAATGGGCAAGCCATTAACATCAGCTGTGAACATATTGTACCAACTGGGAATGAAAATAAAACATTCAACTACCAACTGTTATAATCTGTAAATAGTCAAACCAAGTCCTCTGGGTTCCAAAAATACATGAATAGGGTGACTTGTTGAGATCCCATTGTCCTGTTCTTAGGTAATGCAGTATATTTGCTCCTAGGGAAATATAATGCAGTCAGTGAGAGCTGATATCAGAGACACTCCCTGCACACTAAGGACTCCTGGACTTTTGAAACTATAGCTGAAGATTACACACTAAGGATTATGAAATAAAGAATTCTCTTGAAGCAACTTTTCTGTGCACAATGCACTGTAACAGTTAAAAAAATCCCATTGTAAATTATGTTCAAAAACTGGTAGTATACTAGAAAATTTATAGAGGGCACTAAACTGGTGAGAATTCATTGTACAGCTGGCAAGTGCACTCCTACCTACTAGTTGCTTCATATTTAATAATGCATGTTATGAACAGATGGATAGAATGTCAATAAGGCTCTCTGTATCATCAGTGGTAATGAAATACTGGACTTTGAATGCTTAATAGCACAGAAAACAAAAAGCCTGGAGGAAATTTGTCAATGTCATGCATGCAGTACTTTAGCAGTGCTTTAACACTGTTAGTGTGAGGCCATATGTTTCTTCTAACAGCATCTACTGTAGCTGGATGCCAAAAAAAAAAAAAAAAAGTTTGACACAAAAAAAAAACCAAAACTCTTGCAACATGTTAAGAGCAAATACCCTGTGAATCAGTCAAGTGGAGTAGTCAGCAGACGTGCAACATCATTATTCTTTTTATTCCGTTTCTCAATGAAAAGAAGCTAAGGGAACTTGCTAGTAAACACTGTTCTTTATATCAGTTTTAGAAATACACTTGAAAGTAATCTCTTAAAAATTAAATATAGAAATAAAGGCACTGAATTCTCTGTATTAAGTAGTAAATCTCATAGTCAAGAGTCATGGAAGACGTAAAACTGGAAAATATTGCAAGCATAAGAAAAGAAAAAACATACACAGCAGGCTCCAGAAATTAGGCACTCAAGAAGAAATAAATTATCTTGGGTATCAGCTAAAACATCTAGGGAAAACACTCCAGAATAGTCAAAAGGAAGAGAAGAGAAGGAAGATGCCAATCTGAATGAGAAAGAGATGCAGGCATGGCAATAAACACACTAGGCACAGGCTTTCACTGTGATGTGAGTGGAGAAGCAGGAGCCCAGCAGCACCTCCCAACACTTTGGTGGCACCCACAGTGGTGCTCCCATACCACGCACTTCTCGGGGAACCCCATACTCAGAGCTGTGTAAGGTGTGATTTGCTGTTGCAACTAGTCCTCTGCAAGACACAGAGATAGATCTCAACTTCAGAAATACAACTGGACTAACAAGTGTATGGTGTCAGCAGAAATCAATGAGAGTTCAATTATTGATTTTGGGTAAAGAACTATTGGGCCAGTGCCAGGTGTTCAACGGGCTAAAAATCTTGGGGAAAGGTTCAAGTTCCTTGAGCAGCAACAGTGCTTCCTGCCCTGTGACACCCGCAAGTCTATGTTCTCCTCCACGTCCACCTTCCCCTTGCTGCCCTCAGCCCAGCGGCTCTGAGCTGCAATGTGCCTGGACTCACTGCCACCAGCCCAGACTCCAGACAAACCCAGCTACTTCCCAGACTGCATGGGACTGCCACAAGCGCTGGTATCTTTGGGACTTCTGCCACCACCAGACTCAGCTGTGCAAACTACCATTGTGTTCAAAAATTATTAGAGAATGCTGACAGCGTTTCCTTGGAAAAAGAAGTTAGAAATCATATCGTCAACAACAGTTACACCTCCAAACATATGGAAGGCATTTCAATTCAGCACAGAGCAGATGATTTTCCCTTCTGCAGCAGAGGGGGATGCAGAGAAGCCACCTTAGACTCCACTAGAGTATTACCTTCTTCCTCTCGCTTCTGTTTTCCCTGGAAATATCCCGAGCCCTAACCACAGCAGTTACATTTACAAGAGTGAAGCAAATTTTTGGAAGTTCCAGAAGCACAAATACTAATAGGGATGCAAGCTTTCTGTGCAGCAGGGCACCAAGATGTGAGAAGAACTGAATAGCAGCAGGGGATCCTCATCCACCATGGCCAGAAGAGACGTGCATCAAGAAGCAGAAGTAAAGCAAAGGAACAATTCTCAGAGAACTGATAAAAATATTCTACGTATTAGATTTCTCTTAGCTAGACTCTCACGTGTATGTTGGACTCTGAGAAAAAAAGACCTGAAGAAAATGCTGTGGTACGCATTTACTGATAGTAAATGTCATTCTCAGCCTAGAAGGTTTTAGGTAGGTTTTTCAAAACCAAAAGGATATTGATAGCTGAAGAAAGTTTCAAGAACAACTTCTTAAGGGAAAAATATAATAATCTATAAATATTTGAGGTGTGTAAAGCCATCAAGGGAAAGGGATATAACTAGAAATAGTGGAAAGAAAAAGCTTAATCTCAATAGAGTATCAGGAAAATCTTCCTGACAGTGAGATGTATTACCTTGTGAAATAGTCTCCCAAGGAGAAATATGGAAGCTTTCACTCGGGATTTTAAAAACTAAAGTTGACAGAAGACTAAAAAATGTTCTCTATGAAATAATCCTATGTTGGCAGAAAAACTGACTGAATAGGCCATCCTGTCTTTTCTCTTTCTATGCTGCTTCAGCCTTTGATGATTTGCTAACCTGTTGTAAACAGTCAAAGGTTATCAGAAAGGAGCTCCTTCAATTAATATGATGGATAACAAGATTACAAAGGTGATCATTGTGAAAGACTATTACAAAGTATTTCTTTAAATGCTGAAAAGCAGGTGCTTTTCAGACAACGGGGTTTTTTCCCCAAGACTTGACAAATATGACCTCAATCTTGTTTTCAAGTACATGCTTAATTTTAAGTGTGCTTGCTTTCTCCCATTAATCCAAAGACAATCCAAACCTATGGTCTGAAACATGCCTGTAAGAAAGGAATTTTCCAAGAGTCCTTGGAAGAGTTTCCCATCCTCAACACAACATTGGCAGGTGCCGTGTGTAATCAAACAAGCAAATAATGCCTTTTGCACCTTTATTAGCACCTTTCAAACCCACCACTGACAAGGACAGGCTAAGTTAGTTCAGAGCTGATCAAAACTGCACACCTTTCTGCAGTGATTCCTATTTAATCTAACCAACCTGACACTGTGAACAGTGTTAATGAATATTACAGTCTGTTATATTGACTTGTACATCATAAACAAAGATGGTGAAAGTACTCTGGGGAAGAGTCTGTGAACTGTGTTCTACAGCTTCGTCCTGAAATCATCCTATCACACATTTCAGTCACTATTAGCATCAATATTTAGCACACAATGTATTTCATTTACTGCATTTCATTCATTCAGTGCTGGGGGAGGGCACAGACCTTGTGCCCTGTAGATGTGTTATGTTGCAGTCGTGCCTGGCTGTAACCACACTGGCACCTGTACAGACATGATTCCTGAGCAGGCATTATTTGTAGCTGTCACAAAACCAGAAGCAAGCAGAAAGCCAGGGTTTCATTTCCCCTATGAAAATACCTAGGGAACTAAGCAAGAACAAATCAAAAGGGATGAACAGACTTTACTCTGAGCACCTGGAGACTGTAATAGAAAATGCTAGCCCATCTAGAGCTTTAAGGAATTTTATTAGTTCTGCAGCACAAATACAACTTCTCATTAAATACTTTTCTGCCAATAAGTCGTAAATGATTTCCTCTAGCAGCGTTACTGAGAACTGTTTTGGAAGGAGCTCTCCATGTATGTGCTTTAAATACCAACGGGCTATTTGTGTATTTTTTAAGAAATTCAGCCTGCACGTGCATGAACCATACAGGATCTATCTGTAAGAACGAAATGACCAAGTTTTTGCTGTCCAGCAGTGCCATTTGCAAAGATTAAGTGACCCTAGAGCGCAGGTGCCTCTTGGTCCCGAAATCACACTTCTTAACCCAGAATAATTCCCCAGTTTGGGAGCAACATAAAACCTCCAAGAGTCCCAGAGATGCCTCTCTGCCCCAGCAATCCCAGGGCTGCCAGCACACAGCACAGTTGGAGGAGGAGAAGCATCTGCTCAGGGGCTGCTTCCTGCCCATTTCATCAGCAGCCAGCATCCCATTGCTTGCACGGACCACTCTCCCTTTCTTCTCTTTCCCATCTCTTCTCCTCAGTCCCACAAGCTTTATCTTTCCCGCTCATTACAAGACTTCTGATAGGGTTGTTTTATTGTTATTACTTTTGCCTGCGTTTTACAGCTGGCATATCATCCCCTGCTGCACTAAATCAACACTTTTGAAAGCAGCAGCTTTCGAGTGACTGGCTGGAGCCGCTGCTTGCAGAAGTGTCAATTTGGTACAGCAGGGGATGGGGGTCACAGCTGCAGAAGCAAAGGAGAGGCCCTATTTTATGCTTTAAAATGGTAAAAATGTCAGAGGGGAGGGAAATCTATATAAAGAAAAAAGAAAAAAAAGGTGTAGAACAAAGGAAATGAAGAGGAAGAAGAGAAAAAGGGGTTAGCATAAAGAAGTAAGAGGAAAAAAATGACATTGCACAATAGAACAAAATCAATGGTGAATAACATGTAGGATTCTTGTAAATGGGTATTTTCAAGGTAAAAACAGGCCATGCGCATATCACAGAAATAGACCTGCTGGTAGTCCCCCTCTGCTTTGTGGAGAAAGTTTGGCTCACTAAACTTAAATTATTCTCTTAATCAACTATGCTCATTATAGGTTGTGATGTGCTACTTAGCACAAATACTGGGGATAAAAATACATATATTTCATAGAGAGATTGGTTCTATGAATAAATTTCATAATGGAAGACCAAGAATCCTATATATGGAAATCTGAATCAGCAAAAGTGAACAGAAATTCCTTCTGGAGTCAACTGAGACACCCCCAGACTGAAGAGTCTTTAGAGGCCCCATTGGAAAAGTAGGTATCTATTACTATGACAGCTAAAAGGAAAATAAACCAAAAACATAGATCCAAGAGGATAAATTACAGGGAAAAAAAAAAACAATCTTCCATTTTCCACATTATGTAAATATGTAAATTCATCTAATGCATATTTCAAATACTATTAGCATTAATGTTTGACTTTAAATGATGCCCTTTGTTTCTTCCAATCTTTGTCTGGGAGCTGCTGCTTTCCTTGCTCTCTATTAACTTTCCAAAGCATACTTGAAATGAGGGACTACAAATGAATGGATTGTTATAGTTCTAAGAGATGTTCAAACAGTCAGAGTACTGTTCAAAAATTCAAATAAATGCACCAGTTATTTATTTCTACAACAAGTGAAATCACCTCTCCTGACCCACAGTTACGCTTCAGTGGCAGCAGCGCATGGATCCCATGATGTCTCCAAAGTTTTGACTCCCAGGGTCACCTTGTATGTGCCAAAGCAATCTCACCTTTTGTCTTCCCAGCTTTTCCTTACCAGTGTCACCAACTCAGACAATAGGCTAAAGAAAAACAAAAAAGCAATAATCAAATGGGTAGAACTAAAGATCAGAAAAGATGATATTCAGACTAGATGATCCCTAAGAGGAAAATTCAGGATTGCATCACTTGAAGTGACAACAGAAGCCAGCTTCACATGTTTTACAGAAATGTTTCAACAATTTCTCTTTAAAATGCGTATGGAGGACAACGTATTTAGTCCCCTGTAAACCAAGTCCCAAGTCAGACTGTCATTGCCCAAGTACAGTTTCTACATACCCTGACCACCTCCCCTCTTTGCACATCGTCTCAGCACAACTCAGCTTTGTTGTCTTGCTGCTCCCTCAGAGTGGGTGCCCGACCACAACCACCTCTCTCCATCTGTCAAGCTCCTGCTCTCCACACCACCAGAAAACAGCAGATTTTTACCCAGCCCAAGGCCCAGTCATGGGTGAAGGAGCATATTTTCAGAACAGATGTTAAACGTGATTTCACAACTAAGACATTTTACCATAAGAACTCATTACACTGTTTACATCCACTTCATTTTCCAAAGTAAATCATACTTACCCTTCAGTTCCAATCACTGTTATGTTGCCTATCAAGCAGATTTCACTTTCTTGATGCTCCTATTCAACTCCATGCTTCACATTCATACAGTACTGAGATGACAAAATATTCACCTCCTCCTACATTGTTAAATTTAAACATTCACATGAAAAAAATTACACAGTAAAAAAAAAAAAAACCATCAACCTCCAACTACATCAATATTTAAGTCAATGCCCAACAGCATGTAGTAGCTTAGGTATGTGGCCTTGTCTCTCTGGTGGCTTAGACTGCAATACAAATAGCAGGGTATATTTTACATAAAGAACTTCTTGACAGAGCCTCTGAGTGCTAAAGAAGCCATATGTAAGTTCTAGCAAGATTAATACTATGTTATCTCAGTATATTCTATCAACATATTGATGTACCAGTCTGATTGCATAGCTTTCTTTAGGCTTGTTCTAACCATATACAAGAAGATCCCCTAGATCAAACACAGATCTCAAATTTGTTACAGGGTGAGCCTATGTAAAACATATGGTATGCATAAATAGCAGCAAAAGATGGCCCCCCATTCATTATCTGAAATATATCTTCTCTTATCCTAATTCTTGCAGCAATCTTCAAAGTAATTAAAAATTTCTATGAAAAATTTTAAAAGCATCAAGCTGACATAAAGCAAATTAGTAACTATTGAATTCATCTGTGTCCTTATCGTTCGCTTTCCGTAGATGGTCAATGTTCACTTAACTGGGTACATCAAATTACAAGAATGTCTCAGATCATCTTCAAAAGGCTTCTGTGCAGTGCGGACATCACGACTTTCAAATATGAGGACCTACTCCCACATAAATTCCTGTCTTTTGCAAGATCTACAATATCTCAATGAAAAGTCCTTCAGTAAGAACAGACACTCACAGACATTAAAAGTGCTACCAACGTTTAGTAAAAAGTATTTTCCTTTCATCTTTACATAAATCACCTATTCAATGTAAACGTGCAGACTGAAGATCCACTTCTTTTAAATAAATCTTATTTTCTACTATCACCAATTCTTGCTCCAATTTACAAGTTTTACATTTTTCTTCCTTTAAACCAGTTGTGATTTACTACTGTCTAGCAGCAAGAGTTAGCTCAGCTATTCCTGTCTCTTGGGGCTGAAGTCTTTTTCTAGAGCTGCTTTTGCTCTGAGTCTCTGTAGATGAGTGGTTGATAGATAAGAGACATTCCATAACACTGAGGAATGAGCCGCTGTTAAACAACGACTCAACCACTTCAGTAATGCCTGCTTTGAATGGGATGAATTAACTGCCATGGCACTCAGCTCTATCAAAAGGCCCTGTGTTGGTGGCTGCATTTTATTTGGTCCCTTACTTACATCAGTCTCACCTGTTATGACAAGTGACAGATGCAAGTTATGGTATTTCTGGCATATTACGGCACCACGTGGGTGGGCACAACATAAATATTCCAAACAGAGCAGAAAAACACATTTGGCTTTGTGTAATAGTAGCACATCTTATTAGCAGAGAAGGTAATGGTTCAAGGTAAGGGAATACATGTCAGCTAAGCACACTCCACGTGACAGTGTTGCAACAGCTATTGCTGAGCTTCTGGACTCCTTTTACAGGTCGGTGTTCAGACAGGCTTAAGCTTCAGAGAGAAAGCCAGACTCCAAAAACTACCTCAACCAGAGGACTTTCCTCCATTAAGAATCTAAATCACTATCTCCACAAATATTCATAGCCTGAATGATTGTACCACTGGTTAAACTCCAGAAATTTGAAGAATTTGATTTCTTAAGAATTCCCAGTTTTAAGCATTCAAATTAGAAAGTACAAGAAGTATTAGAAAAAAGCCATCTTTTGCACACTTGTATGACTATCTATTCCACAATATCCTAAAATTACAAAAATACAGCTCAGCATACAGCCACTGTGACAGGACAACCCCAATATATTTCCCAGTCTTGGGAAGTAATTTATGATGACTGACATGAGTAACCAAGTGATTTGGGGTGACAGAAAGAGCTTGAAAGACGCCCTCAGCCTGCACCCACAGCAGGGCACAGCTGGCCACAGTGCTCTCACCACCACATAAACATTTCTGCGTTATTTCTATAATGCTTTCCAACGCAAAGACAGAAGAAGGCATTAATATCAATTAATTGTCAGCAAAATGACAATTTTGAAAACAGAGAAAATACTTATTTTCCAACAAGTGTGTTGTTATGGAAACAGCTGCGAGCTGCCATTTGTCACAAAGCGCTGTGCACGTGCAGCCCCAGCATGGGTTTGGGGCAGCTCCACACCCAGCAAGCATTGTGCCTGGCAGCAGGTTTGCTTGGTGGGGAAAGAAGCATGGAGGAAGTATCAGTGCCCCAAGAACTGGTGCAAATCACCTTGGTAAGCAGCCAGGTATCTTTGTTTATCAGTCCAAAACAGCAGATCGCAGTGTATGAAAAGATGGGAAACAAAATCCATCATCTGTACTGGGGGGAGAAGCCTCCAAAACAAGACAATTTGGTGTTTCTCCTCGCAGCTATGTTTTCTTTTTTAGGCAATAGACAGCTTACCAGCAGACATTTGGTTACATGGGTGCATGATGCCACCTGAAGGCAGCGTCCATCTGCCAGCACTTGCCTGAAGGGCCTCATCCCACACCCTTGTACTGCACAGCCCCCACTCACTGCCAGGCTGAACAGCAACAAACATGAACCCTGAAAGCCTGAAAGTTTGAGTAGCAAGAGCTTATTAGTCCTCCTAAATTTTAAACAGACCTGGCAAAAACAAACTAGTAAACCCATCAAGATCTAACCTTACAACTTTCTCATTTTGCTCATAACAAGTCATTCCTCTACATTTTTTTGCACAATAAAAATTTATCTTCCCCTAGGTAATTACAATTTTTGTTTTCAGGTTTAAATCCTTATTGTATTCACATGTCACATCAAATACACAATCCATACATATGTGAGCATGTTCAGCTAGTATTCAGATGGAGAAGACAGAGAATTCCTTTCCAAAAAAAAAAAAGAAATCAATATTTCATTCCAATTATAAAAGAAACCAAATCTTCGAATGTTGGAGTACAATGTGGCTACCCTGGAGAATAGATATTTGGTTTTCCTAGCAGCGCTACCCCTCCATAATTGAACAGCTGCAGAAAAGAAAGAGGAAACAAACACACCTAGAAATTAGTTTTCAAACCTACGTTCACGGGAAATTTTCTACACTACTGTGCTTTTGGTCGCAACATGTGAAAAGCAAGTTCCTTACTTACTGCTACAAAACAGATTAGAAAGGGGCAAAGCCATTTAATTTATTATACTGTATGAACCCTCATTCACTGGGGCAAATTAAACAGGGAGTCCACATACCTGAGGCGCTGAAGTCTATCCTTTGCTACTAGGAGCACGAGAGCCTATGGATTATTTTGTTATCTGTTAAACAGATATTATTTTTTTCCAGGAAAAAAAAAAAGATTCTACTATGTTCTGGTTAAAAAACAGCTCTGCTGTTTGTAAATTTTTAAGTGCCTGAGTCATTCCTGATATTCTAAGCAAGGTATCAGTCAAAAGGACAAGGCAAAATTTTAAATATATCTATTTTAGAAGTCCTATTTGTACATTTTCAGGGAGAAGAGGGAAATACATCATAAAATATGAATTTAATTTTTATATGAGTATGTGCATATATATACATATATATGTATAGTCTTCTACACTAAAATCATAAATGTTTAAATGCATCGTCTGCTTTTGCTTATTTCACATTTTCAGGGAAGGAAGGAAAAGAAGGTTCTTTACCGCAGTACAAAGAAAGATGTTCTAATAGCAAAAGATCCAATTAAAATAATAGGGCCATTTATTTCTGTAGGATTTCACACATACAAAGAGAAATGCTAACCCTTGGGAGAATGTTCTCAGTTCATTTAACAATATATGTTTCCTCCGATATGAAAACTTTAGCTTTTGCATTATAACATCATTGCTAACAAGGCACACGTATCTATCTCGTAAGTAGATGGAAACGTGGATGTGGGAAGAATGATAATGGTTCTTTATTCATAATGCACTCATCTCGGGATATATGTGCATCTGTTTTGTACTCACACTGAGTAGATGTTTCCTCTCCCTACATTTAATAAACACACTCAAGAAAGGCTCTGCACTCTGAAAGACAATAAAAAGATTAGTAAAGAACTGAGAGAGATCAGTAAGGAAAAGAGCTGTGAAATGAAACAAAAAAAAGAGGAATTTATATTCCAAGACCACAACTGCCAGAACATTTAAAGGGCAGCTGGCACAGAGCTGAGCTCCAGGGCACCCAGCTCACACAGTGCCACCAGCACAAAGCACAGCAGGTGGGTGCCATGCCACCAGCACCCCTTGTGCTGCTCACACCCTGCTGAGGACAGGCAGCCCCATCACTGCTGCTGTCATCAGCTCAGGGGACAGCATCACACCTGCACCCTGCAGCTCAGGAGATTCTGCCTTCGTGCTGGCATCAGGGCCCAGGGCTGGGTGGATGTACAAAGTAGAAAGGCAGAAATTACAGGGTGCTTCAAATTCTATTTTGCATGCTTGGGGACCCAAAAGGAAACTTAATCAAAGATGGATGTTTTAGGCTATGGTTCTTTATATTGTTAAGATAAGGATGTTCAGGACTGGGACGAGATGTACCAACTCTGGGTTTTAAAAGTTACAGTTAACTCATACTGCAAATCTCACTGCTTATTCTTCTCTATTACACAAAGTTGCAGATCAACCAGATGAGCTATTAATGAGTAAAGATTCTTTCCTGTAGATCAGTTTCCACTGACTGTCAGCACACAAATACATCTACCTAACCACGAGAACAAATGCAACGCTAAGATTTGAAAGACCAAATCCCTAACTGAATTAAGTCAGTAATCTCAAATTACAGATACAGTCCTACAGTCAAAATGATGTCCATCTAATTTGGGACGGAAACACAAGTGATGTGATTAAATGTCTCACAGAGTGCACATACAGGACAGATCTCTAGGAAAACATGAGTCTTTGAGTACTTTTCTCTGCATATGCTACTTGTAATCCCAGAACAACACACTTGAGCATGTCTTGTATATTTGATTGGTTCTATAAGGTTTTCATCTAAATTCAGAATATAACTGTGTTTAGATATATTTGAAAATTTTATTGCATTTAGTTATGAGATATGAATTTTTACTGAGAGATTCTGGGGCACGTAACATTGCCTGATCATTTCAAACAAGTTAATTCTGAAATGGGCTTGAATCAATAACACAAAAGAGGCAGTAAAACCAATTCTTACGGTAGTCACAGTTGCATAAAATAATATCAAGACAGGCAGATTGAAAGCTCTGTGAATCACAAATATAATTTGCAACCAACTCTAAGCACAAAGATGAAATAGATAGGTGGAAGATATAGATAAACACAAATGATAGATACATTGGACCAAAAAAAAAAAAAAAACAAAAAAAAACAGGTTATGAAGAAAGAATTCAGAGTAA
>JAOWBP010004015.1:3743657-3754402 GCA_028571105.1 Tragopan temminckii
CAGCTGTTTTATAAAGCAATTTAATATAAGCATTTCAAGTAAGCCAACTGACACTGCTATAACGACGTAAGCACCTACAAAATTATGACAGAGGCCAACTTTTTAATTTTTTTTTAAACATCCATTTAGCAAAGGTAGGATTTTATTCAACTCGTGGGTCTGGACCAGTTTTTACGTATATTTTCTTTTAGAGGGAGATAGGCCAAAAAGGACTTGCGCTCTACTTCAAGGGCAAAAGTTCTACCACTTGTACTTGCATTTCAGAATTACAGCTCACTTCCCAAGTATCTCGTGCACACAGTAGTCTTATTCTCAAGCACACCACTTCCAATAGTCAAATCATCCAATGCGAATAAACCATCAAGTTCAGGTCAATTCTATCGAGCGTTTCAGAAACAAGGAAAACAAGCTCACGTCTTTGAAGAACGTGGTGAATCAAATTCAATAAAGAACGGAAGATTCAAGAGCAATTTTCACTCAGCTCTTTTCCCCATCTTTGTAAGCTGCCGTGCGTCAAGCAAGTTCAAGACTGAAGATCACAAACACAGATCAACAGAAAAGTCCAAATTTAAGTTTAAAAATAAAAATAAATAAGCCAAACAAACTGAAGCCACCACATCAACTTCGCTCCCAATCATAGGCAGCAAAGGAAATTTCCTACAATAGCAACATGATAGAAACTACTTGTGTATTCATTTTAGCACAAGGGAAAGAGATTGCGAAGGACAAACTGTTACTGTACACTACTCAAAGGTCACGGCCAGTCCTCAAGAGCAGAAGTTTTCAATGTCACATCTGTATTCCTACCAATGTCAAGAAAAACATCAAGCAGTACTGGCCTTGTGTACAACCTAAAACACTAACTGTACCATAGACATTCACAGACAAACGTTCCGGATTCAACATCTGCCAAAGTACTGTAGCAAAGTAAATCAGGGAATCGTCAAATTAACTTCTTACAGCCAGCAAACTTTAGATTTCTTGCAGAATCAAAGCCCTTTCAAGGAGTGCAACGTTATCATACCCTGCCCACTGTCACTGAGTACTTCTAACAGCATGGTGCGGCAATAGCATCTTAACCTGTGGTTCTAACCAACCAATGGAAACTATGCAAAACTGACATTTTCAGAAAAAGACAAAATAAGTTGCCAACTCAAGACTCTGAATATGTATTTCAAAGGAACTTAAATATACATATAAAAAAATCTTTCAATACTTTAAATTGAAGAGAGCATTTCTATATTTCAGTTAATTTGTAAGGAAATCTTTCAGTAAATACAGTTGTTGTATATACTCTGGCTCTTCCACAATTCAAATGAACAATTATACTAAGTAACCAGCTTAGCAAATGAATCTTCTACTCCCCGCTTTAGCAGTCACTGTTAACTCAGAATCCCTCACTACTGGAATTGAATTTACGTAGCTGGATTCCAGATTCCAACCCCTCCACTCCCCCACAACAGATTACTTGAGACTTCATGCTATCACAAGTTATATTAAGTATCTATGCCATTTCAGGAAGTTGTCACAGTCATACCATCTTTCCAGGCTAATAAAAAACCACTATTTACAAGTCCTTACCACTGATTTTCCTCACACTGCAGACAGGACTTAAGTATTTAAAAAATGTCCCAGACCTTACTACAGCCACTACCACCATCCTTTAAAAATAGGCTACCAAAGACAAAAAAAAGGCACCAAACTTTTCAATTTTGGCTTAAGAACCACCAGAGAGGTTTAGTCTTTCAAGCATCAGAGTATTTTTGACAACTGTTTATAGAAGAGAAATATTATCAGCTCTTTTTCCAATAATCCAAGGCTACGAAAGCTCCTGTGAGAAGTTACAGCTGCATGTAGCATGACAAACTCTGAATTATCAAAGGCTTATCAGAAGCGTGTGAACACGCAGGCCTCTTCTCACACTACACAAACACTGAACTGATAATACTAGAAAGAATAAGGAAATAAACTAACGGCATTTTAAGGTGTCATCAGCATCAGCTAAAATAATTTCCTGACGTCCCATTAGAAAACCTATACAAAAGATACTGAAAAATACTGCTTCAGTAAATTCTCTGATTTGTAGTATGCAACATGCAGATGTTCCAAGCCTCTCCCAACAACAGTATGATTTCCTGCCCCCCATCCCTCCCCTCCATATGAGGGAGCAAAGGAGAACCTGAGCTGCACAGGAATATCCCAACAGCTCTGGCAAGCCAGGAGACAGCTCATGATTTAAAGAATTCTAACAGCACTGTAAAATATTTCATTTCTAACAACATCTAGGAACGATTTAAAAGCAAGAGCCAGAAATTTGGCAGTATGGGAGACTGTAACGAGAATTCTAACCTAGACAGCAACATCCCTCTCCCGAGACACACAGATGCAAGCTAACTACTTCAGCATCCAACAGCTGAATTAACTTTGGGGCATGGATGTTAGAAAGGACAGGGCAACACACTTTAAACACCCAAATACAGTGCTCTTTTTTTTTTTTCCCCATTTTATACATGACAGAACAGAATGTAATGAATGCCTTATTTTAATAGGATACATTTCTAATCCAACACTGCATAAATACACTACATAACTACTTTTGGTGAAGAGGAAATACTTGACCTGCCTTACTCTCTGACTTCGCATGCTGCTATCAAAACACATACACCAAATTACCTAATGAATAGACTGCTACACCTCTCACATATACAGGATCACAGAAGACTCAATCAGGACAGGCCAAACCAAGTCAATACATGAAACCCAAAAGAAATTTGCTGCTGTTTCATGATATTCTAAAAAGCACATAATTCCAATTATAAGCTTATTATCTCTTCATCAGAACTCTACATATATGGAGTATGTCTTCGTGAGTGCTTAAGAATCCTATTACATCACTTGGCCTTAAATTCCCTGTGAAGTAACGGGATAAAATATGCCTGTCTTCCCATACTTTATCCTCTGTATTCTTTTTCCCCCTACTTCAATCCTTTTCCATGCTGCAAACAATGTATGGTTGGCTGGGGACATCTCCTAACAATTAACTGAAATAATGAGTCCACAAACATTAAAGGAAGGATGCATCTAGAAAAAAAACTAAGTTTGCTTTTTTTTCTTTCAACTATAAGCCCAACACATACCACAGACTTTTCAGAAATTGAGCCTGCACAATCAAGGGAATGTGGAGCCTTTAAAACTGAAAGGAGACAAGCCTCCATTCCAGTGAAAAGCCTCCAGACTCTCAATCAAAACAATGCGAAAAAAGAGCCAAAGTTCTCAAAGCATCTGAAATCAAGATGGGCATACTTAACCAGGCAGCTGAAGTGTTAGGAACCTTCACTTAAACCATGCCACCCAGTTTCACTTTTAAAAACTCATACTTTGAAACTGTCATGAAAGACTTTAGTCAGAAATCTAGCCCAAGACCAGTCAACACTTCAAATGCCCTGGATGAAGTACAAAGATCGTTTATTTCAGCATGTCAGACTTATTATTCTGCTTTCACCAGCACAGAAACAGTTACTCTGAAGCAGATGTACATAACTGGTAGAAAACTGGAACAGGCAAGAATAGTTCACAGGAGATATTGTTTGGATATGCTCTTATCTTTTCAGTTAGAATACATACAATGGCATCTAGAAGTAAACTGTTGTTCTGTAGCAGTTTCTACAACCCTAAAAGAGCCCTCAGAAATGTATTTCCTACTTGGCCATCTGCTATACTGTAACAATGAATGCAAAGTTCCAGTGTTACTGTAAAGTCTTTAATGCAGTAATTACATTAGGTATTCAAGGAAGAACTGAATCTATGAAAACCTAAAAACAGCTGCATGTATTTGCAGCTTAGTAAAAGGCACAGCATATAAGCCTGAAATCAAACATCAGTCCCCATAGTAGGCTGTAAAACCACAACCTCATTAAAACCAACACCACAACCAAAAGCAACAGTCCTATCTTCCCCTTGGCCCTAAGCAGTTTGTTTCTATTGCCCATCTCAAGCCATATAAAGTCTATATTGCTACAAGAGCTTATTCAACCATGTCAGATTTGCCCCAAAGCACTAAAGAAGACATAAGTCATTACTGTGTCAGCTCAGCTTCAACCTGGTTAAGTTCCCAAGAAAAGTCTGTGAAAAGGTTATTCAAACATTTGTGCCTTAGGTGTCACAGAGGCAGGAAAAACTGGAATGCATCTTCGTTTGCCTGTGAAAACAGATCTCAGAGCTCTAAGAAACTGGAAAGGCATCCTAATGTTGACATTCATCGAGCTCTTCAGACTGGGCAAATGATGACATTTCTCTTCCCGCGGTCCTCTCAATTAATACACAAGTCTAGTGTTCTCTTACAAAGGAAAAGTGACTTCCAATTTGCAACAGACAACAGAAATTTCCTGTAAGCATTCACAGTATTAATTTTCAATACTTTTATTCTCTCTCCACTTTCAGCTTCTTCTTTTCTTTTTTAATTGACATGATACCCAACCATTCTGTCACCTTAAGAAAAAAAAGTTACAGAACTAAAAAGGAGGAATTGTAGCAGACTTTCCACAGAACAAATATGAAAGCCACCTCCAACAGGGTCCATTTTAACATCTTTTATAAATAGCAGGTGTCTTTCATTGCATTGTTTCAGTTGCTTTTGCCATCAAGGACATACTTTACATACTCCTGCTGAAGAAATAAATCCAGATGCCAGTTCCAGACTTACAAACTTCAATCACACATCATTCCCACTTCACTGTTAGAATGTTCGGAATATTTTTGCTTACTAGCGCTGCTGTAACAAAATACTGTTGAATATAAAAGTTTAACTGTATACATTATCCCAGCTAACACAGTTTCTCCAGTTCACAGGCAAACAGCTTTCATACCACTGCCCTTAGCAGAACCTTGGTCTAACCTACTAGCAGCCCAATTAGTATGAGAAACACTCTAGTATTTTACGAAAAATAAAACAGATCATCACATAGCATTTGTCTGTATAAGTGAATCAATTTCCTATGCTTCCATTGCCCTCCTCCTATCTAAGAGTGATGATCACCAAGGTGAAACAGTAGATCTAAGAAAGAAAAAGAAACAGAAGGAAAAAATCTGCCAAAATACATTTTCTCTTTTCCTAAAGGGAGGCTAAACTTACCTTTTGTTAATTTGCTAGAATTTCTAACAGATTATTTCTATGCTTCCTTTTTTAAAGTATATTACAAACAGCTTCAATAGTCACAATATGACCAAAACATGTTTCCACCATAATGAAGCTCTCCATTATTAGTAGCAAAAAAACAGTTTTCTATAATTTCCTAAGAGAAGAGAATATCTCAGAACTTGAGTAAAAACAAAAACAAAAAAAAAAAAACAAAAAAAAACCTGAATACTGCTTAGGGAGTACTTACAAACACTGTTACTCAGTGCTCTCTTATTTCTCTCCTCCAACTTTGTGTTGGTTTTAGCTACTGCCTTTCCTCCACACTGTTAAATTTCAGCAATCAGGAAAAAGAGGACCTTTGTGTCAGAAAGCTAATAGAAAGTACTAGTACGCTATGTTCCAGCATCTCCTACCCAACACTAACATTACCAACTAAAACCAGAATGAATTTCCTCTTTTCTTAAGCATACTAAAAAAGTTGATGCTCTCACTCTTGGGAAAAAGTCCTTTTCCCAGATCTTCAAAACAAACCTATATTTACTGTAATACACGAGCCTTCTTCTCCTAGACAAAATCTGGGCTGTTCGCATTTGGCAGTTGAAGCTCCACTCTCGGCCAGACTGTAACCCAAAGCAGCTCTACAGTGCTACAAATTCCCAAATGCTATGTACCAAGTAAACGTATTAGAAGAAAGAACGAAGAAAGAAAACCTTCACTCCCCCCACTTTTTCTGCTCATCAGGTAGAGCGTCATAAGCAGATTGACTGTAGCCATCCTGAAACATGCAATACACATCCCCAAATGAGTCACTCAATTGCTCAGGCCACATTCACCGCACAGCTACTCGTGTCAATCAGGAGAAAGACAATACATTAAGCTGAAGTGGCCCACAATTGCAAAGAGAACTATCAATACCAACTAGCAGCTCACTGTATAGTTATTCCCTGCATCTCAGTGAGGTACATTCTTTTCATCACAGCTTCTGTATCTCTGAAGATTTTTGTTATTTCTCCAGAGAAAAGATAGATTACATACTTCCTGCATTCACTGTGTCAAAAGGCCTCCACCACTGCAAGTACCAAGTAAGTTTACTTGGCCAGTCGTAACTGTAAGGAGAACACAAGACAGCAATTCTAACTACAGCTGTCGGATCCAGATGTCAAAATACCAAAATTGACACTCCTCACTGACTACAGACATAAGATGTTAACTTAGATGTCTCTGAAACTCCCTGAAATTTAGAATGCCATTTTGTTTTAATAGCTATGGACCACACGTAATAAAAACAGAGCAACTAAAATGTACAGTTAGAAAAAACATTTTATACAACATGACAATTTTCAAAAGCGTGCACAAAGAAATCTATAAACTTAAGACGTACAGAATTTCTTCAAGAAATGAAAACCTGAAGAAGTAACATCTGACACAGTACTACTGTCACTACTGGAAGCCTTAAATCTTCTGTTCTACTCAAAAAACTTTACACAAGCTGTTTATATACAGTGGGAAATCACAAAGTAACATTTGACACAGAGTTAAAACTCAGTATTTTCATATAGCTCTCCAAATAGTACTGTAAGAGGTGTACTTTGTGCAAAGGCACACCATGAATTCTAAGTCAGCCAAACAAGACACTACATATCAAATCAAGTATGAATTACTTTACATTATGGCCACAAGTCATCTGCATTTTGACATATTCTAATTCTTTCACAAAATAAGCAGACTGCTTCTCTGACAGATATTAGCTGGGGAGTATGCTCTCATTATGCGTTTGATTTTAGACAGAACACCACATTTACAGCACGTAAACCAAGCTTTCAAATAACATTCATCATTTCTCCACTCCTTCGTTTTGTGCTGAATGCTTTCCTCAGCTTTTGGTATTAATTTCTTCTGACTCAGCACACAAATAAAATAAAGATGGAACACTCAAGAGTTTGTTGAAGAAAAATGCTTTAAATCAAGTCATGCTGCATAGCACAAATAAACGGTAATAACTTAAATTTAACAACCTCATTAAAAATTTGCAGTTAGACTACATAACTGAGAATATTACAAGCAAGTATTCCCTTTATTTATACTCGCCTACATACAGTTCCCAAAGCTGAAAACGCTTTTTTTTTTTTTTTTTAAACTCAAAGACAATTCCCTGTCTGTACTTGCTAACTTCCGCTACTAGTCTTAAGAAATGGGTTTAAAACATAGCTAACAAGCTCGCTTTTCCGCTTACGAAAGCATCCTGCCACAAAACAGTTAATACAATTTCCATAGTTGTATCAACATCACTGATGATGATTTGGATAAATCGTATTTTCTAAGAGAAGGGTCACAGTCCTTTTCTCCAAGTATAAGGAAATAAGCTCTATAGCTGATCAGCATACATATAGCAAGTATAAAAACCTCAAGAAAGTGTAAGGTCACACAAACAGCCTGGGTAAGTTGATCATGTGCAAGTACAGGTAAATCCTTGTCTGCTTCTAATGGCTGTCCAATCATGATAAAAGCAGTACTAAAAGAGCATTAAATCTGCTGATGCAAGACCTTGGCACTCAAAAGCTGCTCTCTACCCACTCCCAATACACCCCCCTAAGAACAGATGACAGCTAAGTTAAAGCCCCATGAATTTTCCCTATCATCTATACCTACTAATAGGTAAAGCATCCCTCAGCTCTAGAGCATTAGGTTTCTTAACAGCAATGAATATCCACCGGACAAAAGAAACACACAAGTGTTTCACAATGCTTTCTAGAAAATATCACAAGAGCCAACATTGGACTGCTTACACAAACCATGAATATGAATTGGTATGAAATTCCACATCACATTCTTCTTGGTGTCCTGAGACAGTTACAGAAACTCCAGGAGACAGTCCCCCTTATCCCACTTATATTAACAGCTTCCTTCAGAAAACCATTGTCTTTATTTTCTTCCCTATGCTCCTGTGTACAGATTGTTTCCTTTTACAGCAACAATACAATTTTCATGTGACAAAGATCATGTCTTTAAATACTTGCTTGCATTTCCCTGTATTTAACTTAATCATTTTCTGATAAACTTCCCTTGCCTTTCTCATATTACAGCCACAATTTCTACAATAAGCAGAAAGAAGTAGTTATGTCATTTGATGTGCCTTCATTCATTGCCTTGCTAGTACCTGAAAATATGGTTCCAAAATTGCTCAACACACAAAGTATTTCAGGAATGTTCAAATTCTAGTAAGATTCTAAGTCACTCATACTAAGAATTGATACTGAATCAACTTCTCCTGAATTAAGAACATCAGAATTTTATGTTCAAATAATACATGGATTGTCTGAAATTGCTTCTTCATTAGAAGTGACTGAGAGTGATTTTACGAATTGTTTTGCCACAAAATTCTTCATGTAGTGCAGTTTATTTCCGAAAGACTTGAATTTAACTGTCAAATACACTCCTACAGTTGTAGGCACTTGACAGTGTCCTCTCAGGTAATGAGGAAACAATTGTACCAGTCTGTATTTCTGAATGGGATGAGCTCCCACAAAAGTACTTTAATAACTGTACTTTTCTTTTGACTCCAAGAGTGATTTACCTGCAATACTGAACACACGCATGGACGCAGGTAGGTCCAGAACATACAGTTTATTACAACTCCTCCTGGAAGAGAGCTTACTCAAACAGAATGCAGGTTCATCTGACACAGTAGCCACTGTTATCTAAAGGCTAACTGTATTATGTAAGAGCTAGCCCAAATCCAGCAGAACCACTACTGAACCTGAGCCAGGCAGCCTTACTACACAAAACCTGGTTCACCAAGCAGTTAACATAAACCAGCTTCAGGTGAAAAGGCAGCTATGTAGTATAGCTACAAACTCCCCAGACAAGTGGAGAAACCATATTCACTAGAAAACTTTCATGCACATCCCTGAAATAGGATTTCTTACGTGCATTAACAAGTCAAAGTTCTCTTCTCCCACAGATCTTTCCATTCTCATTATTTCTCAAGCTGTTTTTATGAAGTACTGATCCAGTTCTTGCAACAAAACTGGATACAGAAGTGAAATAAATAATTAATAACCTACGGGAAACTCCTTCCTTGTTTTAACAAATATGATAAGTTCATAACTAAACTTGGAGAGAAAGTCAAGCAAGGAAAATGTTTACTTCTCTGTCTACGTAAATTCTAGCACTCATTTTTTTCCTGTACTGATAGAACAACTTTTTCTAATTTCAGCGTAAACTGTTTTGAAAGAAGACGAGGGGAGAAGAAAACATCAATGAAACATGAGAAAGCATTGTTTTGGAAAATAATCTGCAAGATAAAGCTTTAAAATAGGAATCTGATAGCACTACATTAATTTAGAACTCCTGTTTACAGTCTAGTGCCTAGAAGAGTCTTTTGTGTAGGGCCTCCAATTTATCTCTAGGGATTTTTTATTAATAAAGCATATACTGCTGACTAAATATCAGCTGACAATGACTGCTTAAAGTCTTAAAATTTGCAATGACACATGCTCAAAGCAGTTCATTTTGTATCAGCAGTGTACCCGCTTATTTGTTAAGTGCACATCCTACCTTCACACCAACTGCAACATCGGTGACAATGCTGTAAGAAAAAAAAAAGAAATATAAGTCAACCAATTTGTTCTCATAACACCAAGGGCTTTTGTTGGTTTGTTCTGCAACATCAAAGTAATTAGGGATCAAATTAGTTAACAACTTTCCCGATCCATAAAATGTGGCCAAAGAAAAAAAAGATGACAGAGAATATAGAGGAGAAACCTACGAAAGCTCCACCTGCTCATAGGCTTCTACAGAGTTCAAAGTTTCAGGTAAATATTAGTCTAATGCAACACACTACCAGGCAGTACATTTAGGAAACATGGGTTTCTGGATGACATGAGATCACAAACAGGGTGAAAAAAGAAAGAACTTAAAGTAAACACAGAACTTTTCTCACAAACCCTGTAACTAGGTATCCAGTTCAACTTAGAGTTCTACTTAAAGAAGAAAGCAGTAAACAGGATTTGAAATGAGCTTGGAAAAAGGACACATTGGCCGGTATCAAAATTTAACCAACAGGTATCCCATTTACATGGAACTCTGCAACAGGTATGTCAAGGTATGCCATCTTCTTAGACGCTAGAACACTGTAACTTACACTATGCAACAAAACTCCAAAGGTAGCAGAAAACACCACCAGAAAAAAAAAGAAAAATGCAAAATATGAACAGGTGAAAGCATTCCACAGCGTAATAACACTCATCAGCGCCAAGACTTCTTCGGCCAGACTTGTAACTCCCAACATTACAGAAGTAACCATAACAAGCCTTTAAAACTCTCAGAGTTGAAAGGTTACACTCCTAAAGCATACCAAAGGAATTGCTTCTGTGTTTGAGCCAGAACAAATAACTTGTTGGGCATCTGGCAGCAGGAAGGTGCTGTGTTTATACTGATGAAGGCAGCAGCCAGCAGCTCCCTCCCTCTCCGGGTCCAGAACTTCAGGCCCGGTAGCCCTCTGGCTTCCTGCCCTCCCCAGGTAGAGAGATGCCTTTGTGTATGCGGGTGACGGGCTGTAGGAGCCAAAGAAAGGAACGCTCTGGAGGAGCCGAGGAGCAGCGCGGGT
>JAOWBP010004015.1:3754502-3949081 GCA_028571105.1 Tragopan temminckii
GATAGACCAGATAAAATAATGATGAATGCTAGGATGAATGGTAGCCCTTGTGGGTCTACCCAATGTGGAGGTCCTGGAGGACTCCAATATAGATGCCAAAGTGCTAGGAAGCATTTTGGCTCCATGTGTAATTTTTTTTTATTTTTTTTTTGTCCCTTGAGCTAAAGTCAAATAGGTCATATGTACGTAATGCGAGGGGCAAGGGACTCAGATATATTCTGAACACCAACAAATGTGAGATATCTAGAAATCGGGGTGTGAGATTTTGAGAGATAGAGCAGATTTCAAGTAAAGCAGATTCTCTTAAATTTTTTTGATAAAATAATCCACATCTTCATAGGAAAATTTCTAAGGGATTTGGTCATTTTCATGCCTAAGCACATTAAAATCCTCAGAAAACTACAGAAATTACTTAGTTAAGAATAATGACAGAAAAACATGCATGCATATTTTTACTATTTCTAATGTCTAAAATGTTCTTATTTCTGGTGCTGTTTTTTTGTTTTGTTTTGTTTTGTTTTGTTTTGTTTTTTACTAAAGGTAAAGGAAAGGTTAATTACACTGTCTACTTTTTCTCCACATTTCAATTCCTGTGGTGTGCCTAAGGGGAACATAGAAATCTGGGAACACTGGATTTGGTTTTTTGTTATCTACTCTCAAACACTTCCACTGTTCATACTCATTGTAAATTTTAAAAATTTCAGATATACCCAAATAATATATAAAAAGAATTGGTGCTAAGGATGGTTGGTCGTTATACTGAATTACAGTTCTCAGGTTTTATTTGATTTTAATTCCAAGTCATTAGTGCAGACACTCTGGCGCCTAAACAGCATCGCTAGCCAGAGGGTAATATTAAGAGGCATCTGTATCGCTGCCAATAAGTTACTTAAAGCTGGTTCTGTATAAAATGTCAATTATATTTACTAATGCTGATTAATGATAATAAAGTCAAGGTTTGTGTTCTTTCATAACAATCTGCAACTATATAGAAATTTGATATCACTAAAAATTGTAACAGAATTTCCATCATTAGCCTGAAGAACACCAAGGCAAGGATTTTCTTTGCATCAAATAGTGTTATGCGTTTAATAGTAAACCTGAAGATAATATGGTGACCAGCTGATTATTAAAAAAACGACAGCATAATTTATTACTGAAGTAACTGTAGCAGAAAATTATAAAAATAATAAATCAATTGAATACCTCAGAAGGTAGCACTCACATTACAGTGTCTAACTTTTGAGGTGTTGTATTTATGAAGTGCTTTTTGTCTCATTTAAAAATTCTTTCAATTTTTTTCTTTTACTAATCTTAAGAAGTGGCATTAAACATTCAGGACCATTACTATGATGTGAAATCTACAAATTTCAATGCTTGACTTTTTGGTTTTGGTCCAAAAGTCAACTGTTCCCTCCAGCTGTTCTGGTAAGAATGAATAAATAGTTGAATTGAGTCGATAACCTGGGTTTTATTTTGCATTCCTGCTAAGTTTTGTGTTGTTCTTTGTTGTACAGATGAAACCCCAGGCTTAGTATTTGCACTGTGCATATACGTAGAATCATCAACAAAACTGACTAGGACAAGTGATACACAAACACTTTGAAAATATCAGTAAGTTTCTGTAGCCAAACAGAGAGTGAAAAACAACATGGAGAAAAAGAGCAGAACAGCCTGCAGCTACTGGAAAGGCAGTAACAAAGCTGCCAGATGAGTAGCTATGAAGTAGGCAAGGTGTACTGCAGGTGATACAGCAAGGAACAAATTGCAGCCCGAACCTTTCAGATTGGGCATCAGGAAAAAATTCACCCAGGAGGTAATGCAGCACTGTTGTGTGCTGCCCAGCAGGGCTGTGTAATCACCATCTCTGGAATTTTCAGGGCTTAGGTGGGTAAAGCTGTGGCTAACCTCATCTGTTGTTGGCAGTTCTCACTCAGAACAGAGCTAGGTCTAGCTGACCTCCAGAAGTCATTTCAAACCAACATTTCTGTGTTTCTGTGGCTTCACTGTACAAAATTTCTATCAAAAGGTATTGCATTGTTTTATCAGAGACAGCGACCTACTTGTGGATAAGGGAAGGCACAAATACTTGTTCGCTGGGGTGAGATCTTCAGTATGAAATAGAAATCTCAAGTTGAAAGGAACACATTAGTTGCATTTCCGAAGCAGACAGGAAGTTTCTGTACTTTTTAAAAAAGACAATCAAATATCTTAGCCTAAGTACAAGAACAGAGATTTTTTATGCTATGAGCAAATATTTTAAAGGCTAATAACATCCTGGCTGATAAATATTTCTCATTAATTAGTCATACCATCTAACCTCTAATATATAAAATATCTTTGCCTATCTCAGCATTAAAACTATATGTTTGAGAGACTGTTTGGTTTTCTTATTTTATATTGAAGGAGACATATATTTCTCTTGTGGGCACTGAAATGTAGATCCTGGTTATTTAACTATTCAGATCACTTGTAAAATGAACTTGCTTCGTAGATCTTTTCTTACCTTTATTTTTGTTTTACTTAAACTCTGCTTGCTACAGCCTCTGCTGCTGCGTTTGTGTTTATTGCCTGCAATTAGGATGCAAGTTTCATAAAAGCCCACATTGCCTCTTTTAGAAGAAGAGAAGTCTGTTAAAGACAAAAAGCAAACAAAACAAACAAACAAAAAAAGAGTAACAAAAGCCCTGGTTACTCTGGAAAGATGAAAACTAGCTGCATGGAACAATTAGATTTGCTCTGCTGTACCTTGGAAATAGGAAAGATGAGGCTGTTTCTTAATTGAAGTGCACAGCATAGCATGATAATTCGCTGTTGCTCTGCCAGCAAGGAGCTTGAAGTATTTTAAATAAATGATGCCCCAAACAGAATTTGATTATATCTGTGTTCATGTGGCATTCTAGTATCACCCTACAATAATATGCTAGTTAAGTATAATTCATTGAGTCCTGCAGGCAGAATTAGTTCCCCCTCTTTTGTATCAGTTACTGCAATAAATTAATGCAAAGTACAGCAGGGTGGTGTTGTGTTGTGCTGTGCTGTAACAGCTGTGGTAGCATTGTCCCCCAAAATCCCATATAACTGAACTGTGGTTACTGTTGATGTTTGTGATGAGGTTTCAGGCTTTATATTGTTCTCCAGCATTGGCTGCTCTCATCATTTTTGGGTCTTAAGAGAATAAGGCATAACTGCCTTTATGTCTTTCAGTCCACTCTGTTGCTCTGGGGCATGTTTTAGCCAACTGACCTGTTTCAGTCAAATCTCTCAGAGATGAAACTGTTTCAAAGATACTGCATTTCCATAAGTTTCATAAAACTAGGCAGTTGAGTAGAGAAGAAGAGTTGTCTGCTGCCCTAACTGATGGGTATGAGCATAGGAAAGCTTGGTCAGACGCAGGAGGTGAGATCTCCAGGTGCAGACTCAGACATAAGGATTTTGTAGCTGAGGTGCTGACAGTGCTGCTCATTTGTCACTGCAGGCAGAGGTGATGGCACGTGCTGCTTCTCCCTGGGCTGTTCACCAGTCATGCACTTTGGTCAGAGAGTGAAGGGCCACCCAGCCCGAGTAATCTTCTGCAGCAAAGTGCTGCTGGGCCCAAGGAGGCCCTGGTGCACTGCGGGGACAAAGAGTTTGGCATCACATTGCTGAGGGGATGGAGGACGTGTGAGGAGAAAGCTGCTGGCTGCCTCTTTCAACTCATGCAGATCTCAGTCTATGCACGTTTTTTCTCAAGCCAGAAGATGTGTTTTGTGGGCTGATTCTCAAGAGTAAGAGCTTCCTGACTGTGTGGTCACTGCTGGTTGGTGAGCTCAGCCACCTCCCTTGGGACCTGCCTTCCGTTCCCTTCCTGTTGGTCTCATGGGATTCAGGAGCGAGGAAATGTCACGGTTTAAATGGATTTCTTCCACATCTTTAGTTCCATATGTCCTTTTCGTGCTCATGTGTTCTGCTTTTTGCAGCACATAAAAGGAGACAATGCTTAATAATGAATTATGACTGTTAATTGCTATTTTGTCTTAAGACTTCTGTTTTTCATACACTTGAGAAGAAATGAATTAAGATGCATAGTTTAATAACTTCATCATCAGAAAACCGTTCTGTAGTTTTACATTGCCGTTTGACAACATTTAATCCACCACTATTACTTTGAAAAAATTTTAATTGAATTTTTCAAAACTCAAAATAGAAAATAAAAATGAGATTATAGACAGGGAAGAAGTGTTAACAGCACTACCACCTTACTGCAATGTTTTAAAGACATGGTGTGGGTGTTGAAAAAATTTACGTATTTTTTATGCGCAGTGATTTTTATTTGCATATGGAATGCATTCTCTATAGAATCAGTTTTCTTAGGAAATGCAAAAATTATTCTATTTTCTTGAAATTCATGAAGATATGATAGTAAGTTGGGGATAACCTTATTTTCATTCTCACTGTGATGGAAGCTTTTCAGCTGAAGTTCACATCATGGATAACAAATGTCACAAAGAAGGTCAGTTCCTCCAAAATATAAGTGAACTACTACTGTTTTAAAAAGAAATCAAAAAGATTTGGGCTGTTTTAGTGGCACTTCAGTGGCCTAACTATGACAGAATATATTGTTGGTGCTTTCCAGAAAGAAGGAAAAGCACGATTTTCTTTAAAAAAAAATGGCAACCTGTACTTATTCGTGCAGTTGTGTTTTAATGCACTGAGAAAGTTTCAGAAGGGAAATATAGAAAATTCGAGTCTGTGGTCTACAGCCATTAAATGTTTGTGTTTTTACTGATCCTGTCAGCTTCTTTGCCTTTGGATATGTGGTTGCTGCATAACATACTGTATTTGTTTCTAGCCCGCATGTCCAGTAAACAGGATTTCTGGAAAAGAAAAAGATCAGCAATAAGTATCTATCTGCAAATAAAACAAAGCAGTTTCAGATTGTTCATCTTGCTGCACGATAAAAGTTAACTACACTGTGCATGTTAATAGCTTTTCCTTCTATGCTTTAAGTTTTATGCTACCATTTGATAAAAGTAATTAACAAAGTCTCCTCCCTGCCTACAAGGAAAATTTTCAGGATTAGATTCATACTTGAAAAATTTTGCCTCACCTCCTAGTAAAGTTAGTGCACTAGAAGACTTGCTATTTACAGTAGATCAAATCTGAATTAGGGCCCATATGACTATTATTTTAAAACTCAGTGGAAAATCCTCAGAATATAGGTGTTTTTGTTTTTTGTTTTTTCAAGTTTCTGGTTCTTTCTGCCTCTTTGTTACAGAAGAGGGACAAAGAGCTTACCAAGATGACCACAAGCAAAACCTACTTGTAGCTGCAGCACTCATACATTCAAGCTATATGCTTTCCTTTGAATTTTTTTTGTGTGTGATGTAAACCTTATCAAACCTTTATGCATTCTAGGAGGTAAACTCTGCATGAACTAAGGAAATGAAATATTGTTAAATCATTCTGTGTACTGCTTTTTACAGTGATATGAGAAAAAATATTTTGATTGATAGAAACTACCAAGATAAAATATTTTGTCAAGGATATAAAAGCATTTGTACATATTAATCAACACTTTAAATACACCACCATTGTTGATAAATAAATCTTCCGAGTTAGTATCTCTAAGATGCTTATTAAAGGTAAATACGCTGTTTCACATATTTCATTGAAGGTTTAGACACAGTTGGTATTGGAACAAAATCTGATTTGAATTGGCAGTCTGTGTTTCACCCTTTCAGGCCAACAATTATTAACCTCTATTCTGACAACCAAGAAAAATAATGGTTATGTCTGAGTCCTGTTATGTTGCATTAAAATCAATAGCTGTAAATAGTGATTCCTACAGTTTTAGCTGACCTATCTCAATTAGATATACCTATAACATCTTTTAAGCCTCGTAGTTTGTTTTAAAAGTAGACATTTTTTTAACAATATTGTTTCTTCTGGTTGTTTAGGTTACGTTTTTAATGTACAAAAAAAAAAAGTAAGAAATTTAGAATGAAGAAAAATGTTATGGTTTAACCATCCACTTAAAGATACGACTCAGTTTTGAAAATAAATTCACTTGTCTTTCTCTTAGTGGTGGGAAGAAAGCAAAAAAGCTTTTATATGATCTGAAAAAGGGAATAATTGCAAAGCTGACTAAATAGAGACAGCTACAAACCTTTCCAGTCTCACTTGTTCTTGATCTTGACATCCCTCTTATCATTTCTCTACCCCCAATACAAATCTATGTTCTGTACTGTTGTGCATCGGTCAATCAAAAATTTCCAGCTCGTTTTTGACCTTGTCTTCATGTTGGTTATCTTCACAGTCCTTAAGTGCTACATTATAAAAGAAGCGTAGGAGTACCATCCTGTTAATAAGGAATCCAAAGTGGATCTCCCACACAGCCCTTTGATAAATGTATTTTTGAGTTTGGATACTGACCTATGTTAATACTGGATGCTATTAGATGAGATACGTTAAACACTTATCCGTACAGTTTTCTATGGGTGGGTTTGGAGTGTTTTTCCTTAACATACTGTTAAGCATTGTTCATTTGTATATATCTAGCAGTGTACTAAAAGAAGGAAATGCTGTAACAATTTACTGTGCCTATTTTCTTCATCTGGGATAGAGAGAGGTGATCAAAGGCTGTTTGTTACTATGCTTTTAACATCTTTTAAGCCTTCTAATTGAAGAGCTGGAGAACTAACAAATAGTGATTGTGATGCCAAATGAGGGGAAGAAAGAACAGGATGGAAATCTGCTGAAATTAAAGCTTATTTTGAAATTCAGATTCTGTGAAAACTTTTTACTAGCCTTTTAAGATTGATTTGGCTAGCTGTTTTCTGTTTACATGCACCAAATTTCTTTTCAAATTTTTGAAGTAGCCTAACTATGAGAAATACAGTAGTGTCTCACACAGGCTTTTCTCAGTACCTGCTGCTGCTATCTCTGCTAGTGTAGAATTGGTTTCAGACCTTTGACTTCTCTGCTCAGCCATGACCAAAGCCTGGACCTAATCTTGAGTGACTTGATTTTGTTCAGTGACACACTGGTATGACCGGAAAAAAAAGGAGAATCTCCATTAGACTCCCTCAAGTAGAACTTGTAGTGACTGATCTGAAGAGCAGCTGCTGAAATCACAATGCCATGCTTGCAGCTCCACTTTAAGGTAATGAAGTCCTAGCATGTAAGAACAAAGCTAAGAGGGAGGACTTCTTCAGTTCATATAATATAAAAGAGAAAATAACTAATTTTTGAATAAAGTCATGAGGTTGTTGCTTAGAACTGTACATGGTCAAAAGCAGATACAAATTAAGAGGCTTTAATAAATATGTAGTATACAAAGATAGATAAAAAGTATAATAAATAATACGAATGAATTTAAATATAAGCTATAGAAATAAAATTAAATGGAAATAAATAGAAACACAAACGGAGTCTGTATGTGGTCTCCAAATGGTGATGTTTTTGCATAAATGAAATTTTTGTAACAAAAAAGAAAGAATGTAAGCTGGCAAACCTAAGAAGAATTTCCAAAGCTATATTTCTACATTTTAGTTCACCGTATTTTCTAAGCAAATATATGCTTATTTCATTAGCATTACAAGCTTATTCATAGAAGCCACATATCTCTTCAGTTTAAAGATATAATAGATTTGTTGGCTTTATTCATACCATAAAAAGAACACATAGTAAGTGAAAAAAATATATAAATGCGTGCATTTACCTAGCAGACTTCTCTTAGAGTATTTCTTAAAGGAAAAAAGAATTTTAAAAAAGATAGGTATATTCATGAATTAAAGCAGTAAACAGTAGTCATGGTACATATTATCACTCTGAAAGTTTGTCAAAATGCTGACAGTGTGGTCCTCGATCAATTCTTCTTATATTCATCACTGATTTTCTTTTTAGAAATTCTTCCTCCAAAGAGGTGTGTGTGTGTATATATATATATTCATACACAAAGGTAAGTTAACCAGAAGTGTTGCTTTTTATTTATTTCCTTGGAAACTACAACAGATAGAACAAAATGGAAACAAAATATAATGTAATATTGGTGGGAAGGTTTGACCTCTATTGCCATACCACCAACATTTGCCCTGATATCATGGGCCAATATAATAAAATAAGAGGCATTATTTTCGGAGCATGCATTGTTTATGTATCTTCACATACAACTGTGAAAATTGTTATTCCTGCCTGGACTTAAACTGCCTCAATTTCTTCTTTTTCATAGCTGTGGTCAATAGATGTTGACCAAAAGCTGTCAAATTTCTTGAGAAATGATGAAACTTCTTTTCTTCAGATGAGTGTTATTTATTTTCTATCTTGGGAAATCCTTCCCATTAAATTGACAGTCTTTAAACAAATTTTTAGTTTTAATTGCTTGAAATTGTATGAATGGGCAAACTAAAGTGCCCCTCTCTGGGATAACAGAAGTAAGTAAAATTAACTAGGATATTCAGAAATGTTGTCTCCTTTGCTGATTGATTGCAGTTCTGTATTTAAGGCAGTTCTTTGAAGTTCTATGAAGGCAGTGTTGAACATTTCATAGGAGAACAGAGAAAAGCAATCTTTGCTCCATATAATGTGTAAAAGATATGGAAAAAGATGGATGTTAAGGATACTAACTTGAAATGCTTTAAGCTGAAATTCCAGCACTTTAATTTTTCCTTCATATTTGAAGGAATGACAAAACAGTAATTCTGCACGTATGAAGAGTGTTGAGATTTATTTATTTGTTTGTTTGTTTATTATTTCCTAACTTTTTTCTAGCTCCATTTTTGATCTGGAAAAGAAATATGTGATAGGCATAAAAAAAAAAAAAAAAGCATATCAGCTTATCAAGTCCTATAGACTTGATATATGGGATATATATGATCTCTGTAAAGGCTTTTTCTCCAGATCTACACCTTTAGTTTATGGAGTGAATTGAATGGGTGAGGAATCTATAGGAATTGTCATTACTCCTTCATTAAAGCTGCTGCAAATGTATCTCACCAACACCTGCTCACACTGCAGACTGTGGGAGGTAGTGCCACTGTAACGTTGACAAGGAAAATATAGCATGGCCTCTAAGAAAATCTACATGCTAGCTGCAGGTGGTGGAGGAGACTTTTCTTCTTCCTTCTTTTTGAGAGAGTGCATGTTAGACCTAGTGGGCTCTCAAACAGAACTCAAGTTGATAGCAGATTTAACCCATCCTTTTCAGTCTATTGTTGAATGAAATAGTATAGTGAGAATTATACATGATTCAAATTTAAAAGCGCAATCTTGCAAATTCTTACTCAAAGTCATTTTGTGTCGTCTTTTCTGAACATAAAAGCCTCTTTCCATGCCCTGTAGCAATCCATACTATTTTGAAAAATGTATCTACTGTGGTGTACGAGTGTAGAATATTTTCTCATGTCACAAAAAATTCCTCCAATGGAAATAGGTGTATGAGGAATACAGGATTTATTTTCTGGAGAACCAGTACAGAAAGAAAGTCTGTCACCAGAAGACTGCACTGATGAGGGATACTTGCCACCTCTCTTGACTATCAACCACATATAAGAAACCAGTATCAACTTTATGGAAGTTAAATTAATTCAAAGGCAAGATGAATCCTCTGCAATTTAGAATTAGTACAGCCAGACATTTCTGTTGTAATCTCTTCATGGTTTCATTTATTTCCATGAAATACATGGAGGGGTTACATACTGTCTGCATAGCATTTTCATGTTCCTTGTTAAATATGCAGGATGTATCTGCCTTAGGGACAATAGGATGTGGGATTCATCTCATTACCAATGCTAAATGTAATCAGAAGGCAACTTGCTGCTTTAATTTTTTGAGTACTTATTCTTATAGGTATAGTTGTAGTTAAAGTTATCATGTGATCATTTAGGAAAAAAAGGGGACTAGCTGTTTTTCCTCTAGTATATCTACCCATTGGCAATGAGTAGTTAGGATTAAAAGCTCCTTTTAGCCCAAGGCTATAATGAATATTCAGGAAAAAATGAATCTGTACTGCTGTTTGGGGAAGTAAAAAGACAACCTCTGTAACATGAAAATCTCCTGTGCCTTTGGAATAAACAAGCAATATTTGATTAAGAACAGAAAGACAGAAAACACACTAATGTTCATCTCATACCAAAAGAGACTGTATATGACATTAAATTACCAACAGATTCCTGTAGATACAGTGCAGGAATCAATATTATGTCTTAGCTGACAGTAACTTCATGAAGTTTCATTTAGATGGTTAAAAAACAAACAAAAATAAAGGTGCAGCAGGTAAATTAAAGGTGGTAGCAATAGATGTTAAAGTCCATTGAAGTATTTGGCCGTTCTGGATTAACATAAGCAGCAAAATTGTGGTACAAATTCTATATAAATTGCACTGCATCATCATTAATAACAAAACTTAAAAACCTAAATATGTGTCATAGAAGCATTTAAAAAATGGACTAGCTTAAGCAGAATAATGTTTTAGTTGATTCAGATTGCTGATTTTGCAAATGAAAATGCCCAATTATCTTTACAGCTAATAGCTGTACATATAGCTGATTTTACGTATCAAGCCATTTAGAAAATGCTTCTTAACTCTGCAGACTTCACAAATCACTTTTATCACGATAAAAGTTGCAGGCATTGTCATAAAGTTGAACTGGAGTTTAAAAAAAAAGTATTTATTGTTATTTATTGTTATTTTATTAGCAGTGAAGTAAGTATTTTTAGGAGAGATTTTTGTAACATAATTTGTGCGCCTCAGGGTCCATTTCCTTACAAGTTATATTCTCGTCCTTTGAATGTTTTATAAATCCAGTCTCTGCTAAGAATGATTAAGTGGACTTTGTAAATTGGCCTGAATCAGCAAAATATGTAAGTAAATTTAAGTCTGTACATGACCACTTTAAAACTAGTGATTCGTACCAGGTTATTTACCTTGTTAATTTTACACCTGAGTTTAAAACGGTACTGAATATGATAAAAATAAAAATTCCCAGAAAAGTTAAATTTAGAACTGCATTTCAAATTGGGATAATTTTTTAGTCAATGATTGCACTTAGAAGTAAATTCTACTTTTCTGATCACTTAAATCTTTCTCAAAAGCTATCTTCTAGTGTGAACTCTACAAATCCCCCTCTGTCTAAAGATGAACTCCTATGGACTGGCTAAACTGTCTTAGATAGGGTGGAAAATGGGCTAATGTGAACTAAAGAGGTCTGTTAATGAGTTATTATTGAATGCAGATTAAAATAACTAAAATTTTAAAGTGCTAATGTGTGTTGGAGTAAGATTTTATATGACAGCACTACAACCATCATGAAGTCAGCATAATGAGTTATACAGTGTCAACATTATTGTGAGGTTTTCTGAGGAGAATAATTTACATAAGTAATATACAATTCACATCTTCTAGAGGGTCTCTCATTTCTGCGTTGGGCCGCAAGAAAACTTACAAGAGAAATTAAAGTCAAAGATGCAACTACTTTCATACTGCCAGTGCAGTGTTCATCCATATTTCATCGAAGCTCATGAGTAGGGAGATGACAATTTTTATTGGAACGGCTCTGCTAAGTCTCAAGATTTTACTATTCATGTCCAGCACTGTGTACTCTCTTGGAATGAAGCTTGTATTTTTTATGTTTGCATTTAACTGCTGATGTTGAATGACAAAAACAGCAAGGGAACATTTCCTGTGTGATCACTAAACTGAAAAGACTCTTGATGTCCACTGGAATTTTTTAAGCTAAACTTCATTTAGCCTTATCCCATTTTCATAACAATGCAGCTTTCTGAATTTTTACGATATCCAAATGGGAGAGAATTTTTCTTTTATGACAGACCTAATTATCTGTGAGAGCGATAAAGATTTAGCAAATGTAAATAATCGCTGCAATACCAATTAACTTACCCACAGGTTATACTTGTAGTAAATCTTGTAACAGTTTTTTTTCTTGAGTCAGATCGTGCATCATGTTCTACATGCTTTAGGACTGCAAATTTTAAGATATTTGTTGAAAAACATTAATAGACAACAGGGGGGGGAAAAAAAAAAGTGAAAAACAAAAACCAGCAGCACACACCCTAAGAATACTGGAGAATAACTGGTATGTGACAGAATCACAGTGTCAGTTTCACTGAGGTGTTTTCATTGCAGAGGATAGCTGATTACTGTCTACATGGTGCGCTTCCCATAAGTGAATTAAATGCCTGGAAGTCATAAAAAGCAAACAACTGATTTTGATTTTGTGCTCTAAAAGAGCAAATTTTAATTTTGATTTCATTTACATTTTGGATGTCCCAAGTTAATCTGCCTGGTCAGAAAAGAGTCCAGAAATGCTGAATTGTATTCTGATAGCCTTTCAACCTTGACTCATCCTTATTGTTCCAATCAAGGCACAATCAGCCAATACTCAGAATTGCATTATTTTACATCATAGTGATTATTTTCATCTCACCTTACATAAAGTAAGCCATTAAAATTGAATAGTGATATTTAAAATATATGGATAAGGGCACTCTCTTTCTCTCCAAAATACACTGTTCCCAACTCTGGCAAGGGTACATTTTGTGATGTTGTCGTCTTGTGCAAAAAAGCGAGTTTTCTTCTTTTCATGGGCTAACCTTTCCGTAATGGATACGTTGTTACTGGATGTGTCTTAAATAAGCTAACTAGTGAGATGATGTTTGGTCCCGACGTGTAATTCCAGAAAATCACAGTACAACCACTGATAGCAGAGTTTTCTATTGCCTTGATATACCTTTTGTTCATATTACTTTTAATTATGTTCTATATTTATCTGACCTATTTGAACAGGATCCAGAGCTGGTGCGGAACATCTGTCGCTGGGTTAGACAAGCTGTTCAGATTCCTTTCTTTGCCAAGCTGACCCCAAATGTCACTGATATTGTGAATATTGCGATGGCTGCGCAGGAAGGTAACTGACTCCACTGCACAAGCTGTGCAGATTTACTAATTTGCTGGATGTGGAGGGGACATGGGAGACTTGCAGAAATGATAACAAATAACAGAATTAAATAAGAAAACAATTTCTTTGATGTTTAGATAAATACTCTGATCAAATGTTTCTTAATTTTGTTCATGTTTTATTCTAGAATATAGCAGTATATAAAAAGAATTATATTAGATTAACATTAAAACATATAATTTTGTTTGCTCACTCATATTTCTGTCACTGTTATGTGTTTACCACGCTACTGAACCTTCCCTTATTCTTATGTTTAGTAGTAAAAATAGTGTGTCCTGAGAAATAAGAGACACAACATTTGAGGTTATATATATTTTTTTCCTTCCTTACAGCTTAAAATACAGTAGGATAGGAAATTAATTTAAAAGTAGGTTTATAAATTCATCTCTTAGAAACACAGTCATTCTTCATCTGTTGATTATTTCTCACAGTAAGAAGCTAGAATAAGGGCTTCCTGGTCAATAAAGAGCTGCTGTTGGCAGCTTGGAGGGAGTGACCTCAGTGCTGAGGTACCTTCCAGTGTCAAACAGCCACTGTAATAGATTCCATCTCACACAGCTGAACGGCAGAGATCTGCCTGTCTACCCCTATCTCCTTGGTGCTGTCTTGTAACCTTACCACCTCTTTCAACTGATACAGCCTGCTGAAAAGCTAACGTTAAATTTGTCAGCCCTGGACTGGTTTTAAGGACCCTTCTGCGCATCCCTGTACAGTTTGTTGCTTTTTGTCTTCAGCTGTTTATTTGAAATTCTAGTTATTTTACAGTTTCACAGTTTTTTTGCTGTATTTTTTCCTCTCTTGTTCTTATACACATCATTTAACAAAAAGTGACTGACCTTTTCTTTCACAGGTGGCGCAGATGGTGTTACAGCCACCAACACGGTGTCAGGACTGATGGGACTGCAAGCAGACGGCACACCTTGGCCAGCAGTTGGTGCAGGACTGAGGACCACATATGGTGGCGTGTCAGGTAGGTGTTGCCCTTTTTGATGCATACTGCTTCCTTGGAGGCTTTCAGAACATCGGGAGGTCCTTGTAGTGGGCTAGAATATCATGTCTGCAGTCACACCGAGTCCTTAAAGCTCACTGCTGGTCAATGTTTCTAATAGTCATGACAGATGGAACAGATTAAGTGTGAAGGCTCTTGTGTTGCCCTTTCCTTAATGGTAAAAACGCTGCATCAGAATACTGTGATAGGGTCACTGGAGAGGGAGCAAAATCTCTTCTCTTGTGACCCTTGCTTTTCCTCAAATTTTTCATTCTGTCACAATTGTCAGGCCCCATGTTAGACAGAGGCTAATGAAAGGGCATTGTAGGAGGAAATATCAACAATCCAAATGCAGTGTATATTTCATAGCCCGAACTCTGGCTTATCCTCCTGCCTTCCCACTGAATGCACCTCTTCAAAGTAGATTATTTCATCCTCTTCCTACTGTGGGAAAAATGATAGATCGTATTAGGCAAATATATGCATTTTCTGTAGTTTATTCCTTGAAATATATATTCAGAACTTGCGTAGACCATATTTCCAAGTCCTGCTTCACAGTTTAATTTTAAAACCAGCAACAAAACTTTTACACTCCAGTTCAGTGCTTGTGCACACTAATGAATTAATCTATTGACCCTGTGCACTCTGTTGCTGTGACAACATGAACTTGGCCCTGCAAAGACAATACTGTGAACTTCTTGACTTCACTGGTATGGAGATTAGTCTCCTTGGTGATAGAGGTAGCAGTAAATAAATGTAACAGAAGTAATAGTGTTCTCATGATTGTCAAACACTATTTTATCAGACCCGCCTCTCACTGTACCCCAAAAACGTAATCAGAAAAAAACAGACAGGCAAAAAAATGCTTTATCTTGTGCAACTGATTTTATCCTTAGAGAACCTTAAGAAATGCAGCAAAAGACACCTTTTAAACAAACTTTAATTTAGACAAGTATATTCATTGGAAAATTGCTTTATTGCCTAAGATAACTGCATGGAATTTAGATTTTTTTAGAGAACACTAAAAGGCAAGAAAGAGATAACAATCAGAAAAAAAAATGTTATGCCTATTGCATAATGATTATTTCACAGTGACAGTCCAATAAGATGTTATAATTTTAATATTATGCAAAATGGGAGGAAAAGGGGAACAAGGAAAGAACGGCTACAGCCCATTTCAATTTCTCTAGCCTGCCATGTTGACAGGAAAAGAATAAAGGAGGTCACAGTGGGGGCTGTGCATTAAAAATTAATAAAAGAACTATTGCAGTAGTATTTTATATAAGTAAGACCATTCACATTTTCTCATTTAAGTTGCAATTTCTGAATAATCCTTCCAACCATAAGTCTGTCTAATAAAATCTATAAGATGGCTGCCTTATGAAAAGTGTGTCTCATGTCACGAATTTAAAACACGCATGTAGTGTAAATTATAGTGATACCTGAATGCTCAGCATTTCCATGTTTTGTAATTCTGTTACAAATGAGACTCAAAGAAAAGTTCTCCATTTCTTTTATTTATATAATGGGTGGGTGCTTGTATGTAAGTATAGAAATGTATTTTTCTTCCTGAAGTTTTGCACATATCAAAGGAAATAGAAGATGACTTTTTGGAATGCACTATTACCTATGATGCAAATCGGATGCATATTTTAAAAATATGAAAAGCATTGAAAGTGCTGTTTTCAAAGAGTGTACAGTTGCAGACAAATAAATAAAGGTTTCTTGCTGGTAATTGACATCAGTAGGTTCCAATCCCACAACTCATTGCGTGAAAGAAAGCCGCATAGCCAATAAATTCAATAGATGCTGCACACACATCGCAGTATTTTCTGCTCAGTGATCAGAGTATAATAGTATACAAATTTTCAAAACTAGGACAGCAATTTTAAATCAGGAAAGCTAGCATGCTTGTGAGAAGGCAAAAAATGGGAAAGCACTGGCCTTGTCAGTGGTTCTGAGCTCTGTCCCTGGCCATGGCCTGCAACCAGATGCTTGACCTTTCACTGTGCCATTCTCCCATCGGTTAAGTGGCAGTAACACCATCTACGTGCCTACAGTCTCCCCAGAGAGTGCCTTGCGCTCCTCACACGAAAGTCGCTTTCCCATTTTTGTTTGCTTAAACTTGTTGTTCTATTTTGTTCCACTGTATTGTCTGATATAGTGAATGAGCTTATTCAAATAATTCCTCTCAAGATATATTTCATTTTTAAGTGAAAGTCAGCATAGTGAAAGTCAATGGTGTTACAGAAGTGTTAAGTTTGGGTTATTTTCTGCATGCTCTTCCAAAGCATGGCTGTTTTATGTTTTCCAGTGTGCAAATCTAGAGCAGACACAGGGCACAGCCAAGTTGTATCTTGCTTTCTGGATTTTTTCCAATTGCATGGATTCTCTTTCTCTTCTGGCCTAGAGCTGGCCCCTACATGGCAGGGACCTACAGCACAGGAGCTGATGAGGTGAGGTCCTGCACCTACAGGGCTGCAGCACTGCCAGTGCTGTGTGGTATGGGTGCAAAAGATGGCAGCCTTCTCATGAGGGGACCTGTAAGGGTCTGGAAACCCATTGCAGCTTGCAGCTGGTGACCCTTGGGATCACCTGGTTGTGAGGAAGGGTTCATAATGGACTTTTGGTGCTGGATTGAACAGCTTATTTGTTTTCCCCACTGTCTTTATGCATGACTTGTAGGAAACTCCCCGACTCCCCCAAAAAGTCAGAGACTTTTAAAGGCCATCTAGCTCAAATTCCCTGCAATTAGCAGGGACACTGACAGCTTCATCAGGTTCCTCAGAGCCCCATTCAGCCTGACCTTCGATGTCTGTATGGACAGGGCACCCATCATCTCTCTGGGCAAGCTGCGCCAGTGCTTCACCACCGACACTGCAGTGGGGGTGGCAGCAGATGGCCAATGGAATGCGTGAGGTTACCCTCAGCTCCCAGTGTGAAGGCCAACATTCTACCCTCAGACACAGGGCAGTAGGCTGGCTGCTGCCCACTGGCTGACGAGTTCTGCCTGGGACCCTGTGCAAGCCAGCAGCAGGGCTGTGTAGTCTTTGCGGAAGCTGGGCACTTAGAGGACAGCTGTTCTTCACCATGTCATCAATTCACAATGGCCACACATTTCTTAATATAATGCAGCTTACCCTCTCCAGGTGAGTGTAACACTCTAGTGAGTTTGATGAAGGTTTCCATAGAAGTGCAAATAATGAAAGTCTGTTAATCCTCTTGCCTAGCAGCAGCCTGACATTTTGACTTGCAGTCTTCCCTACCTTCCATTGTTTAAAAATGTGCTCATAGATGGTGATGTACTGAACAAAGATTTTCCATGTGCACCTTCCCCTTGTCCTCTTTGCTCTTCATCAGCTGCATGTGAGGCAGCAATGCAGAAAGGTTGTTGTTCCTCTTCCTAGAACAGAGAGCCCCTGGAAAGGGATTGGCTTTTTAATTCTTTTTAGATGAGTAAATGACAGGTCGTTTATTGTGGTTTGTCCAACATCAATAAAAACTAAAAAAGTGATTAGCATTGTTGACAGATTCTGAATTGTCTTTGGGAAAAGATTCAGTTATCTGTTTGGTTTTTTTTTTAAAGTTCTAGGATATTATGTAAGTATTTCAAAGATGCATAGACTTAATGAGATTAGTTAAAAACCCCATTAATTTAAAGTTGTCACAATTAGTGTTTGCTTCCCGGCCAGTTGCTCAGGAAGTGACCTTCCTGTTCTGATATAATTCGATCAGCTGAAAATTGCTAAACTGTGAGAAGCACGGCTGTTTCCTCCATCCTACCCTGCTGTGTGCTGGGTGGTTTTGACAGGGAGGATTTCAGTATCCCAGGTGAGCATTTGGCCACTGGACTGTAGAATTGGTCTCTCTCTATCTCCCCCTCTTCCCTGCAAATATTGAATTATTAATACAAAGTGAAACAGCTCTCACAGGGTACGCAGTATCTGTAGCAAAGCCTGCTGACCTGTATGACTGTGTGATTTGGGAGACCGAGTTTTAAATCCCTGATGTGAGTCCCACCCGGGTCTCCTGGACTCAAGGTTTATCCTCTGACTATTGAACATGGTGAAATCTCCTGTGTTTTTCTGCACTTTCTACCTCTCTTCTGGTGCCAGAAAATCTTTGCAGGGGAAAAAAAATCACAGTAAATTTGACAAATTTGTACTTTCTGAAGAAAATTCTTTTCTAATTGGCACCACAGAGCTTCAGCTGAGCCCAAGGGCTACTGTAGCCCTTCTCATTTTTGTGGACCTGTTACATGAGAGGACATTGCGGTTAAAGGGGCCAGGTGTTCATCCTTTTTTTATAGGTTTCCAGGAAGTACTCCTTACTGAAAAAGTGAAAATGTCCTGATAAAGCCTCCAAAACATAGCTATGGAAAGAAGCCCTTGGAATGAAAGAAAAACATTGCAATTAAGATATGGCTCCCTAGACTGTATTACTATCGTATCTGCAGAATTAGAGGCATCGTTTGATTTCCATTAAGGAGCTTTTACAATTGACCCAGCAGTATTTCAGGTTTGAGAATATATAATACCTTAGATTCTTGTATGCATGCAATGCAGAGTATTCATTTCTTAAAAAGAAGCAAATACTGTTATTTATCCTCACAATGAATAATGACCACCATCTCTGAAAGAGATTATTTCATCGGTATAAATATATATGACTTTAAAAATGTGTTTTGTGGGTACTAGAGTAGGATGTCAGGTTTCCCAGAGAAATGCTAACATACTGTCAGCAGCTACATGCTTTTCTAACATTTATTTCCTTTAAATTTATTTTAATTTTAAAAAGCTTTTTTTTTTTTTTGTGAGCACTCATACTATAGCTCCATATTACAGATGTGATTTATATCACACATCACATTGCAGCGCTATAGGATATTTATTCCAAGCAAAATAGAGCTTCCGTGTGAATTTCCATGTTTTTTTGTTCTTCTTTGTCACATGTTTGTTTCTTTGTTTTTGTCTGGAAGCCAGATCCTTAGGGGATAAATTTATAAAACCATACACTGGACTTAGCAAAAAACTTAGGTTAAAAGCATATCTCTCTGCTGTGCACTCACTATGTGTCCTTTTAATGCTTTGTTGCAGAAATGTTGCAGTATTTTACAGTAATAGTTCAAACACTTCATGCCTATGTGCTGTTACAGATTTGTCCAATTATTATGTGCTGTAGCATTTTGACATTATTTGCATGGATATACGGTACAGCATATTAATGTGTGCATGTTTGTATGTTTTCCAAAACAAGAGAGATTCAGAAAGTTGTGTTCTATTCTCATATCTGACCCCAGGAGAGGTCAGAAGGAATATAGCTGGATAGCAGATTCCGTAATTAAATGGGGGAAAGTATAATTGTTGAAAATCAGCGGAGGTGGTTAATTTCAGTTACCTTTGAAGTGTGTTAGTGTAGCTGTCTCTTAAAAAAAAAAATAAACAAAAACACACACAAAAAAAATACTATCAGACAGCATTTGTGACTTTTAAGGGAATATTTTCAGGTGTTATTTCATAAATAAAAATATATACATTATATGAATTGACATTATTAATGGGAGCATATATTATAATCTGAAATGTATGATTCATACTGAAAGAGGTAAATTTAAAAATATAATAGTAATAGCTGCCTTTTAAAAGAAAAGTGGGGAAAAAACAACAACAACCAAGAGTATTCACTGTCATAATCACAATTCTCTCAGTGACTGCTCTGTTGATTTTGGTCACTACAAGAGAATGAAAAGCTGCCCATCATTGGAAATAAAACAAAAAGCATATGTGCATATGCACTTCTATTTAGTGTAAATATTTACTGAGAGTTAAATGCTATTTATATTAACATATATTTATAAACAGTTTGGATAGAAACAAAAAAACAAGTATACATCATAGTACGATTTTAATTTTGGTTTATTATTTCTTTTAAATGTAGCTCAGCCATTAAAAGCCCTTATTTGCATATATTATGTCAGTATTCATAAAGAGTCCTCTGTTTTCTGTGGTGTCCTTGCAGCAGTCTGATTTCTCTTAGTGTTCTGCCATCACTGGTCTGTGCAGAAGAGATCAGAGCCCTAATAATAGATTTTTGACAGGGAGCTCGCCTGCTACCTGCCCTACACAAATCCTCACTGTTCATGTTTGCTTCATGGCAACAAAGCAGACAGAAGGAAAATGCCAAGTGCTGAGTTTGAGGTACAGCCCTGCCATAGCTTGACATTTCAGCAGAATAGCAGTTTATGAGATGCATAATTTTTCATCTGGGACTCAGCTGCCATTTTCATAGAAGCTTGCAGCTCATTGACTGACTGGAAGTAGGGCAAAGGTTTACAGCATAGATCAAGGTCTACATCCTTCCATAGCTATTTATAAATAAGTATTATTTTCCAGATAGGGTCCGAGAACTAAGTACGTTTTCTCTGCATTTAGTATTTTTGAGCCAATTTTTTTCCTACAAAGAAAACACTTTACACTTCTAGCACAGGTGCCATTTGTAGTTGATTAAAAATGATCGTAATTGATTTCATTTGCCAAAAGATTAAATGAGTCCTGAAAAAGAATGAAGCGTGGGTTTTTACACAAAGCTTTTAAACAAAGCCATGTTTTCTTCTCTTACTTCAAAAATCTCTCATTCTGAGCTTGAAATGAATGAAAAGTCTTTACTCCTGAAGTGTAATTGGTTTGTGTTTTATTATCGCTATAAATTGCATTTAAATTTTCACACTCGTGCACGTGTACTTGGGAAACAAATGCAGTGTAGGTACATGTAAGAGAGTGTTTAATTTAGAATTACACATCTCTGTGAGCTTCAGTAACAGTTCACCATGTCACAGTCTCATATAGAACAATGGTACAGTACATTGGATTAATTAAAGAAGCCTTGCAGAGAACTGAATTCTCAGTATGTCAAGATTTCAATTTTATGTTAAATATTTTCTAAAGGCCAGACCCTTAAATCTCAGGGGCTGTACCAAGCAGTGAGCTGTGAATTTAACCATAGGCTAACTGCTAATGATAAGGAAAAGAGTCCAAGTTGAGGCAGCTGTAATACAGTCATTGGATTAGGCTATCAATCACTCAGTTCCCTGAGGAACAGGCAAAGACGACAAAACAGTGAAAAGGGAAATTAGGAAGGGAGGGCATGACTAGAATGAGATTCTTCACCAAATGTATCTGTTAGTTGGCTGAATCCCTGAGCATCAGACAGAAATGTCCAGCATTACTCTCAGACTAAAAGCCAGTATTTGTTCAAAACTCCTAGAAAACCATCAAATCATCATTAACTGTTGCTGGTACGGTGTTCTAAAATGTAACCGGGTATATTCTGCTGCTTTAATAGCCTGTAATTTCATTAAACCACTGCTGTTGAACACACAGGATTTGCCATTTATATTAAAGCTCGTATGTAATATGTCCAGGTGAAACAATTCATTTCCCAAAAGAATGTGTTTTGTGGTGTTTTTGTTTGTTTGTTTGTTTGTTTGTTTTTATGCATACATAAGCATTAGGATTTCAGATCTTACTGATGGTTACCAAAGGCTGATGCGGGTGATGATTCAGCTAAATCTGTACATTTTACTCAGATGTAATATGGTGAAAAAAAAAAACAAAAATAGAGAAAAACTATGGCCTAGCTTGTCCAAGCATGGATGAAAAAGCTTGTGGTTTTATTCTGTACACAACTAGATGCAACTGGAAAGGATTAGAAAAGTTCATATACTCGTGGAGATTGCCATGGGTAAGCAAAGAATGCTTGTGCGGTTAGCCATTTGGACAGTCTGATTAACAAAGAATGGAAGCGAATAGATGAATTAAGAGAAAAATGGAAGCATTTCAAAGCAGGCTGATAGTACAGATGCTTGAATTGAAACTTGTTTGCAGTAATGGGTAGAGATGAATGTACCACATGCATGCTATGACCTGGTAAGGACTGCTAATATCAAGACTGAACCCATTGGCATAGTCTTCGTCAGCTCTGGTTGATTGTCTTTCTATGTCTGCCATGGTGTAGAGAGAATGTTATCTCTTCCTCTTATGATCACCTCATCCAATTTTAAGCAACTGCTCACAGAAATATCTCTCAGGGTATTTTCATGTCGTATCTTTAGAACATCGCTGTGTTGACAAAAAAGATGTATTTCTCTCATAAAAAATACAATTCATGTTGAAAGTTTTTTAAGTATAATCATTTAAAAAATCTAATGAATTATTTATTGGAAAAATACTTGCCATTTAAGTGCTTTTCAGTTTATTCTAACACAAACATTAAAATATTAACAATAATTTCAAATAGATAATAATTAAAATGATAAAAATAGGGAAAGCCCTCACTGCTGAGTTTGTTTACTAGTAAGTCTCAGCAGCTCTCTCAGTCTGATCTTTCTCACCTCTCTCCATGGATAATCACAGTGAAGTCAAAATGTATTTTAATTCCCAAACACAGCTTGAGCAAAGTTGAGAGACTCTGGTTGCATACAATACAACTCAAGTCTTTCGTACAACGGAAAGGCTTATCTGCTTTCAGAGAATGGACCTAAGCCTGGTAAAAAGTTTTGCTCACTGTAAAAGTGCGCATGACTTGCAGGAACTGAGTGCCTTATGATATCTCAGTGGCTACTCAGCAACCGGGAAGAAGGATGACTCTGGCATGCTGGCCAGCCTCCAGCAGTTGTGCAAATCAGTCTAGCCTTCTGCTCTAACTGCTGCAGACAGTATAGGAGAATGTTTTATATAGAAGCAGTAATTCTAAGTAGTTAAACATATGACTGTGGTCTAGAGCACAAGAAGGTTATTTTAGCTGGCAGTGTTCAAGTTGCAAAGCTTTGTTGCAGCATTAGCTAAGCGATGGATTCAGATGTGAATACAGGTTATGAGACCTTAGTGAGTTTCAGTATAGGACACAGAAGGAAAGACACAACAAAGGAAACTGGTTCCAAATTTATGTGAATATATGTTGGTGATAGAAGCTACTTGCTGGATTGTGCAGGGATTATAATTGTCTTTTCTGCCACTTTTATTTCTACTTCGTATCTGAATCAGTTGCAGGGTTGATTTAGTTGAAAAATGAAGATTTTGCAATACATTTAATGTCAAAATACGAGGTGACAAATAAGTAGTAAAATGTCTTCTTATTTAATATCTGTTAACGTGAAGTTTATGCTGATCATCCTTCCTTCCTGTGAGACATCAAGAAAGGCCAACTGACTACTGTGTCAAGATATCACTGCTCTGGACAGCACACCCCAACTTGTATGCTGCATGATGGCTCCTTTGCCTCACTCAGTAGCTTTGGTAGCCCCAGTGTCTTAAGCATCACTGTGAGGGTGTTGGAGTTCCCATTATTCTCCCTACCTACAAAACCCTGGATTGATGAGTTTTAGAATTGAATCAGGAAGTGTTTAGAAGAGAAGGTTTCAGTGACATGAAACTGCACTTTAGGTTAATCCAGTTGCAGGATATTCTGGCAATCGGATACAAGGGATTTTGGGGAAGGGGAGTAGATCTTTGGAACAACTAAACCCAGGGCTTTGCTTTACATCCAGCTATGCCAAAACAACATACTTAAACAGTTATTGCTGCTGTCCTGCTTCCACACAGGAGAAACCTTCACAATGCTGGCTCGCTATGATTTATGATGAGCTAACCATAGTGAATATATCTTTACTCATCTAAATCCTACTAACATTCTGTATTTTTAGTGTCCTACTCGAACGATGAATAAATCCTAATGTCAACCTCACATATAAAATACAGAACACAAATTATAGCAGATTTGTTTAACTGAATAGAACCTGGGTTTGTATTTCAGTGGACATTACTTCACTCCTCATGGGAGTTTGAAAAAAAATTATGAAAAAAAATTACAATAATGAAAAAATAAAATTATTTCTTTTTTATTTTTTTATTTTTTGCCTTGCAAAAGAATGCAACCATTGTATAGTAGGCAGGTAAAGGAAATCTTCATTTTAATGTGTATTTTCATGTATGTATGTAATTGCATGATAGGAGATATACAAATATCATGCTTGCAAACAGTATATACAAACATCTCCTACAAAATCTTTTAGAAAGTCTGCTGTAGTAATTTGTTTTTCCAATGTATGAACAATTTACAATATCTATGTTGCCAGATAATTGCAAATATCTTCCCTATTAACATGCAACGTATGGCCATATTTGCTAAGTCCTTTTTAAATCCCAAAGGATGCTCTGAATGAGGGATTTAGCCTCCATTATTTAGTTTAAGCGAGAGCTGAGTGAGAACTGTTGAGTGTAGCACATATTGTTTCAGAATGAGATGCCCAAATCCATGGTGCAGATGTGGCAGGTGTGCGGGGAAGGTGTTTTTAATGCCAGTGAGGTCTGGGAATAAACCTGTGGTATCACACCTGACTCAGCACAGAGGTAAGGCTGATGCTGTGAAGAACTTCATCTCTGACTGCTCAAAAAGAGGAAAAACTGTCATTTGTTCCACAAGCAGGCCTGCCAATGAGGATGTAGTTAACTGTGTTATGGTTGTGTTTGGCCGTTTATATATGTTTCATGGCCCTCCTGAGTGACATACTGTTTTTCAAAAGTGTGTATGATTACTCTAGTCCACGTTTTGGCTGGGCTGAGCTTATCTTACTCCCTGTCACTTATTGTTATGCTTACGCCATTAATGTTAGATCAGACGCCTGTGTACTGATTACACCAGATTTGGCAGCGTTCTAACTGATTTTTGAATATGTGCCCATTCAAGAGCTGTTTGGATTTTAATAGCGAGTACTAAGATAAATCTTCTCATTCCAGTCCCTGATAAGTTCTGTTTATCAGGAGCACTTTCAGGGAAGGTCTTACCAGATGAGGCTATTTAAGAATCAGCTGCTTTTTCTTTTAAATTAAGGAGCTTTTTCAGAAGTCACAAAAGATGGGATTTGAAGAATTCAGACCTCCAAGGAGGAGCTGGTGGTTCCCTAAGAATTATTTTAAGAGTGCCTGCTACTTGACACAATCAAGATTATTGAAAGGCTGAAGAGATTGCTTATACCTTCATTCATCATTTAGCCCAGGAAACATGCATGGGTCTGGGAGGCAGCTCTTACTCTTCTGCCTTGTCACTATGGAGGAGATGGGCATTCTCAGGGTTAGGGTCCTTTCTCTCCTCGTTGACTTCATCAGGTTTTTATATTTCTAATTTAGGTACTCCCATCAAATGGTTTAGATATTTTGGGCTTGTATTTTTTAGGCAAGTTCACGATTCATCATTTTTTGGTGCAGATTACACTTTTTTCCTGAAAACACAGATGTTTCTGGTTTTAGCATACTCCATTTTATAATCTGATGTCACCAGAGAAAGTGATACTTGTGTGCTTAATGTTAAAATATCTTTCAGTCAGCTAATGTAAAGCATCTGGTGTTCTTCTGTATTTTAATAAACCCTAATAACAGTATTGCAATCCCTTAATGCCGTTTCTCATATTCTTGTTACAGTAGGTATATGGCACACATTTTCTGGTTTAAAAAGCTCAAAACAAATTTCAGCAGTTTAATCTCAGTGTTAGGAAAAGGATCACAGCAGCTGCTATAGTATTTTGTATTTAAGCTAGTTTTTGTAAAGGCTCGTGACACGCTCCCTGGGTGCTAAATGTTGACAAGCATGCTCTGGCAAGCAAGACTTGGCTTGGTGAGGTAGCACAGCTCGAGTCTTTGCATTGACACTGTAACCTAAATCTGAAAACTATTATCCTACTCCATTTGTTTTGGCTTTATAGGTGATACTGACCACTTATATTAGGGATTTCCACTGTATTTTTAAAACCGTAAGTTTGGATTCATATTTGATTTAGGACAGCAACACATTGTACATCTGTGTTTGCTGACGTCTTCAGTAATGTATTGTGAATGGAATCACAAAAGACAGCATAGAACCTTCATGACTTCAAACCTTCAGAATAGAAACAAACACTGAATGTAAAATAATTTAAAAATCACATTTTTCTTTTATGCTGGGTAACAGACCATGTCCTAAAACTGTGAGGCTGTAAAAGCTGTTGATCAAAAGTGAAGCTTGGGCATGTATTCATTATGAGATATAATTTAGGAGATTAATTTTTATTTGTATTATGTAACTGAAAAGAAAAATCCACTTTTTTTCCCGCCCTAATTGTAAGTGCAGCATCTTTATAATGTTTCTGGTTTACTTTTTGAATTTCTGAATAAAGAACTTAAGCCTATTTGGGCTTCTAGTAAATTTGGCATGTGGACTAAATTGATTACCAGATGCATTGTGCAACATATGGCATTGTACAGCCTTTGTGTGCTTCGTAGTATTTTCTTAAATTAGCAGCATTTGTTTTGATTCCAAAAATGTACTTGTCTATGCTTTCTAGTGCTTTGGACTAAAATACTGGCTTTTCAGTGCTGAGCAGATGTGTTAGAATTTCCTGTGGAACATTTATGCTTTTGTGAGTCTTCCTCTTTGAGCACTCCACGCTTGGCATTATGTGAGTGATAGCCCATGCAAATGGAATCTCTTCATTATCATGTCTATATTGATTGTTTAAAATAACCTTAAGAATTCCTAATAATTCTCCATCACCAAGAAGGACAAGGAAGCAAGCTTGTAATAAAGTAATATCTTTACCCAAAGATATTACCCACAGAGTGAATCAATTTTCAGATATGTTTTATTTTAGATTAAAAAGAAAACAGGAAGGAAGGGGGACATAATTCTCTGTGGGAGATACGAGTCAACAGTCCTGCATTATTCTGTGAGCAGGTAGACTTCTGAGCTTGAGGTTGTATTTTGAGTGGGCATAAAAATTCACCCATGAAAATGCATAGAATAAAGTACCAAGGTCTAGGACTAGGACATTAGTATGCAATTTAGTTCTAAGAGCAGCCTGCTTGAGTTGATTTAGAGAGGTTATCTGTAAAATAGTATCCCTTAAATTACCAACAATTTTAGAGAAAAGGGCAATATGATGACCTGCTACAAAGGATTTGTAACCAGGAGGACTACATGCTGCCTCTTCTCTCCAGATGAAATTACTGTTCACACACACATTTCCTCTCCAGGTCTCCTCCTGTTCTTTTCTCTTTTGAGATAAAAGTGTTATAACTTTGTATGATATTTTGATATTCTCTACTAAAAGGTACTGCATAAGTGCCAAATATTGCTGCTGTTTGTTTGTTTGTTTGTTTCTTTTTGGTAGCAGCCATGTGTGCTCTGAGCAGTATTTAAAATCAACAAATACATGTGGGCCCCTGGCTTTGCTTTAATTGCCCTTTACTTTGATCACTGAAGACCAGTGAATGCTGTTTAGGGCTGTGTTACTATCATTTTTCTTCAGTGGAAGCCAAGGGGATGAGTAAGTACATAAATTAAGTCCCTTACTCACCCTCTGAGCTGCCCTCATTGGATAACAATTAAAATGATCTGACAGAGCAACACACTAAATTCCCTAGCATCCCCTTATGTTGCTCTGAATACATAAAACAAATGAGTGTTTAAGCCTATTAATGCTGTTATTTTTTATTAATGCAGAAAGCAGTGTTAAGATGCAGGTGTGTAATTTCATCTTGAAATCAGCATTGAGTCGCATGGCTGATACAAAGGCAGGACTGATATAAATGTGTTTTAATTACTAACCCTTGATTATATATCCAGATCTAGTAAAGGCTTCCGCAAATAAGGTCTGTGCTTCCTTTATGCTGTGGATGGTTTACGCAGCACGGACATGCTATTATTTTGCTTTCCATTAAGACATTAGCTGTTCAGTTCACTGTACACTCTCAGCTAGAGAAGTGGCATGAAACCTCTTGTAACTGTGAAGGTTATTAAAAAGAAGGAATGGAAGAAAAAGTTTTTCTTTACAACTGTCAACCATGCACAGCCAAGGTCTCAGCTAATGCCAAGATATTGACACTCCGTGGGGGCGGAGGGGCCTTTTCTTCTACAGAAAATGAAGTATTGTCATGCAAATTTCATTACAAAAATACAGAGTTGTAAGGAACTAAATATTTAGAAACTTATGTACCTAGTTATAAAACTGTAATTATAAGAAAGTGTTGGTTGTGTAACGAGTACTTCACATCTGTCAGAGTGTTTTAATGTCTACAGTAGTTATTAGCTGAATATTTCCATTATTACCATTCTGTGAGCAACTGCCACGCTTGAAACTGATTGATGTTTAGGAATAAAGCGCTTTTATTACATGTTGCCAGCTTCTGAGGACCAATCTCATAACCTACAGTGCCTTCAAAGGAGTGATGATACCTGCTTTTTCTGGAACGAATCACATCTGAAGAAAGTGAAAGAGTGAAAAAAAAAACATTTATTTACTTATTTAATTCTACAGAACTTTCACTGCATTGTACACTGTTCTGCTACTGAGTTATTATAGTGTTTTATCTGCCAAATATGACACTGGACAAACACAACTTTTACAAGAAGAGAGATGTTTGAGTATAGGCAACTAGCACTGCGGGGTGGCTTGACTTGAGGCAGTGACTTTAATTGTGAGTTGATGGAACTGTGGTGTCATTCTTTCGTTGCCTGGGTGCAAAGCAGTCTTCTGATAGAGTGTGCTGGTTGCAAAGTCTTCACTAACTTTTTGTTAGTTCGTGGATTTGTGCTCTGCACAGATCCGCAGTTCCAGTGAAAGAAATGTATGACAAAAAAAGTGAGAACCTCCCCACTGAGTGTTTATCTTCTAAAGGCCATGCTGTCTTGCTTGAGCCTAGGCAATGCTTTTTGTGTTATTCAAAGGAGAAAGCTGTAAGAAAACACTGCAGCCAGTTGACCGTAAATAATGCTCTGAGGGAACTGGTAGTTTATGGAGTATTTGTGCATGTTGCTCAAGAATTGAAATTTTTCCACCTTCACCCCATTCTTGTTCACCTGACTCTTTATCTGCCCAAATCACTTTGTGTCAAACTCAAAAGCTGCGAAGTGAAATTTCCAAAAGGCACCACGTTTCCCTTCCTTTCTAAACATTACCCTGACAGCAGCAGCTTGCTTTCCACGTATCTCAGCAGACTCTGGTGTGGCTATTTTACTTTCCAAATGATGATGTGTCCCGCCTGTTTGCAGACACATGCAGATCCCCATGAACAATCAAGGTAGCTAGTTTCCCTTTTTTTATCAGCAGAAAAAAAGTGTCAGATAACTTCCTACTCATCCTATGGCAAGTAGGTGACTAAGGCTGTATGCTTCAACTACCTTAGCTATAACTATCAGTTCTCCTACTTTTGGTTGCGTGAGTCTTGAGAAAAGGGAAGTGTTGAAATAAATGGCTATGATACACACGGTGCTGAAATAAACATTTATTTTAACACATTGTATGTGATGAGCCATTTATTTTAACACTTTTCATTTGAAGTGTTGAAATAACAGGTTTTATCAGGGGATGTGTCATCCACTGTTTTATGTATATGTGAATATGGAAATATATCTACTGAGTGTGCATGTATATATATATTCACATAGATTATATAGATATGTAATAATAATATGGCAGATGTGTGCATAGACACATGCAATTACACCTGCAAATACAGTATTTTCAGCTGAACTAAAGTAACTTGTTTAACAAAACTTTTGTTTGTGCCATCCATTGTGGTTTTTTATATATATTTTATGTGTATATTGTGTATATAAAGAGATACAAATGCATCCATACATATAATTTTATTTTACTGGGTAATATCAACTGGATGAAATAAAATATGTAAACCTCATAAGGAGATAAGCATGACAATGGGTTATGTGAAGAGGGAAGGAAATACTCATTTAATCTTTCTGTGTTCTTAGCTTCTTTAATTTGCTATACTTTTATACATTCTGCTTCCTTTGCTGTAAGGGACTTTCTGGACCAATGGGTATTGAACAGTACGAGGTATGCTTCAGGTTTTGTAGATAAGCTGCAAAGGTCATTACTACCTTTTTCAGTAATGTCTTTATTTTTAAAATAAGCCTCAACATCCAGCTCAGCAGTCAGTTGCCACTCTGCCAGCACGTCCTTACTCAGAAACACTACATTGCCTTTGTATGACCTGAGTTCTGTATGCACTAAAGTACCCACGCAGGCACTTGGGCACGCACACATCCTGCTTCCTGGCACCAGGGTCATGTTGACCACTGCAGTTGTTTGTTGAGGAGGTTAAAGCTGTCTCAAACAAAGGCAGTGCTGCTTCTGAGGCTGACAGGGGCAACCGTACCTTTGAACAAATCTCTAAGCTTCTGGGTAAACAGCCACAAACACTTCTACTAGACTTTGAGTTAAACACAACTGCCTGTGCACTGGGATGGGTGGGCTGGAAATCTTAGTGTGTGCTGGAGGGAAACGTGTGTCTTTCAGCAGAATTTATCATGAGCTTCTTTGTGCTACTGTGATAGTTGCAATGGTCTTGTCTAGTAACTGTGGACAGTACTCCTTAGATGGTCCATCCCTTTTTGATGCCGGTCTAATTCACATCTTTTTCCTTGTGTTATGCTGGGAGTACACCTCAGTCATCAGCAGTACTTTTATTATTACTATTGTTAGGATATTCCAGGTACAATCAAATGAGAAGTAAGCATTGAAATTAATTTAAAAAAAAAAAAAAAAAAAGGAAAATAAAAGAAAGGGGAAATAATTATCAGAGAAAATATGCACCATCCCAGTGCATAAATGTTATATATATTCATGATATGCTAACAAAAACTAGTAGAATACAGTCAGTCAGTCAGTGTGGAAGCTAGAGCCAGAGTTGGCAGTGACATAAAAGATGGTGAAAGCCTGACTTTATTATGGTCACCAGAACCTTTGCCATTGATTTGGAGGTATTGGTGTACCACCCTTCCAAAATTATCAATAAAACAAAATCTTAGGCAGCCATTGATTTGAAGATGGAGCTTACTGTTGTGCCATAAAATGACTAACATCTCAAATGATCTATTTGTTACATGAATAAAATTTCTAATGGATAATATCCAGAGCCAGAATAAATCATGCGTTATTATTACTGATGTTGGCAATGTATAAGGAGCAATGGACTGAATAGGCTGTGAAAGACATAAAGATCAGTGATAGGACTCTTCTCCTGGTCCTAAGCTGAGTCAAGAAACGCTGGGCTGTGTATCATCAGAGCTTTGGCAAGGCCTGCTGTGAGCTTGCTGTTTGGCACATCCTGTACTTTTTAGTGCACTGAATATTGAGTGCCCTATTTTGGGACCTCTTTGTGGATCATCTTACCTTCTAAATGTTTATCGCAGATTTTCTTCTGCTATAAAGAAGGCTGCTCCAGAAGTAATGCCTCCTGTTTTATGATATCGGCCCATAACATCAGAGGCAGATGATGGTGGGATGGCAGTAGAGACTGAACCTTCCCACCGATATTCCATTACATTTTGTTGTTATATGACAGATGGCAGCAGATGTGGAAGTGCATGTGAAACAAAGGTGTGTAATTGAATTCCTCCATGTGGAAAAAAAATGGCACCCATTGACATTCATTGATGCTTGCTGAACGTTTATGGAGACGAAACAGTGGATGTGGGCACAGTGAGGTGATGGGTGGTGTGTTTCAGCAGCGGTGACAGAATGTGAAAGGCCACGTTCTGAATGGCCATGTAGACTTCTATGAGTGCAGCATGCAGACTCTTGTTCATCACTGGTGAAAATGCATAGCTAATGGTGGTGACTGTGTTGAGGAGTGTTTTGTAGCTGAGAATTTGCTCTGCCAAATAGTGTTACAGTTCTCTTTGCTTCTGTTGCAAATTCCATGGAAATAAATAGGAGGCACTACTTTCAGAGCTACCTACATAAATGCATTCACTGGCCGTTTTGAAGAATATGCCTGCTACACTGTTTCATTAAACTGCTGCCTTATCGGGTAATTGTTTAAACATAATGCCACAGCACTATCAAAAGGAAAGGTGAACTAATGGCATTTGCAAATGTCAGGGATTATCTTAACACTTTTATTATAGTTTATAAAAAGTAGGTTCAGGGCATTCCATGGCAATTATTTCCACAGAAATTGGTTATTTAAATAAATTGCTAATTATCTGGATATGACAGTATTGAAAACCCTGCTAATGAGTTATTTGATAAGTGTAGCTTATGGTGGCCACCTAGAGGTGGGAGAGAGAAAGAACATACGGAATAATTGCAATCAGAAGAAACGTCATGCAAATGAATTTTTTATGTGCTGTACATTTCCCTTGACTGTTTACAGATACAGGTAATAAATATATACATGGTACTGTGATCAGCAGTTTGAGGCAGCCCACACATTTGGCACAAAATTTCTTCAAAAGATTTATGTTTTCTGTGTTTACTTCATAACCCTCAAACTTCCTTATCTAGTTGCTTTCTGCAGGATTGGACTGATCATCTACAGTGTCTGAACTTTCCCAGATAAATTCCCTTGTGTAAAGCTTTTTCACCCAAATCTGGTATTTGAAGTTATTGGCTTCTGTTGTCATTAGCTCTATTAATTTTATGTGTCAGGGAGATAACAACATCAGCTGTCTTCTGAGAATGAATTTAGAGAAACAAGGAGAGTGATGTTGCTCAGATTATTATTATTAATTAATTATTTTTTGGTAGCACAGAGTTTAGTGATAATTTATTAAACACAAATAATGTTGCTTTTGTATCAGCTTATTTTTCTTTGTAATATTTACAGTTTGTGGTTTAAATTTGATTTTAAATTTGTAAAACAGAACTGTAGTATAACATAATGCAAATTAAAAATAAATTTCACTCTGCAATGTACAGAATGGGGAGAATTATGATCCAAATTAATCTTTATTCCATTTAGTAACCATAGATAACAATATTTGCTTTCACCAAAGCATGTCAAAGGTGTGAGAGTGTCCTTTTCCTGTAAATCTGTCCATCTTGTAAACACAGAGTTTGATAAAGACCATTCAGACTCTTTGAAGATTCAGACACTGTGTTATTAGTCTGAACTGACTCACCTTAATTCTGTTGGTTGTGGATCACTTTTAACTAAACTATTTAGAGCTGTTGCAGTTATCCTAAAGACTTTAGACTCCAAATTGGTGCAGAATACTGCAAGTGACAATATAGCTCAGTGCTGAAGATTACTGAGAATGTTTTTTCCCCCATGGGTGAATCATTGGGGTCAAGAAGTTCTAAATTGTCTCAGAACTTCCAAAGCTACGGTGTTGCTTGAAGCTAACATTAGGTTTCTCACTGAAGGAGGTATTAAGTTCGGCTCTCAAGCCTCAATTGAGTGAATGTTTTTGGTGCTTGGCAGAACTGAGTTCTACAGAGATTCCAAGGAACTATAAAGTCTTACTAAAACATGTCTTCTGGCATTGGTAAAATGTTTTTTACTTCCCACGGAAAATTAAATGATCAAACAAATAAGCAGGTAGAATACCTCCCATCAGTTTACCATCAGCCTGCTGTCCTTAGGACAAAAGCAGCACTGCCTACCTGTGCTGAACTGGTCAAGGTTTTTGACTGATGTATGTTCTGCTTCTACTTTGCAGTCTGTTTTGCCTCTTGAATTTCCTCTGTGTTGGCCCCTGATAGTAATGAAAAATCTGACCTTTTATTCAAACAAACAAAAAAAGAAAAATAGAAAGGAACAAACAAAACCCTACTTTGTTATACACCAAGAAAATGGATCATGGACTTTGTATTATGCAGTTTTTCATTGCTTAAGTCTTTATGTAACAGTATTTGTTCTAGATGAGAGACTTGAAAGAGTAGTGTTCAACTTAAAATAGCATAGCATCTCCACCACATAATTTTGTTTTCTTTTTTCAAATCTCATCCCTTGTTTTAGGTTTGGATAAATTGACTTTGTTTATTAAATCTCATTATTTTATAGCAAGGCAAATGATAAACATATCTAGCGTCTAGTAGCATCTGTAACACTGCTATCAAGAGAGTACCATATCAGCAGTTTTCTTGCTACGGGTGCTTAACTAGTGAAACTACAGGTCTCAACATGTCAAAGTATGTGGTGGACACTTATTTTTTAGTATGTGAAGTCTGTTTCAAATGTGTGCTGTATTTGGATCTCAGCTTCTAAAATACCACTGGATTTATCAGATAACTTTCTGTAAATTCCAGCCAGTACTTACAACTCTTTTAAAATTTGGCATTAAATCTCCTTTATTTCACTTTTAAAAACTCCTTCTCCACAAATCTCTATAATTAAATTTATCACCTTTCTATGATACTCTCATGAAAATGCAGGAAAATAGAAACTCTAGGTCAAATTCACCACCTATTTTATTTCTCTTTGTTTCTTTCTTGATAGCTTGGCTTCGCTACATTTTTTTATTCTTTCTGTAATCTGAAGGTTTTCTCACCATTTCACTAGGCAGTGCCATCTGCTATTGCAAGTAAATCACATTGTATATCAGAACAGTGCTTTTTATTACAGAAAGGAGGCTCCTGAACTGCTGATGAAGATGAACGTCTAGGAGAATGGTTTTGTGTTCAGTTGTATTCTGTAGACTCAAATGCTAAAGAAAAAAAATGCTGAGATGAATGCTGACACCTCAGTCAACCTTTTGATTGTCAGGGCCACTTATTTGCACTCATCAGAAACACTCCTGAAATGTTTTAAAATTCATTTAGCTGAATTAGAGGTGAATGAAATACTTTCATGATTGTACCAATTTTTCACCAACCTACTAATCACCAAATGTAAGTAATAACTAATGTTTTGGATATCAAGTGCAGCTAGTTCTAAAAAGTATGTATTCCTTAAGAAATTCTAAGTTTCTTTGCCACATCTACTTCATCAAATCATGTACTTGATTTCTTTACGCTGACTGAAGGCCTTTCTGATTATCTATTGTGCTGAAAATGTAAATAAACTATCATTTGTTCCTTTTTCTTCACTGACCATGGTACAGAGAACTTCATCTAAGTGAAAAGGTGGCTAATTTAATCAGACTGAGAAAAGGAACAATTATATCCTGTAAATGTTTTCTTGTGGTACTCTTTTCTATGGGATATAGTTTAGGTCAAGGATCTGTAAGACTTAAAAACTGATAGAATGCAAACTCTTAGAGTTACATTGCAGTTAAAAGAATACAAACCTTCATGTCTCAATCCATATGTCAGTTTTTAACTCATGCAGATTGGGAAGAAATTTCCCTGTAGACACATAATTCCTCAGTTCCGAGTTTCTGCATTCATTCACCTTTGTGAAAAATAACTACCACATCACAGTGAGATTCTGGAGTAGCTGTGTCAGTGCCTGAAAGCAATATAGCAAGTCTGATACTTATCTGTAGCCTCAATTTCAAACATGGAAAAATTTCACAAACTGGTGTTTTTCACTAAGATTATTTTAATGTTCTTGGCTGTGTAGTATATGTCTTAGCATGTATGGCCACTGAAAGACTTTACAAATAAATTCATCAGAAGTAGCACCCAGGTTACTTTATTTATTTATTTATTTTGTCTCAGGTCTTTCTCTAGGACTGGTCCGTCAATTCTGTTGTAATATTTGCCGTTTGGGTACTAGCATTCATCCTTTTTCAGAGAATCATTCTGTTCCTTTCAAACTCATTACAATTGATCTAGCTCAGATGATGACAAATAGTCATTATCATCCAGAACAAAGTTCCTGTTTAGCTCCAGCTCTTTTCTGTGATCCTTTCTGTTATATACTTAGATTCCTTATAGACATTTTTTTTGTGAGATTTGTAATTTTTATGAACCAGGCTCTAGTATCCCCCCAAAACTAAATGATAGTTCATGTTGGGTTAGGCTGCCCGTTGAAGAAAATTGCAGTTTATAAGCTGAAAACATCATATCCCTGTGTAGTCTCTGTTAAAACAGCAAGAACTATCTATGTAAAGTCTATGAGTAGTCCTGGTCACTGGCATGGACACTGGAATATATCACTTGAGTCCTGATGGAAGGTCGGCAATTGAGAACAGTGTCTGTCCTAAGCCAGAATATACCATTGTTTAAGAAGGCAACTTGTTATTGAATCCAGGTCAGCTGTTGATAGAGACTGCTTAGCTGAGCTTTTGAATGTGAATGTGCATAATACCGATAGGCCAGGATCACCTGTTCATTCAGTGTTGTCTGCTAGAGTTGCAGTGAGGGACAGTGGTATGTTGTAAAAGGCAACGTGAACTGAACACAGAGTATTTTTAATGGTTAAGACAAACCAAATTTCCATTTTTTGCTATGGAAAAGTATCTTGACAAGTCATCTCCTTTACTAAGTGGCTGGCAAACTGTGGTGCTTCTGCTTCAGAAGAGGTAGAGAAATGATGTCAGCACAGATCAGCTGGATTGAAGAAGAAAGTTTTGTCTGAAAAAACTAGGACATTTGTCAGGCATTTAAGCAGAGTTGTGATGCGTTGTCTTATATTTGTTCTTTTCCTGCACTTCTTAATTGTGGTTACTTCTTCTACTTGCTTTGTTCATTGCGTTGGTTTTCTTTCTTACCCTTTGGTTATTTGCCCTTCTAGAAGGTTAAATCTTTAAAGGTTATAACAATACCCATGAAAAGTGTTCAGAAGTATTTTACATCATAGCGTTTCTCCAAGTTACCTGACACAGTATATTTCCATTTTCTTGTGTAGGTTGACAGCCAGCCAGTTCCTCTGGGAATAATGTATCCCTCCCTTAAACTACGGTGTTGTTTTCCAATGATAACATAAAATAATCCTAAAAATTCTCTATACATAATGTAGAATTTTTAAGAATCCAGGAATTTTTTGGAGAAATTCCAAATAGCCTAAAAAAAATTGCTAAATGTATCAACTGCCTATGTCATCCATCAGTTAAAAAGCAGCATTTATATGAGTATTTAAAATAGTTGCATACCATCAATAGGCTGTAGTCAAAGCAGATGTACTGTGACTTTAATCTTAATTCCTCTAAATGTGGCAGGGAGTTGTCTGACTCAGCCTCTATATAACATTTGAAAAATGTAAGCTGTGGCCTTGGAGATTCAACCATAAATGAATTTACTCTTTTGAGCTTCTGACTGTCATGTTAATAGTTTAAGGGGTCTTACTTAAAGGATTATCCGAATCTACAAACATTCAAAGGGAAAACATATTAAATGACAGATGAAGTGTCAAGTGCAGTGAAATGGTGCTTTTAAACAATTTTTAGTCAGGCATAAAGAAATGGGATGCTTCCTCTTACTTGTGCAACATATGTGTTCAAAAAATCCCAACCTGATTCTTTATGTAAAAGCATAGATCTCTTTTGTCTACAGTGTATGGTAAAATATTGCTTTCTGTCTCAGCTATTGCTAAGCTTTGTTTTGAGCAACGGCTAAAATGCTGTGCAGCTTTGCAGTGTTTTCCAAATCTTTTTGCAATTTGGTTTATTTCACCCAAGTTCATAATACTTTGCAAGCACTGATACCACTTGAAACCCAGTTAATATCATTTTATAATTAATATAACCTCTGCATCTCATAATTAAATGTTATTTCCTGATTTTTCTACCATGAGGGATGTGTAAATTACACTGGGGGTGTTCTGATGTTACCAACACAATGTTCTGTTTTTCTGTAGGAAATGCTATTAGGCCCATCGCACTCCGTGCAGTGTCTGCTATAGCTCGTGCTCTTCCAGGATTTCCCATCTTAGCAACTGGAGGCATTGACTCTGCTGAAAGTGGACTCCAGTTTCTGCACAGTGGAGCTTCAGTTTTACAGGTATCTTTATTTCTTTAAAACATTAAAATTAAAATAACTTTAATTAAAGCTATAATATATCTTCTTTTCAAATATTATCATAGTGGTCTTTTTTAACAGTTGAAAGCAGTTTTTAAGTTTTAGACGTGTTTCTTGCTAAAAGACATTCATTTTAAGTTGGAGTTTCCAAAAGAAGACTTTGGATGTTACAATAGGAATCTGGAAAAAGGCTGTCCATGAGTATGTTATCACTTTTTTCTATAATCTGTAGGATTTAAATTTCAAACCTCTCTCCCTTTCCATACAAGCAAGGCCTACACAGTGTTAAGCTTGAGCTGTTCAATCATCCTTTATTCTTGTTTTTTGTCTTCTGCAAAGAGCCTTTTCAAGGAGAGAAGTATGTCAAAAAACATTACTTGAGTCCCACTGGGAGTCAATTTAAAGTAACTTTTCTTAATCTGGGAATCTGTGCCTCTTAAGCATGCTTATTGTGACAGAAGGTGCAGAGCTGCACCTCCTGCATATGGTGTTGTCATTGCAGGCCATTGTATTGAGTAAGGTTTTGGATTGCACACAGTGGTTGAAGCTGTTTACGTTGCCTGATGGGTTGTTGTGAAGCCCTGAACAAACTGACTCGGTTAGATAGTCCCTGTCGTGAAAAGGAATCTTGCTTGTTAATGTGGATACCAGAAAATTGGCTGGAAATCAGCCCCTTATCTGCCCTAATAGGTATGTCAGGGCATCACTGCAGCATATGTTAGACAGATCAATAAGGAGCGCATGGTAGTTAAGTTAGATAGTTACGTTATATAACGTTATATTCTGGTAGATACTTGTCCCCCTCTATGTGGAGTTCCCATCAAAGACAACAGCAGCTGTGGATATTGGCTTTGTGTCACTCCATGAGATGACTGGAGTGGTTTCATTCTCACAATTCACTGCAACATTAAAAATTAGATTCAGTGTGACCATCCTTTATGCACAGCCATGGTGTGCATACATGGCTACTGACAGTAGTCATGTGTTCACTATATCAATTAAAAATAATTAAAAATTCTTGGGCAATTTGATATTTTGGTTTGTTTATTTTTTTAATATGCTTAAAGTTAGTATTTTGGGGAGTGGAAGACAACTGGTACTCTATAGATTTGTTATGCTTTTTTTTAGTTTTGTTAATGCTATTTCCTATCTTTTAAGTTTGTTTGAGAATGCTTCAAACTTCTTTTCCAATGAACAAACAAAAGATATACCTTTTTTACGCAATGCTCTGAGAGCTTCTTCAATATAAGTACTAAGTAATGGTACAAATTAAAGAGCAGCATTTGTCAGCGATAAAATAGGATTGGCAAGGGAATGTTTTTAGTGCTATGTATTTCATTTATTATTGTTAATAGTGCTCCAGCTTTGAAAACTTTGTCAATTACAATTTTACATGATCTCAACTACACATAGCAGAATGATTTTCTGTTCTACCTCTACTACATCTGTTTCTGGATGGCTAAAAATGAAGTTTTAAAATGTCATTTATGCATGTTTCCTTTATATAGACTGTGTAGCTGTTTATTTTTTTGTTTTGTTGTGTCGTCTTCTAGTTTGCCCAATTGGTAATGAGACAATGGTAAAGGTAATTTTCTTTTATGACAAGATTACCCACATAGTTCATAGAATCATAGAATCCTTAGAGTTGGAAGGGACCTCTGAGGGCCATCTAGTCCAACTCCCCTGCAATGAACAGGGACACCACTGCTAGATCAGGTTGCCCTTGAAAGTCTCCACGGATGGGACATCAACCACAACACTAGATAACCTGTTCCGGGGCCTCACCTCCCTCATTGTAAAAGATCTTTACCTTATATCTAACATAAATCTACCGTCCCTGAGCTTGAAGTCTTTTCCCCTTGTTCTATCGCTGCAGACCCTGCTAAAGAGTCTGTCCCCTTCTTTCCTTTAGCCTCCCTTTAGGTACACTATTCTTATTTTCTTTTAACTAATAGTTACATTCTCTGGAACTAGCTTCCAGAAATGGATCTATACTGGTATTATATGCTTCAGAGAATAATTTCTTTTTCCAACTGGCCTTTCCCAGAGATTATGAAAAAACTCTCATTATATTCAGACTTCACCAGTCTAATCAGCTCTAGAACTGATTTAAAACTTCTCTAGATCAAACCCATCCTCAGTTTGAGTGGCTTACTTTTGTTTTTCTGAAGTAAGGAAGTCATTTGAACTTATCTGAGATAAATGGATTCTAAAAGTGCTGTGTATGTAAGGGTCTGAACTAGTTCAATTACATTTATTTAAAAATAAGTCTTTAGAAAACGTCATGCTAGATTGTGAGTATGCCATAAATTTCTCTCATCTAAGGAAAGGCAAATGGAAAAGTGAGGGAAACAGGTAATTTGTATAGACATTTATACAGGGAATACACTTCTCTGGGGCTAGACTGAGACATCCATTTGCTGCTCAGGCAAGATACTTTGTGATAAACAGAAGAAGGCAACCTCATCTTCACTAGTTATCTTTGGAACAAGTTATCTCTGACGTCAAGGTCATACAAATAGCTGCCTAACATACTTTTCCTCGAATCTCAATTTCTCTCTTAAAACGTCCTTGGTACCAAATGCCTCAGTTCTTTTGTTTTGAACAGTGAAAACTCCTGTTGCTTTGACAGGTCACTTTTGCTTTCTCAGCAAAAGTGATCGACTGCTCCAGAGGCAGAAAGCAAACAGCCAAGGCTTTGGCAGTGTGGACATGCATTCTGCACTCAGCTGTGCCAAATGAGAGCAATCTCCTCACCTGCTTCCAGCTAAAAACCTGAACCTGCCCACTGGCCCTGCTACCACCACCTTGTTACAAAGAACATTGTGTGCATGTGCCCTTGTTATCTGTGTTTTAATGGGGTGTAAATTGTCAGTTCATCCAGCATTTAAACACATTATGTCTGATACAATTAAGCAGCACAGACTGCAGTGATCCATCTGCATAGGACAGCTAGAGAGCCCAGGATGGCGGTGCTTGTGTGGCCATTGGCTTCTCTTTGTTTTGCCTGGACAAGAGTCCAGTGTCTTCTCTGCCATGAGAGGATGATGTTCAGAAGCAAGGAAAATACAAAGGCTTTGTGTGAGTTGATTTAATTGCCATGTGGTATATCTCTTAGAGACAAGGCTTATGAATAATAAATGTACCCCCATTAAAACCAAGATCAGGTTTGCCTCTGCAGCTATTCCACCTGTGATCAGTTCTCCATTGTTTTTTTCCAATTGCTTTTATTTTAAAATGTGGGGATTTATTTTTTGTTAACAAAATGGAAGTTCTTAATTTTCCTTTTACAAAATTGCCGTACACAGGAATGCAAGTAAGGAGTCAGGTGATGAACCCATATTTTGATGCATGCCCTAACAGCCTCAAGTGGTATTGATCAGGTATGTTAGGGAATGGTTCTGGGAAAGAATGTCAGCATTCGCTGTGCATTCTGTCTCCAGCCTTAGAAAACAGAGAGCAGCATTTTAGGCTACTACTGACAAAATGTTCGTATGTGAGGAAGTTTTGCATCAGATATCTAAAGCAAACTGGATCATTGTAGTTAGTTGTAGCTGAAATTAAAATTTTATACAGCAGTTTATCCTTATTATTCCATATTATGATATAGTGAGGAAAAAAAGCAACACTTTTTTAACATTTTTCAGTAAAATGCTGAAATGTTTTTGTGATTTTTTAGCTGATTCCTTAGGATGGTAGTTTTTGTAAGGCACCCAAACCCCAACACCTTTTAAGTACAAGCGTGGAAGAAAAAAAATAACTCTGTTGTGCACTCCTTTATCCAGTCCTGCATTCCTCATATACACAAAGCTCCAGAGCTCCAGAGATGTCTAGCTGCAACTTTTTGATGTGCAGTTCATTACTATAGGCTTCCAGTGGGGCTGAAATATGGGCTTTTTCTATAAGTGAGCTTTTTTTTAAAGCCACAATTAATCAAAATAAGATGTATATTGGATTTTTTGCATCTTTTGCGTCATGTATGTGATTTAGCATGTCACATTGATGGCTTGTCAGATTTTTACAAGGCTTTGGAGCAGACTTGCATTTTTCAAAGTCATCTTGCTGTAGGAAATTAAAAATAGAGACAATTATAGAAAATTCCAGTGGAAAGAGAAAATGCATTATGGAAAAAGCAATAAAAGCATAAAAATATTAAAGTAAAAATCACTTCACGGTAGCCTGTATGATTCAATTGTAGATCAATATTGTGTAGTTAATGCATTAGCAGTAGAGCATTAATTTGCAATTACCGCAGGTGATCTGATCCTCTGTGTTCTGTCCATTGACATAAATGACCTTTTGTTGAAAGAGATTCTGTTGTCATTATTTCTAGCAGCTGTAACAAAAAAAAAAAAAAAAAAAAAAAGGTAGAACAAAGGGGTACTTTCTGAAGTATACATTTTTCATGGCAGTCTCTTTTAACATTATACTCTGGTATGGAACACGTTTGTTAATCTCAAATTTTAGTCATTAACTCGTATTTCTGTTCTTATAAAACGGAGGACATACCTGTCCCCGGTTTTTCCAGCAAGGATGTCTGTGAGGCTCTCTGCACAGCCGAGATTGAAAATCCACCCATTTACTGCTGCTCCCACCTGGCAGAGGGCAGCCATCAGTGTCACCCCAAGCCCTGCTCATGGCATCCAGCTGGAACAGGGCTGGGTGAAGGCACTGCAGCAGTGCAGCAAGGCAGTGTGTGCTCCTGCACGCTCCTTGCACCAGGACCTTCTCTCGAAGGCAGGGAGTGCTGTGGGAGTGCCTGTACCCTGGGGCAGCTGTGTGAGGCTGGCTCTGCCTGTGCCTTCCTCTCCTGCGTACTGCCAGCCCTGCATGGCATCTCAGGGGTCTGACCAAGATCAAAACCCCTTCTGGAAATATTTTCCAGATGGGAAACCACTAGGGACATTTTTTGCTTCTGCAAGATAAAATCTGCCCCCAGTGCGGAACACAGTTGTTTTTATGAGACTGCTTGTATTTTTTGTAACATTTTCAAGGAGATTGAAGTTGGTACCTCTTTGGAGCCAGAGTCTCAAGGGATTCAGGACAGTTAGATCGTTATTTTTTCTTCAGCAGGCATTTTACTGAAGTTTTTAGCTGGGAGATTTTATAACAGAGGGATGGCCCCTTGTGCGTGAACAAACAAGCTTTTCCATCACAAAGTAGTGGGACATGAACTCCAAGAGAGTGGTGTTATTGTATTTGTACAAATATGAAACCCTGCAAGGAACCCTTCCATGAGATATAAAGTGTCCTGTGTGTCAGAAAATACAAGCAAGGCTCTGAAAATATAATCTCTAAAATGATATGAAAAAAGTCATAAACATTTTGTCATATCTTAATATTTAGATGGTATCATTTTCTCATCCCCAAGCTCAAAAAAAAAAAAAAAAAAAAAAAAAAAAAAAAAAAACCAACAAAAAAAACCACAAAATCTCTGAAGTAAATGTATCCTGTAATAATTTACCATATTTTTTCCCATTTTTTTCTTTTAATTCTTCTTAAGGTCTCTGATGCAATTTTTCCATGTTTTTAATGGCTACAGAATAGTGAAACAGAGAGCTGGTTCTCTGTGCACTTAATTAGTGTTTTTTTAAGCCCATCTTGGTGTCTGCTCAAGTCAGTGAAGGCATTGATATCGAGATAAGTGAGGACTAGCTGAGGCCAAAAATATCTCATCCAGGAATTATTGCTTATGCCATTTAGTGGTATGGTGAGTAAGAGGTCATAATCACGGGGCTGATGGAGCAGGGCAGTGGTAGAACAGGCCCACTGTTTTGGAATTCCAAGTTTCTACTGGTGACACTTGAAAACTATTTCATCTTGTGTTGAATAACAGTGACTTTGAACGCAGAGGAGGGGCTCAGTGATTCCCTGTGTCTAATCTCAGTTCTGTGTGGGGAGTGTGAAGTCAGGTCGCAGGCAAGTCTCAAGCACAGGGTGCAGTCTCTATGGCTGGGCTTCTCCTGCCCACCCCACTCAGCCCCTGCCACCCATACACTGCACTGGGGAACAGAGGCTTTTCGTCCTGTTGGCAGGGAGGTTTGTATCAGAGAGCTCTGCTGGCCATGGTGACAGAGAACAGGTGTGCTTCAGCATCAGCTGGCAGCACACACCTTCTGATGCACACTGTGGCATCTACTGTGGGTAGAAGAACAAAACCTGTACAAAGCTGTTCACCGATGAATAGATTGCTGGATGCAGTAGCAGGTCACCAGAACTGTAAGACTGAGAGTCAGATTCGAGAAATAGCTCTTTACGTCTGGCAGTAATTTTAAGGAAACAAAATGCCACTTAAGGCAAACACGCCTTTCACATGTAAGTCTTTTGATTTAGATAAAAATATCCTCAGGTAGAAAAAGAGTTTTAAAAAATGCTAAAGCCTACGTTCCCAAAGAAGCTCGATGTGTTTGCATATCCTTTTGAGTATCCTCAGACATATTTGAACTTTGCAGCCATTTTATTTGAAATTTGCCAGAAGATAGAAATTATTTTACAATAACAAGTTTTTGAAAAATGAAAAAGTCAGTCAGTGGAGAGTATGTACTTGCATTCCTTCACTGCAAGAACGATCATGCTATAGGCTCACCTCCATTAGACCTCTGAGAATCCACATGGGACAGCACTGCCAGGGCTGTGTCAGCCACAGGAAAGGCTTTAATTGGCAGTCACACCTTATTAGACGTCAGAGAACCCAACCAGGAGACACAGACCTGCTGGAAGCCAGGTATCATTAGCTCTGCTGCTCACAGAGCCGCATGCTTAAAAAAGTCTTCAATGGCCGTGGCACTGAATGGAGTGGCCCTTCTTTGCAGAGCTGAAATTTGCCGTACATGGAGAAACAAAAGAGGGAACAAAGTGCTGTTTGAACATGTCGAAATAAAATCAAAAGAAAAAGGAATGTGGAAGAGAGATGAGTTGGGACAGAGATACATACAGTGATCCTTCTAATAAACATTTCGTTATTTTCTGCTTTTTTCTCTGCTCACTGCTAATTAGAGAAACTCAACCTGTTCTCAACTGTCTGTCTTCTTTTGTTAATAAAAGAAAGTCATTAGAGGACTGCCACGCTTGCTCTGTTACATATACTTGAAATGGAAATTGCTAATTGCTGGTGAGAATTTCTTTCAGTGGAAATCTCAATTTCTCAGACAAAAAATTCTAGAAAGTTCTTTGGTGATGGATAAAAATATCAGGTTATAACAGGTTTTCATTATTGATGTTTACTTTTATTTTTTTGCCACTTTTAATGAAAAATTACAGTATTCATATCATCATGTCATGAAGTTCTGGACTGAACTCTAAGCTAATAACGCCTTTTATTTTGTGCAGCTTTGCAGTAGTTTTACATTTTGTTTGGAGCTGCTTAAGGGATTTATCTATTAGCTTTCCTTTTTTTCTGCTCATTTCACCAGCTAGTAAATGAGGTCTGCATAGATAGGATTGTTATTTCATAAATTTGTAAGAATGAATTCAAGCTCATTCCATAACAATTGCTATTTGTCATTCTTATAATGGATTCTCATGCAAAGTAGGTTTAACTATCACTGAATGGTAATAATTATTTAATAACAATTAGGTTTCAGTGGAGCATCCGCTCAAATGCTGTCCTGTGACAGTTGCTCCCTGCCCCTGCAGAGGATCTGTTCCCAGCTCTTGCAACTGGGGACACTGAATTTCCCCTTCCCCTCTCTACCCAGGTGTCCACTCTGGGTCTGGTGGCTTGGTGACTTCAGGGTGGAAGACATGCAAATAGTAATTGCTTTAGCAGCACTGTCTCTCCTTCCATATCCCAAGGATCCACAATACTGTTTCTCTTTCCAGTGCTGTTTCTATTTTTAATGTGGATACACACTACTGGTGTGGATTCACACTGCCACTGTCTGAACGAGCACAGACCTGTCTTCTCTGCAGATAAAAGGACATGGTGTGAATTGATGTCAAGTGATTTGTTTAGAAGTTTACAAAGTAGAAGCAACATGGAGATGACTTTTCAAAAGAAATTTGGCTTTGTAGTTTTGTTGTAGACAAAGTTACTCTTGGGTTTCAACGTGGAAGTGACTGGAAATCAGACTGACAACGTATCCAACTCATATTGGATATTGCAAATGTAAAGAGAAGGAAAGATAAGCACAGTGGAAAATGCTGAGTTTCTTGTTACTGCCATCTCCATTAATTAGAGAATTTCCTGTGGTTTTTTTTTTTTTTTTTTTTTAAATTACACTTATTGTATTGGCAGAGGGCTTGATTTTCCTACGAGGAAAAACATAAAACATTCAGGATTGCAAAGTTCTGCTGTCAGAGACATTTTTCTGGGGAACATTATCAGCCATACAAAGAACATACGCAAGCAAGAAATTTTCCATTTTGTATTGTCACAGCTCCGTTGATCCTGCAGTCCGTGGGCTGTGCACCAGCTTGGGTTGGTGCAGGGCTGATTGCAGTTTAACAAGACCAGATGACCATTCCACTGGTTTCCTCAGAGGTAGAAAAATCTTTTTTTCTGCCCAGGATGGAGGAAGCAATCTGGAATTGGGAGCCCCAATGCCTTTTGAAGTATTTTTCTTGCTACAACATAAGCCCCCTGACACAGCTTGATCTGTCTGCCGAGAGGTCCTTTTATCCACACAATTTGAATGAAAGAAACAAACAGAGAAACTGTTTTTCTGAAGCTGGCAGTACATTTAAGAGAGGGTTTAATTTCCTTCAGTATCTGAGTTATGTCACTGCTTTTCTTGCTGATATTTATTTTTTGGACAGAGATAGGTAAAACAATCCCCAAGGAAATGTGGAAGTGGGTTTTTATCTCAGACACGGAGGACTCAGAGGGTCAGAACTATTTTATTCACATGAATCTCACTCTTCAATGGACACAGTGGCTGCTGCACAAATTCGTACAGGCAAGCTGATAAAGGATGAAAGTAATTTTAACTGAAATAAAATGTGACAGTAGTAGAGAGAAAGACTCACAAGGATGAGGGGTTAATCATTGCAGGACTGAACTGAGGCTCCAAAATGAAAAAATTGCTTTTCTGTTTGATTTTGAGAAGTAGGAAGCTTTCAGAATTCTGGTCACAGGATGACGTCCCTCAGTAGATGGTTCTCATTAGAGTTTGTTAAAAACTTCTTCGAGGAAACTGTTTCTCATTGACAAATTTTATTTAATCAAAATAGATTTGGGTTCAAGTCCCTGCTGTGCCTGATTCACTGTCCTGGGTTGAAAAACTCAGAAGCTCTAACCTGGATCTGCTATGCATTAATGAGCCTCTGCCTTACCGATGTTTACCCTCCTGCAGATAAGAGGCCACAGGAAAGCTGCACAGGGAGAAGCCGATGACCAAGAAATAGTTATTCTGTCACAGGAAAGTTTCATGATGGAAATGTTTTTTCATTTTAACTGATAATAAGATTTCTTAAAAAGTGTGTTAAGGAAAAAATATTAAGTGAATCAAAGTTTTGTTTCAATCGCTTTGCAGCATATTTTAGTTTCGACCTTTTCATTCCAATTAACTTAGATTGCAAAACAGACATTTTCAAGCTAAATGGGGCTGTTGCATTTCGTGTTGTCAAACAGCACATATTGGCAGTTCTGAAACTTTTTTCCACACATTTTTTCAGGATACAGTTCTTTTCTGAAAAACGTGTTTTCCTAGAGCCACTCTCGCCTCTGACAAACATGCATTTCCAAAAATGGAAAAGCTTACCGACTCCAGTCAAGACAGGATGGAGTTCCTGTTGTTTAGCTCACAAAGTATATAAATAAGTAAATAATCTTAAAAATGTTACTAACTTCTGACTAAATGTGTTATGGGGCTGTCTGGCTTTTGACATCAAACCTCTAGGTCTGAGCAACTTAACTAGTATCTGTTTTTGAAATACCTTTTGAGGAAATGGAGGGATATAGGACATCGAAATGTGTTGAGTAAATCTCCATCTATCTCGCACAGCTGCTGATTCTGTGCCAGCAGCTGCAGAACCAGTGGGAGAAAGGGGAGATTTCATTTTCCACAACACAACTTGTAAGAGAGAGGTGAGACCTTTAGGTGTTAACAAGCGAAATATGAAGTGATATTCAAAATATATTTAAAGATGGAGAGCCTGTGTATGTGATTGCACTGTTTACCCAGGGGAGTTAGTTCATCTGCTTTCAACGCTATCTTTCATTTTATGGATCTAGAGTACAATGATACAGTTTGCTGTAGATGGCTGATTATGAGACTGTCTCCACACTGCTCGGTGCTCAAGGCATGTGGAATCATATTTGTTTTCTGGGCGAAGATGATCACGATCAGCACTTTTATCAGTATATTTGCCCACCTACTGCATAAAGGTCCACTTTGCTGTTCCAAGTACTGACGGAATGCTCTAGTGAGATAAGGAAATATAACCATTCCTCTAGGGATGGTTGACAGGAGAAAAAAAAAAAAAACAACATCCAAAATACATTTACCACAGGGAGCCTCCTGAAAATTCTTGATTTCTTCTGCATTTCCCTTCTCAAAGATTTAGGATACAGAATTGCATCACTCAGAATCCCTTGATAAGTACCAGTTTCTCACTTCTAAATGTCCATTTTAGGTATTTAGATCAAGTATGCATTAATTGTCATAGAAGACTTAAGGGGAGGAAAGGTACGTTGGAGCAGGCTATGAATTAATTCATCGAATAACATGCCTAATAGCTCCCTTACAGTGCTCTTATCTCGTGCCTTACCAGTGGATTCTAGTCTTCTCCTCTGATGTTGCTAGCCACTCACTAGTGCCCAGGGTTGCTATACAAGGTTTGTGCCCTGTACTCGGGGTCCCAGCAGGGATAACTGTCACCTTGGTGCTAAGGCAGCTTTTCCTCATAGCCTATCTCAGCAGGCTTCTGTGGCTTTACAGCGAGCTGTGTGCATCTTCTTGCTGCCCACCTACAGCTGCCTGCTTCCCTTACCTGTGCTTCCTGCCCCCATCCTCGTTAAATGTTAGCTCTGCTCTGCTCAACGCCACTTCAACACTCTGTATAGAGAGGATCTGAGCTGTAGAAGAGGTGCAGCACTTATCCTGCAAGTTTTCTTGAAGACCTTCATCTCCTTTGAGCTCATTTTGAGCTTCATTACTTACTGACATTAGCCTATATTTTTGATTAGAATAACAGTTCACTGATGAGCTCTCTTCACATAACTAAAATAACTAAAATATTTCATTAGTGACACTCACATGATGTTTTACCATTCAGTCTTTTTTTATATAGGTCTTTTAAGCCCACATGTGAGTGGTTGCCTACTCTGCAAATCACAGAGCAATTAGCATCTTTGAATCTTTCTGGTATATGTTTCCCCTTCAGTGCCACCACTAAGCCCTCTGCTTGTTCAGATGTTAAGCCTAGAACTCAGTAAAAAAGATTGTGTGGTTTTTCTTTTTCCCACAACTCAGGACATTCATAGATACAGTATAGAAGTCCACCAGATTGCTTTCTGAAAGCTGTCCTGGACTTCAGAACAAACAGTAGTTCATTAGTTCACGTAGCTCAATTCTAATGTTTTAAAAAGGCTATCAGCCATCATCCAAATCAGTTTTGCATCTTGATCCAGTAGCTGAAGCCTTGTTAAGTAACATCCCATCTGCTAACCTATATCTCTAGAGTCATTTAAGCAGCTAATGTGAATGAATCAAATCATTCCATCTGTACTGTATCAATATTTGGAAAGCTTTCGCTCAGTTACAAATTTATTCTTTGTAACAAAGAATCTTGTTTTTTTCCAGAGAGTGCACCACATTGTCTGATAATCCACTTCCACTAATATTTCTTAATCCTACAACCCTTCAGCAAAACTAATAATTACTGATAGAAAGGATAATTTAGGCTATGCATTTAACGTACTGCTAAGTCAGTGCTCACTGAGACATGAGGAGGAGGAACCACTGCTACATAGGCAGCTTTTCCATGGACTTTGTTATCCTGAAGATTGTAAGTACAGAAACTCCTCTTGGAGAAGATTTTACGTCTCCTTACTGTCAGGTAGCAGCTCTTCCCACTTTATTCTGAGCACTGTATTGAGCAACCAGTGCTGTGTGTACTGCTTTTTGCTTTGCGTGTCTGGGCACATGTAGATTCTTGTAGAGGAGCTAGAAAGCATACACTGTGATTTCCGTAGCCAAGGGCTATGCAGCAGATAGACTGCATGGCCCAGTAAGATCTCCCTTTTAATTGAGTCAATTTTTCCCAGTTGCTATTGAGAATAATTTTAAAATTTTATATACACCTTCCCCAGATTAAAATCACGCTTTTGCCCACAACAATAACATTAATTTTCTGAAGGCTGTTGATTTATATGGATAGGTAGATAGGCAAAAATAGCATCCTTCCTGAAGCACCATGCATTCATTTATGCTTTCAGTCTTCTTCCACCAGAATCTTAGTCCTTAGATGCTAACAAAAGAAAGAACAGCAACAACAACAAAAAATCAGTAGCCTAAACTATACATTGAAAAATACCTCAGAGTCATTCATAAATATTTCTCTAACAGGAAGAAGGATTTATGTCTTCAGTAGTTATCAGGAAGAATTTTAGCAGAAAAAGAAAGCTTCTGTAAAATTGTGATAGATAATGTTAAAATAGAATATATATTGTAATATAAAATCAAAACAGTGCATAATTCTTTTCTTTACCATTTGGATGTATCAGTAAAAATATTTCAAAGACAGCCAAATTAATAGGAAATAAATGTTAATTCATTGTAAAACCTCTCCTGGGTATCCAAGAGGAATAATATTTGTTTATCCGCTTGCTATGATAAGAATATTAGAAACTGTGAAGTCAAAGACCGATTTCCTAATAGGATGGCATTTTGAGAGCTATTTTATTTAGAGATCCTGTGCAGTTTAGAACCAAAGCTGAAATAAGTCTCCGTCTTCTGGGGAAGCAAAATGGCATTCTGCTAAATGCTAGAATTTTATCATTTGAAGGGAGGAAAAAAAGCAAAAAGAAAGCAGCCAGCAAGACCTAAGAATATAAAAGCATTTGAGATCTCAGAAGGAGTTTAAATCAATGCACTGCCACAGTTACAGCACAGATGAAAGAGCCTGCTGTCTCAATTGCCAGGAAACTACTTAGAAACTCTCACTTTGATTTTATTTATTTATTTGTTTGTTTATTTATTTATATATATATTGCTTGCCTGTTACATTATCACTAAATGCAGTATATGAGGACATCACTGCTTTGATGTTGTACAGCTACAGCAAATGGAAACTAATATGGTAGAACAGTCAAACTATGTGCTTTGCATTTCTGTATACAAATATATATCCATCAATCTTCTTACTTCTACACTGTGTATCACTGCCACCCATATGCCTCCTTACCGTTACTTCTGGTTTCTTAAAAATGACAATTATTTTACACCTGTATTCTGAAGACAACTACATGTATATATTTCGGAGGGTGTAAAAATTAAAATTTTCTCCAAGCTATTATATGTCTCTTAAACCACCTACCACAAATGCAAAGGGATTTAATAGTGATCTTGAGACAGTTTCAAATAGGAGCATGACTGCTGCTAGACATTGCAGTGTTCTTGTTCTCACAGATCTAATCACACCAAGAAGACTTCTTGAAAAGCAACTCATTAAACAGACCAGATTCTCTGACCCGCTGGTTTCTTCTTTCTAGCTTTATAGAAATTATTCTGTCATCTGCAACATCCTCCATTGGAAAAGGTGAGAAAAGCACTGAATAGAAATTGTTTCAGCGGATGATCTGGCTGGAAATGCTTCAGCCGCTTTGTTCAGGGCACTGAGCGAATGGCACAGCTCTTGCATACAGCCCCCTGGCTTATGCCAGAGTTTGGGCAGGATGATAATGCAGCATGGGGATATTCTTCCTGTTCCTACTAGAAACATTGGTTATGGGCTAAACCCTAAAGTTCTTACACAGATCTCTTAGGGGATTTGACTCAGGAAAGACTTCAGAAATTGCCTTCTCTTTGTTGTGTAATGATTCTGCTAAAAGCAGAGGCACTTACAGTGTTGTATAACTGCTGTAGTAGAACCTGTCACTGATAATGAACTTTTTCTTCATAGTATGCAAATTAAAAGTTTCAGATTGATGTGAATGATTTTAAAAAATCATGTATTCTGTAAAATTCCTTTTACACAATAAAAACAACCTGACAATTTACCCCAGTTCCTCAAGTAAGATTTGTAATGGCTCTAGATCCTTTGACAAAGATAGACTGAGTATTTATGTTTATTTAGTAATAGAGCAGACAGGTCATTTTGTATGCAAGACATTAGCAGGGACCTTTGAATGCTTCCTCCATTGCTGCATTCTGCAGAGCAGTTTTACTTAGAGCCTTAGCCTGTGATTCATTTCGCACCCACGTTCCCCAATGAGATCATGCTGTGTATGTTTGATTTACCAGCAGCAAAGCAGGCATTGTGTGTCTTTTAGTATCTCAGACGTGTCTGTATAGATTATAATTGTTACCTACCAATGCAGCTTATACTGAACAGTTTTATATTTCAGAATATTAAAAGTACAGTATTACTGATCATACACAGTATGTCAGCTTGTTTATTTCTTTTGGGGAGCTGGAAAGAAAGAGGAATCTGGATTAGGTGGAAAGAAGGGATCTTACTGTCAAGGATGTCACATAGTCAGGCAATGCACTAAAACCAAGGTTGTGCAAAATTATCTCCTGTACATAAGTGTAATAAGAATAATACACATTACCTTTGTAAACAGGAAAAAAATTGTGCCTTTCTTTTCTTGCCCACATTCTAGTCCAAAGTTAGAGACAAATATAAGTGTTGAACAGCTGACATCTTCATTGTGATCTTCACTTCACTGTTTGTCCCTTGATTACTTATAGGGCTTTCCTCTTCTGAAGAAGAAAAGGCTACTTTCTACCTAACCGTTTCAGGTGAAAGCCTGGGTCAGTGCGCTGCTGAATGCTAATTAACTCACAAGACTGATTCACTTGAATTATGCAGGACCAAGGGACATTGAACAGATGCTGCCTCTGCCACGTGAGGTCCCAGCACCTCTGCTTTCCAAAACCTGGGATGTTCAACCAAATAAGCAGCCAACCCACTTCTTGTCCATAAGCAGTTTCTGTTGACCACAGGCTTGGGGCTGCTGGTCGGGAGCAATATAACCATTCATATGTGCTCAGTTGTGAAGTTTAGGCTTTTACTTCAGGGTCTAAAGGGAAGCAAATTTCATTGTGTCTGGTCTTGAAAAGCTTGATATTAAGGAGAGGGGGAGAGCAGACAGGGCTGCTCTCCATCAGGTTCGAGCACAAGGCACTGACAGCAGCTGTCTGGGTAGCACCCTGTTTGCATTAATCTCCTGTTGAGGTGGTTTAATAAGACATTAAATGACGGTGCAATCAAAAGGTAGCTCCATTTTAAATACAGCTATAGCTGGACCACTTTTGCTGCTCTTCACGCCTGTAAAATAAGATATCAGCAGAAGTGAGTGTTCAACATTCAGCTTTGCTAGGAGAGTAAGCATGCCTGCTCCCACTGCAATCAGCAGGACCAAAGCAGGGGGACTGGTGATGTGTGAGACAGGTCAGCTCAGTTCTGAGATTTTCCTGGAAGTGTGAGTTTATGTCTCACCTGGTCTGCTGCCCTGCCACCTCTCTTGTGCTGAGAAGGGGGCACAGTGTTACCTAAACAGAGGCAGCCGTGTGTGATGCTAAATAGCTATCTCTGTAGCGTAGAAATTGTCATGGCTAACATGGAAACCCCTTCTAAAAGGCAACAAAGCCTTCTGCATTGATTGGAAGAGCAATGGAAGATACTATAAGACTAAAACACAACTATCACCATCTGATATGTACAGCTTAAGAAATTTTGAAGTTCAAAATGTTTTGGAATTCTCCAGAAACATGACCAAAACTCCTTCTGTTGGTTTTGTATGCACTGATGTTTGAATATCCCTTGTTCCAGGAAAAGCCTGTAAAAATATTCCCCTGCTTTTATCACAGTGAAATCGGTGAAAAGCGTGTCTTTGGGGAATTATCTGCACCATTGGGCACCAAAGTCATAAGGCTTCTACAGAAGAGCAAGGTTGTCTGAAAACACTCGCTAATTCCGTTTCTAAGACTTTCTATTTCAGATAATATTTTTCTTCAGTGCAGAGATTTGCATTCTTAAAGCAAAAAAAAAAAAAAAAAAACAAACAAACTACTTTTTGCCTTCAGTTCTGGAACCTACTTGACTTCCCACTGAAGACAAACAGCGCAATGCACATGAAACTCGGATTGATCCCAGTGAGTCTTAGTGTGATATCATCTTCTGCACATTTTTATATTGTTGCAGTTCATAACACTGCACCGTAAGATAGAAAACAGTAAAAGCCTCCTTATTTATAAGGTTATTACAGGTATCCTCCAGTGTATCTCATGTGTATACATCCTGTCAAAATACTTCAAGATTTTGACAACAGTGCCTGAACTTATTTCAAGTGATATAATGTGGCTTTTAACTGATTATTATTTTTTTTTTAACAGTTTTAGTATTTTTAAGCATAGCTAATAAAAGGGGTACCTGTGCACAAAAATAATAGAAAATTCCTTGGTGAACAAAGAGGTTTAAATAAGCAGCAGTTGAGTTTTGCAGTTAAATATCCTGTACCAGAAATTATTAGGATGTTCTCTGTAATTTTTCTGAAATAATAATAAAAAAGTCTTGAAGTCTGAGGAAGGCATAGCGGACCTAATTAATGACCACGCTGTTTCTGCACAAAAACAGATTTTGTGTAATGTAAATGCGCTGCATAGAAAATGTTCTTCTTAAATTGTAATTTGTCCTTGTTTTTCTCTTGCATAGTAATAGTGTATGGCATTTTACAACGTGAAGTGCACCTTTCTGCAAATTTGCAAGTTGTATTATCATATCTTAAATGTAAAAAAGAATTATATAGTTCCTGCATTTAATTTTCCCTGTATTATTGTGTTGATACCAAACCTGGTCTGAAGTATATAGTATATGCCTGCATTTGTGCACATCCATACATTCATGTTCAAAGGTAGATAGCTATTTCAATTTTATGCTCATTATGTGTGTATGTAAATGCCAGTTTTATCAAGAGCATTGTTCTTAGTTTTTAGAATAAAAGCTGAATCAGAATCTGAAAACACTGACACATCTGGAATTTATGAACATTTCCAGGGAATGACAATTAGCAGTAGTCAACCAACCCTGTGTCTCTCCGCTGGTGGGTTAGGATTTAGCTAATGAGAATGTGTTCAGAGAGGAGTTGAAGCATTTTATTCACTTGTTGTCAGTTTATTTGGGATCTCTGTGGTTTTCAATCTGAGCTGATACCCACAGGGTAGTTTTAAAAAAAAACTTGTAACTTATCAGGCAGTTTTATGCTATCAGTAGTTAGTTCTGTGTCTAAATGTTAAACCTTGCAGATCAGGGATTGTTGCTTTGTATGCTTATAAAGCTATACTGCTATCTGTGTTTCTAAAGCACCTAAAGTATCCTTTCAGTGATATCCAGGGAAAGGACAAACAGCAATGGGCATAAGTTGGAATACAGAAAGTTCAATTTAAATATATGAAAAAACTGTAAGGGCAATTGGACAGTAAACCCTGAGAAGTTGTGGAGTGTCTTTGGAGATACTCAAAACCCAATTGGTTGCAATCCTGGATAGCCTCCTCTAATTGACCTTTCTCTGAGCTGGAAGGCTGGTCTACAGAATCTCTCCTTGTCTGGGGTCTAAATCTATTTATCTGTGCTTCCCAAACAAGCAGGCTAGGGAATACCCAGCATCTGCAGGTAGCATCTCTGTGTGGGGCTGCAGAGTCCTGAAATTGCACTGTGGCTGCTCTTGGGGCAGGGCCTGCAGATTTGCTTCTAAACAGCCTTCAGATCTGGTCTAAAGGCTTTCATCAGGAAACCTAAACATAATCAGAGTTGCACAGTCCTTTTTTTTTCTTGAACTGACATAGGAGCAAGCAGCCAATAAATACCCTGAATTCTCATAGTTCTTTGCCGGTTTAGTTGCAATAAGGGTCATCTGGTAATCAACAAATCTAAAAAGTTTGCTAACTTCTTGTGCTCACTCTTCTTGTGCCTGGACATTGTTGATAACTAGACTTACATTTCATAGGTGTGCAGTGCAATCCAGAATCAAGATTTCACTGTTATTGATGACTACTGCACTGGACTGCAAGCTCTTCTTTACCTGAAAAGCATTGAGGAACTTGGAGACTGGAATGGACAGAGTCCTGCAACCATGCGCCATCAGAAAGGAAAACCAGTATCCGGAATTGCCGATCTGATAGGAAAGGTATGTTGCTTCACTGTTATTTCTGTATAACACTATGTCTATGCACTTCCATCTTCACTGTACACAGTCTCTGCTAATTGCTTTGTGGTTTTTTTTTTTTTTGTTTTTTGTTGTTGTTGTTGTTGTTGTTCAATGTATTAGCAAATATCTAAGGGCGGCTTAAGGAGGCAGATTTGAAATGCCTTGATATGGGATAACTTTTTACTCTGAATATGACGTCTCCATTCTGTTTGTAGTACTGTGTCCAGTTTTAATGTGTAGGATGTGAAATAACAAATGCTTTGGAACAATTTCTGGACTGCTTGTTTTAGTGAAACTCAACTCTATTTAGACAGATACTGATACTGTGCCAAGGTGTTCCATCGTAATGAAATATTCAGGAGATATGAAAGTCCCCTAGCACTAGACTTGACCATCTGAGACAGCTTCTGTCACAACCAAGTTGATAGTTGGAACGCTTCATCAAATAGGAGATGATCCTACAGTCATCATGCCTGAGCACCTCGTGGTCTGTCATGGATACTGACTCCCATACTTACTACAAGACAGGGAAGTTCCAGGTGATGAACAGAAAAACTGAATAATTTAATAAATTCCATGAGATCATTTAAATCTAGAAAGTCAGTGGTGGAATAGGAATGTAAACTATGGTCTGTGTGAATTCCTAACCTCTGGACTATCCCTCCTCTCTGCTCTAGTAGTTCCCTACTACAAAAGCATCTTTGGAGATTTTTGCCAGATACAATAGATTGCAGCAGCCCCAGTGCTGCTCACCCCTACACCAGGACACCTGCTGATCCTCGCTGAGAAGCAGGGAGGTGTAACTGGCTTCCTACTGACGCCCTGCTGCCTACTGCTTTAAGCAAAATATCTGCACAGCGGGGAGGCAGAGCTTTTGTTTCTGGTTACTAGAGGGGATCCCTTTGAAGACTGATTTCAGTTATACATCGTGCCTATTGATTATCCTTCTAAAAATCTGATATAACACTGTTGAAAATGTTGTAAAAAGTAAAGAATTACAAAAGAATAGGATTTGGAGTGTCAAATGCCTCCAAATCTCTGCTTATCATTGCTGATGACTGGAGTTGGATTTAGCAGGAGATTAGAGACTCCGGAATTGTTGTTCTCTGTGGAGCTCTGAAAATTATAACATTACCTTTCAGGAGGAAAGACAATCCCATTCCTAAAGCTCTGAATAATACACTGCTTAAAAATAAAAGAAGATATAAGCAGTTTCATTTTCATCTACTTAAGCTAAGCAGTTAAGCCAGTCTCAGAGGGTTATATCCAAACTTCCTTTCTGTAACACCTGTAGAAATACAGCATTTTCAATTCATGTGACAGATTTTTTGCAATTCTTCTTTAAAGCAGCACTCTGTGTTCTTGGAATTAAGTTTGCTTTTTACCAAACAGACAGCCATTGACAAAGATGTTTCTAGTGTCCTTTTGAATAAGAAAAAGATTATAATTTTCTGCTTGTCACTACATCAATAGTTAACGTAGAAAAAGGTAGTGTGAAAAGATGCTTTAAGGGAGCATTTAATAATTCAAAGCAATCTTAACTTGAAACGGGTCACATGAAAAAGAATGAAAAACAAAGCCCAATGTAATTGTGGCTGGCTGGCTTTTTTAGGCATTTAAGAAGAGCAAGATATTCAGAATATAACCGATTCTGTATTTGATTGCCCTTAGCACAGAATTATATCATTGGATCGTTGCTACTAAATAATAAAATATAAAGCTGCACCATTGATAAAGCAGTGATATTTTTTAAACTGAAGCTCAGGATGACTGTCCAAGAATAAGCATTCAAGGGAAAAGGAAGAAAAATAACACCAGACGGGTAAAAGGAAGTACTGTGATAAATGATCCTACTAGGGGCAATCAAATACAAAGACTTGATATCATTAATATTTATAATATCATAATTAGCTGCACTGTGCCTAAGCAGTGTTATTAGTGTAACTAATTATGTTATCATAAACTAAGTTAGCAATACTATAGGAATCAGTATTCTTACCTTCATAAATTATTATCAATATTGGATTTCATGTACTTGTGCCTAGCAAATTCAGTTAAGTATTGCAGTTCCATCTAGATTCAAATACAAGTATCTAGCTTACTTGGCAACAAGTAATAACATGTACTCCTGACTTTCTTTCTAAAATAAATTCACCAAAAAGCATACCCTTACTCCCTCTTGAGAAAGAGGACATAGCCTATTGATGTGACATGTATGTTCTCATTGATAAAAATAATGCGTGACCATATCTTATACGTGCACTAAAATGTGACAGCCAGAATCCTTCATTCCAATTTTTAAAAACTTCCAAGGAAATGTCCAAGTTTCTCTTGGCAGTACTGTGAGATGAAATGCAGTTTCTTTGGTAAAACCTCTTAAGAAGTTAAACAGCAAATACTGATGAAGTTTTGCATTTTAAGAAGTGAAGATGTCCATCTAAAAATGTTGATTTATTTGCAGTAAACATAAAAATATAAAGAAACGATTCTCCATTTTGTAAGTGATGAAATTCCTATTGATTTTCATATGGAAACATAGAGATAATTCAGGCAATTGAAAATTTAATGATAAGGAACTGTGGAACAAGTATAATTTTCAAAAGCTTTGAGAACCGCTTTCTTTCTGATTGTATAAAAGTTCAATAAGTCTTTCCCAGTCCTTGGTATATTACAGAATTAGGACTGGGCCTATTCCTAGTTAAATATGTTCATAATGGTATCTATGTGGACTCACAGTGCAATCCTGAATGTTAACATCCATATTTTTATATAGCAGTGCTCTAGTCTTTAGATAATTCGTGTCCTTTCCTCACATCAGCATCAAATAGATGCTGAGTGCAGAGTGCTGCCACAGGAGAGTGACACAGTAGAATTTTGTCATGAATTTTTTTAGTATTTGATGACCAGAGTCAATGAAATGATAAACACTTTCTTCTAAGCAGAGCACCTGACATCAAAGCGAAGCTGTCTTGCCCTGCAGACACCAGATAAATGCCAAAATGAACAGTTATCTCTGTTGGTTGTTACATTTATCACAATCATTTCCTTTGTAAACAGAAAGAGTACTAAAAATGCTGTGCTAAGTGGTGTGAATAAGCAGTTTAAGAGCAGACACACCCACCTTCGGCTAAAAGGGAGAATGATTTTGATCAGTACCTGTTTGTGCTTTTACATTAATGCTACAAATACTTTCATCTGATAATTTCAAGCCCTTAACAAAAGAGAAGCATCATAGCTCTGGCAAATATTTTGGAAACTCAAGTGCTGTTTTTTTGCTCTGCAACATTGCATAATGTGTTTTTTGGTCTGTAGACTCTAATTGCATCGTCTTTGAGGCAGCTGGTACATGTTTACCAATAGTTCTTCTGTAACATTAGCATTCTATGTTTGCTAATGCAGTGGTTGCTGCTGCAGTCAGTACTTGCCACTGTCCCAAGATGTGACCTGTGATAGTACACTACCTGTCGTATCAATGAGATTCCTACTTAGAAATGCTAAACTCAGTTGTGGCTTCTATTCACTGGCTTCCATAGCTTTCCATAGGTCCACTAATTTTTTTCACACTTTACTAGGACTGCAGCCTTATCCACAGCCGTTCCAAAGACAGTCCTAGCATACATGTTACATCAGCCTCACAAAAGTGGACAAAACCAGTCTTCAGGGCTTCCTTCCTCATTGTTTTTCTGATGGCTTATTTAGGTGTTTTTTTCTGAGAGGACCTGACATTTGAAACTTTGACACATATGGCTGTCATTAATATCACCTCTGAATCACCTTTCCATTGAATGCATGAAATAAACCTTGTCAGCTTGTCTCAGCTATAATCTCAGCTTGCAGATATAGACAGTGAGATGAGAGAGTGGCAAGGTAATGGTGACACCACACTGCTTTCCCACTGACTCCCTCAAGGAAGAACTTTTGTAAAAGCACGCTTGCCTCATAATGAATTTAGATAGAGATCAAGAACATGATGCAATGAGGCAGACAGTTAAGCATGCTCTTATAACCCAAAATTATTAGGATGGCTGCATAAGAGAAGGAGGGCACATTTATAGTATCTTTATAATCCCAAATTAACTGAATTGTGTTTTAGAATAATATCTCTGAGTTTCCTAGGAAGATATATCAACAGGAGTGATAAAGATAACTGTGTTCTCACTAGGCATCTAGACAGGGTACAATATTCCCCAGAGGTGCAATTTGATCTCCTCTGCGTAGTCACTGTCTCACCTTGTCTGTTTATTACAGGAATCTTTTATTAGTTGCTCACTGATCTTACTCCAGGGAGCTGAAGTGATTATGTCCAAGAAATACACTGGTGTCACCTGATGGCAACAGAAGTGGTATAGTGTGTTTCTCTATAAACTTCCACCTAATGTCAGCTATAAAAATCGTACTTAACACAGTGGTCTCTGCACATGCCAGGTACATGTGGCAGTTTATGGGTTTATAGGAAAGAGTAAATATATACAGACGTCTCATACCTTTCTTTCAGCACCAGAAGTTTGAAAACCAATGACATTTTTTGGTTGTATTTAAAGCTTAAAAAAATAAAAAGGAAAATAATTAACAGAAGTGTCTTCATTTCAGAATTATCCAAAACCCAAACAAACTCTTTATCCTAGTGGATCTAGAATCTTTAGACCTAGTCATCTAGTATTAAGTGGAAAGGTTGGTGGCCCTGCATGTGGCAGGGGTTTGGAGATTCATGATCCTTGAGGTCCCTTCCAACCCTGGCCATTCTGTGATTCTGTGATCCTCATCTGTTGGGATTGCGTTGTAATGCAACCGTAAAAGCCATATCTGATAAAAACATAGACAATTTCTTCAGTGGAAACATGAAAGAGAGTGATCCTGAACATGCACAGTTCAGTATAAGAACTTCATAGAAAATTCTTGTAACTTAAATTTAACAAGCTGCCAATTTTGTTCTCTAAATACAAGGACTTCCTGTTATGATTAAACATGCTTTCCATTGCATATCAATAGGTACTAGAAGCTGATTCTTCTGAGTATTAGAAGCCTGCTGAATTTTAACTTTATTGCAGCCAAATCTAAACAGGCTTTTATAGGGCAAAGAGAAAATTTTGTAAAATCTTGAAGGCTTCATATAAAATATTACATTGGCTCTTCTATTACATAAGTAAACTGCCAGCTACGTAAGAACACTGTTGCCATGCATGCACTAAGTTTTGGCTGCTTTCAGATTCTTCAAGACCTCTGACCACCTTCAATGAGCAGAAGTGTTCACCCCTTATACTTGGAAGTGCCCTTTGTGCACTGTTGGCTGGGAAGACAGTTTTCCATCATGGTGAAGAACTACCCTCTTGTTGCCAGCACTTGTCATTGACCAGAAACACAGACCACTTCATCAAATGGTAGTTTAGAAGTCACATTACAAAACAAACTTTTCTTCCCTTACTCCTGTCAACAGTTCTGAAGATTCAGACAGAGAAAAGATGAATTTTAGGCTGATCCTATTGATTCCATTTCCTATTCATGAAGGCTTGCATCTGAAATATAGATTTCAGCCAGTCACAGCTTCTTAAGGGACATGGTTTAGTGGACAGTATTAATGGTATGTGGATGGTTGGACTAGTTGATCTTTGAGGTCTTTTCCAACCTTAATGATTGTATGATTCTAAGTGTAAGCCATTGTTGATAAAGAAGGGCTCTTTGTTTAGGGTATTAAATGGGCTGCGCATCAGCGCACTCAGGGGCTGTTATAGCCTATGCTTGTTGGATTGACCAAAAATATGGTTTGACATAAATGCAGCTGCAGACAGATGAAAAATTAAGTCCTTTCCTCCTCCCCCTCTCCATTCTTCACTTTCTCTCCCAGGGTGGAGAAGGGCCTCCCCAGACATGGCTCCCCATGGGAGTCTGATGGTCTGTCTGCGGAGCATCCTCAGGAGTGGTCCGGGGAGCACTAGCAGAGCAACCCTCTGCATCCTGGCTGTACCAGTCACATGCCTTTGTTGTTGTTGATAAATCCCCCAGAGTTTGCAAGGCTAGATAAAAGTCACTAGCCTAAACAATATGTGAAGAAACAACCTCTCTACCGTTAGTTTTTTCTTAATGGGTCTATTATGGAAGTTTATGTTGTGATTATCTACAGTGTTGTTTCTTATGCAGTTTCTTATAAAAAATGTACTTTCCCTAACAGAGAAGCCATTTTCAGTAGAAACTGATAAAACAAAAGGAACTAGGATTATTAAGGTAAAGGTAAGAAGTTTAATCTTTGTAGGTTTTATATGTACTGTATGCTAAATTTGCTTTTAGCACTGAGTTTAAAGTTTGATATTCACAGCTAGTGAATGTGGCTATTAAGAAACAGTGTATTCACATTAACTCCTTGGCTGTGTTGGTTTTAGTGCTTTCACTGCTGGCAACAGACACCATGCCGGGAAAATCCAGCTCTCGTTGCAAAAGGATTTTAAAAAAATCCAGGCACTGCCAAAAATACATAATTCTTTTTTTGTACTCTGCAGTTTGTTTTACTTAGGAAAATGGCCTGGTCATACCCTGCAGCATGCATTCATTACAGTGATCTTTGACTGGCAGATGCAGAGTAATAAGATGCATATTTTAGTGCTTATTATAATACCCTGTCCAAAAACAACTTGACAAATTTGTGATTTCGACAGTATCTCATTTTGCTGGCTGCAGTGCTCTGTGATTGCCTGGTCCACGTGGCTTCCAGATTATGCATACCACCAATACTGCTCATTAAAATGGCCACAGTTCACCAGTTTCGGTAGCTTGGAACGAACTTGGAATGAATTATTATACAACAAAGAGGCTGCTGTCATGCAGAACAAAAGACAAGCAAAAGAGAGCTTTGGCTTAATGAGGCTAAGTGAGTGTCTCCCCTGCATCACCAGCTACTTGACGGCCTTTGAGCATGGATTTTTTTCTCCACAGGCCAAAACCTTTGGTCTATTATTTTGTGTTTATGCACCTTGAGGCTAATATACATTTTAATATGCTGCACATGGAGAAAAAAATCAGCCATTAGATTAGAACATGTGCACTCCCTGTTAAGTTAATGACAGCCGAACATAGAGATAAATTTAGGTTTTCATATTTAATTATAGCACGGCGCAGTACGTTTAGCAAGGATAAATTGCACTATTATTATGCTTCATTTTTTTTGACATCTTTTCATATTAACCATGCGCACTTACCCCCACTTCCTCCCCAGTGTCACACCTCATGTCTATGTGCATCATCCTCCTCTAACACCATTAATTTTTTATTCTGTACAGTTGTATATGTATTGTTGTCTTTGTTACTTATCTTGCTGGTAGGATAAAACTGTTCAAAACAGTCCTTGTGTTAGGTGATCTACATAAGCAATAAGGACAGAAAAGACACGAAAAGAATTGGCTGGCATGGCCAGACATGGCTTCTCCCGTCTGCTGTTGGAGCAGGGCTGTCCAGCCCTTTCTCCTGGGATGCTTTCAGTGCAGTGTGCTCTGTCTGTGATTGCAGAGTGCTAGCTCCATTCTCAGAGAGCAGAATTAGAAAAGTCAGGGAAATAATGCACAGAAGCTTTAATTAGTTCTGCAGAACTATATAGTTGGATAATATTAGTATGGATAATGGGGAAGAATTTAGTGTTGCTTTAGCATTTAGGAATGAAAACAGAGCTAAGATTGGTAGGTGGTACATGTGCTTGTTGGGGCTTTGAACATGCATTGCTTCTGTGTGTCAGAGCTGTTGCTCCAAAAGCAGGATTTGGGCCAGACCTCAGCCTTGTAGAAAATATGAGATTAAAAGCAGAACAAGATGGTGCCCAATTCAGCCTTTGCATGTCCTTATTAAGTTTTAATGGGAATGTTTGATAATTTCTGTGTGGATCTGATGGTGATGTTGGACTATTTGTCTCTACCTGAGAGAACGCTGAGATTTGATTTCAGCTCTGGGCTGAGTTATTCAGCTTGCTGTGGCTTGTGAAAAATATGTTTGCGTGCTTCACAAAATTAAGGAAATACTGCTATTTTCCAAAGTGGATTAGAGCAGGTAATAACTCATAGGAAGAAGATTTTCCTACTCCTGCTGTGTGTATAAGCAAGTAGAAGATATTATGCCACGGGCTTATTCCTAGATTATTCCTTATTGGATAGTTGTTTCGTGACAAAAGACACTGTGGCTTGATGACCAGAGGGTCATGACAGGAATAATAATCACCATATGACAGGGTGTCTGGATCTTGGTGATAAAGCATTCCTCATGGCAATCAGTCAGCACTTGCTGGTGCAAGAATTTTCCTCAATGGCAGAGATCAGCTTTTTCATATTCATTGAAAGCAAATCAGTCTCTCTCTCCCCTTCCCCCACCCTCTTTCTCCAACCTTCGGTTCTGTATCAGCCTTTACAGCCAAAGAGATTTTTCTCTGTGAGTTGAAACTCACCAAGTTCGGGGATGTTTAGTACACTGCAGTGTTCATGAGATTGGTATTAGTTGCAGAGCCTTATTTTTTGCATCCTTGCTGGTCAAAGCCCCGGTCAGTAGTGACTGATAGCTAATTGTCTGCAGTTCAAGCACCAGAAAATGTCAGCAATTAATTTATATGTGCAAAACCATTCTCTGATTTTGTAAGTGCAGATTTTGATGCAAATTGCATCTGTAAAAGCAAGGTTGTGCCTTTCAAAATGTAAGCTATAATTACAAGTCTGAGGACCTGATGATATGAAATCCTTCCTCTAGAATCTACCCCTAGCGAGCCAAGCCATTTATTAACAATGTTATGTATTTCTAAGCAGTACTTCTAACTACCTTTATTGTTCATTAAGCACTGGTAAAATACTTGATATTATCTGAGGTGTAGTCTTAAGGAGATGCAGGTTATATCCTACCAATATTCAGATGACTTAGAAACATCTAGCCAAACAAAAATGTCTCTTCTGTACCTCCAGATAACTATTATTAGCAAATGCTTCATTTATTTATGTGTTCCATTTTGTTTGTGGTACTAGTCACAGATGCACTTACTGATGTGCATGCAAAGACTTGGGATCTTAGACTCTGAAACAAACATTGTCCCTCAAGCACCTGAGGAAGCTGGCTACTTAGATAGAAAGGTGCTTTGTGAGCCACAATGCTCACATAAGGAAAGAACAAAACAAAATCTGTGGAATTGGCTATAGCAGACTAAATATTGCTTTTCAGGCTGTTTTCCAATAACTGTGTTATTCTTGGGTTAGTTTTCAGAGAGATTTTATGACTTCTCACTTCATTTTCTTAACTCAAACATCTCTTGATTTAAGAACAGGTTTATTTAGGAGCCTTAAGTGTAGTCACAGGCACAAATGTATCAGAAATCCAGGAGTGACTTATGGGGAGAGGCTAAAGAAGCTAAACTTGAAAGTGTCTGTATGTCCTTTCTAAAGGATGCATGTAAACATAACAAGTGAAGAACTCAAATCTACAAATATTTGAAGTTTGCAATCAATCGAGAGTAAGGAATTTTATGATGTAGAATGAAAATTCAGCCAACACTGAATTGAAAGAAAAGGATGTGTTCAGGAAAAGCAGCAGAAAAAATATCCTGATTGGAAGGCAAGTCTTTTTGAAGTGATGCAGGCTTCATGCTGTGTTGCTGAGATTAAAGGGAGGGAGGACTTTTAAGACTTGAATGCATGAAGTCTAGCAAAATCCTGCCAGGAGACATTTCAGGTTGCCAGGAGTATGTGCTGGGCTTTAGATTTTTCCTGTCTGATATGCACGTGCTAGCATATGGCCCTTTGAGCATTTCAGCTGAGCCCTAGCAGCTATCCTTGGAAGCCACTGCATCCTAACGGAGTGTTTCAGTGGCTCAGTGTAAACTGGAGCCAACTGTACCTGGCAACGTGCAATTGAAATGTCTTTCTGCTTAAAGATTAAGAACATATTTAAGGATCTTGATTATGATCTTTGCCACACATTTTATTTTCATTGCTATAAAAAAAAACAGTGAAGATTTTTCTGTAATGGTCTGTTTCCAATCACATGTACGCCTCAGCTCCGAGAGCAGCAGTTTCTGGAGTTTTACAGACAAATGGATTAAAAATGTCTTTCTGTTTCACTGCACATTAGTCATACTTTGGCAGAGGGCAACTGCCTCCAGTAAGTGAAAGGAAACGTTGGGCACACCATTTCTACATGTAGGAGTTGAGAAAAGAGGTTTCTGTACTCTGCTGACCTATCCATGCTGCACAGAATTCATTAAGGCCCTGGAACCGTGTTTGGGTTGTTCCAGGGAGCAATTACAGCCAGCCTGTAATCTGCAGCTCTGTAGCACATTGGGGCTCTATAATAGTTTGAAGGGGCCTGGCAAGAATTTTATTGATTTCCTGGGATCTCATTCAGACTGATTGCGCTTGGGTACTCTGATGGTTGATGTTTAAGAACACCTCCACTAGCTATTATTAAGAAGGTGGGTCTAATCCTCACATAGGTAAGACCTTGTTTGCCCTTCATTCAACTCAGCAGACAAGTTTTAATGAAATAGCTCCATTTTATTTTTTATGCCACATCTCTGTTTTTGATTGCTTCATTTGGAACTACTGAGTTTAAGTCACTATATAGCCCCTATATTGCTCAGGATATGTCATATTGTATATCTATTCTTCTGTTATACATTTTGTCTCTTTTCTATTTGTCTGCTTGGAATAATTAATGCATATTTTGTTATTACTATGTAGTATCTCTTCCAAGTTGCTGATTTATTTATACACAAAAATTATCAAATACCTTGCTGTTTTATACAGTGTGTCTGGAGTCATAAGAAACCCAGAAGCAAAGCACTGAAATAATGCATTTTTTTACATTTTTTTTACATCCAAGACTTTGCAGTTGAGTTTAAAGTAGTTCAATTCTAGAACCTATCTATTATAATTCTGTTTGTTTATATTACCCATCTTTACTCCATAGAGCATTGCATCCTAAATGCTAATCATTACTTACTATGTGCTGAATGGTTATGTTCTCATGTAAGATATAAAAGATATGCCAAAAATGAATCCTTTCCAATTCCAGGCTAGAAGTGTAATCCAGGCTCACCAGCCTTTTTTCACTGCCTTTACTGAGCCTTCTTTGAAATGCTGATGGCTTCTGACATCTTGAAGTGTCCATTTCAAAAATTTCCATTTGCATTATGAAAACCAGGAAGCTCATCATAAACCGCGAAGTACTATGAGCACAAATATTTCTACGTGTTTTCTTTTACTCAGAATGCATCACTAACCTATGAACAACTCACATGCCATTTATATTTGCATAAATGACATTGTGAAGCCTCTAAACATACCTGTTAAAGCAACAGCACAAAGAATCATTTGGTGAATGTAGCGTGAGCGTGGTATTCATAAGCAACATTTATAAAAGAGCATCCAGGAAGAGAGAGCGTGGTCTTTTGGGGCTGCTGCTCTGGGTGGTACAGAGCACATTTAATTATTGTCTCATGCTCCAGGATTCCTCTCTTTCTCTTCACAACGAAGTCATAATCATTTATTTGATAGACTGCAGGCATTTTGTTAGCAAGTTTGTCATAGCTTGGTTCTGACCTTCCGTGTCTGATCTGTGGGTGGACTTCTGTGCCTACTGCTGGATTTTGGCCTTAATTACAAAGAGAAAGCAGATGGAGGAGAAAGTTAGTGTTTACAGTTTTCCGTAGGACTTAATTTATTTTTCTGTTGTTCATCTCTGATGTACTTTAGTCTACATAGTGAGAATTGTTTGCAAAGTTATTTATTACAACACTGAGGATGAACTTACAGTCTGAAAAGCTTGGAAGTCTGCCTCCATTTAGAAAAACATGATTTGCTTCTTATACATTCTGAAAGTTTGTTTTAGAAATCCAGCACTGAGAACTGTGACCAAAACCTTTAGGTGCATCTAACTCAAAGCCTCTGCTATTAGAGCCTATCCCTACTGACTGATGTTTGTTTAGAAAGTGGAGCTGGGTCAGTATGTGACAAGTCACTCTTCAACAGTACCTAGGTATGCTGAATGTTGACTTTCCCATCTCTAGTGAAATTAATGTCAGTTCAGTTAAAATTCATTCAAGGCAAGGTGTTTTCAGTTAGCCTGGTACTGCAGTGAGAGGGACTGCGTTGCAGCACAGTGTGACACAGTTTTGAGCACCAGAAGATTGCACGGTGTTATCAGTCCTTTACAAGATAATTCCATAGTGCAGTGTCCAAGACAATTCTCTTGCAATGAAAACTTGGAGAATTAAGACTTTGGTAGGTAGTGATGGATACAACAGTACCTCTGCTCATAACTGTAGTCAGTTCTCTCTCTGTCTCAGCCCCACAAGGGCAATACAATTTTCTTCCTTTCTTGCAGCTCATAAACACGCTTCTCTCCACAACATACACCATATGCCACTGGAAAAGGGCTGTAAAGTTTTACAGATATATTTGAGGGTATTATAAAAGGATAATAAAGTAAAAATAATGCAAAGAAATAGAAATTATTGAAATTATTGAACAACTGAATTAAAATATTAGGCTGGGATAGTTTCCTTGCATTTGGTTTCTAATTGGCCATTACAGTTATGAAGAGGTAGAGTTTTTTTTTAGAGTTAAGAAAACTAAGAAGAAATCTGATTTTAACAGTAACTGTAAACATTTGTTTAAATACACATAGTTTCAGAACTTTGCTGAAAACTATTTAGTATTAGCTAATTCCGTATAAATCTGATTTCTGATGATTTTTAAAATGTTTTGAATGTTTTACGAAAATATTTTAGCTGAGATGAAAGTTTTCACTCACATATATTGAAATGTTAATTAATTAAGCAACGTTACAATGAAAGATAAAGTATAGTGATGGTGATGTCCTAATTACAGATATTTAATCTAAAATCAGTTTCAAACCAAAATCTGTCTTGTTTCTCTGGAAACCCAGCAGAGAAAACAGCATGGCTTGTCTCGGTCATGCTGCCCTCATGTTCCTGTTTAGAGGTGAATATTATACAACATGATCATTTTAAAGACAAAAGTGGGCAGCAGGATAATGTGCTGACTAGAGTAGTTTACCTATGTTTTTCCAGATAGAAGTTCTGCACCTCAAAATTTTCATTCCAAATTGTGGGTATTTTTTCCCCCCAAAATAAGATGGAGTATGATACACATGAACTCTTCTCTTGGAAAACAATCTCTTGGAAATCACAGAAAAGAATTCACAGTGTTTCAGTGCTTTCTCTCCCACGACCGCCACAGTGGCTGTTCCTGGCTCAGCCTACATGGCCCTCCTACCAGCTCCCGCCCACCTCACCATGGAACCTGCTGTCCTGAAGCTGGTAGACCTCATGTCCTGGTCCAGACCACTGCGTGTAAAGTGTGCTTTAGAAAGAGAGGCAAAAACATTATGCTGTAATGTTTGTTTGGGCTTAAGTTCTAGAGGAATTCTTGAAAGGTAACATTTAGCTTAGTGGTTTTCACTGGAACCAAGCTTCTAGTTGTGAAGGGAGCTTGGCCAAAGTTTGATTTTATTTTTGCTCCTGATAGCTCATATGTATGTAAGGACAGTAAGACTCTAAGATGGCTACTCTAATTTTTACTATGATCTATTACAGCTGACGGCATCTTAGATTATTTTTCATCCTATATGACAGCAATCAGAAACTTCAGATAAGCACTGCAATCTACTTTGCTTTGTCTCACTATAAGGGTATGTTCTTTTCCACAACTTAAAAAAAAAAATGAGAGAGAGATAATACACATCCATTAATATATACAAAAATACCGCATGAAACCCAGAGTACCTGCACCTGATTTTCATGGGAGGATGCTTAAAATGAATTAGACTGTTTTCCAGGGAAAATTATGGCACACTGCTTGCGTATAAATTAACAACAACGAAAGAGGTAAATTAAAATTGTGACATCAATTTCATTTTTAGCTCTGTTTTGCATTTATATAGAAGGATTTATGACTGTGATTTACCTTCCACTGTGAGGTAAAAGAAAGTATAAAGTAGCAGCAGTTGTTGTAATTATTTCCTAGAAAACTTTTAGTGTGCAGCAAATGCTCAAAAGCATGAGTTACAGCAAGCCCACCAGACCCATCCTCCCTCCATTTTCTAGGCTGGGTTCCCAGCATTTTCTGGCGCATCACTTCAGCAGCAAGGTCATCCGCCATCTCAGATAAGTGCTAACCTCCTCTATCACCTCCACTTTTACGGCACGTTTGTTTTTCCCCACCTGCCAGCACAAGCTAGAAACTGGGATGGTGGTGGTGTGGCAGCCCTCGGTGGGCTGTCCCAGGACAGAACAGCAAGGCAGGTCTTGTTCTTTTCTGCAGCACAGTCAGTACCAAAGATCCTTTGCTTTTTACACGCTAGCTTAAAACTCAGGGTGAAGACTGTACTCCATGACTCCATTCATTCCAATGTGCTTGCTGGATCTTCAGCAGTGCTCTTTTTCTAATACAGCTGTCCAAGGTGACTGAGGTGGTGTAAGGGCATGTCCTAAGCGTGACACAAGCTCCCACAGAATTTAAGAATCAATTAGTGTTTTTGCCTTTCATGCTGAGAGTAAAAGGCACGTTTTCAACTTTGCCTTATCTCTACAGGAGCGTATCTGCACTGCTGCTTGCTTTTCTTTTTACAGGAAGGAAATTAGTAAAATCTTACCAAAACAAAACATCCTGTCCGGTACACAAAGAATGGAAATGAGAGAGCAGGTGGGCCATGTAAGATAGGTGGAGTTCATTAGTTAGCAGACACTATTGTAATGATGAAGGTGGCATAAAACTTTTGCAAGAGGAGACACCAGTATGAAGCAAGTGTCCATTTTATCTCATTTCTTTTGTCTTCTGAAACAGACATGAGGCAGGCTCAAAAAACCTAATTAAACACTGAAAGGAAATGAAAATTAGTTCCCAGTTCCATTGCCCAGGCTGATTCTGTGCACACTCAATTTGTATTATTTTTCAGAGAAAAAGTAAGACATTAGACCAGAATTCTCGAAGTATTTCTTATTCTTGAAGAGACAGACCAGGTGGCAGGGCTACTCCTCCAATAACGTCCATACTCCTGGTATTGCCATTAGAACCTGCCAAGTGTTTGGCATAGCTCAGATCTGCTTTGTTGTTATAAAAAGAATCAGTGAGCCCCCCCACCATAACTTATTTCTACAGGGGAAAATATACAAAGACTGAAGCAACTTTTTTCTAAGGAAAGAAATAGCAAATTATATTAGATAAACTGGGTTCCCATGGAAGGAGGAACCTACAGTATGTTTTTTAAGCTGTTTTTCACTTAGAGATCAAATTAAAATATTATTACTTTTTGATCTATCTGTGCTAGTGTTAGTGTCACTGATACCTATGAGAATGTGCCGGAAAGAAAACTTAATGCTATCCTGATGATGCTTTGCTTCCAAATTAAGAGTACACTGGCATTATGCAGATTATGCAGGGAAACCCTGGTGTTAATTGAGAAATCATGTACCTCAAGGACACACCTGGAGCAGCAGCTTACTTTAGGACTGTACTGAAGATATATCTCAGACTTTGGCTTATGTTGAAATGTTGTTTTACTGAAATACTGAAATGTATTTTACTGTTTTTGTTTTTTGTTTGTTTGTTTGTTTGGAAAAAGAAAATGGCATTTTTACTTTTCCTATTTTTGAATATAAAAAAATGTGTCCTTAAATGTTAAAAACTGCAGTGATATCTGTGTTAAATAATGCCACACTAGGACTTACTTTTTAGGGTTATAAATTAAGTCTTGTGAGTTTGGTTCCAGGAAGTCCCTAATGACAAAGAATTACATTTATTGAAACTAGTTGGATGTTACAGTGTTTTACTTCAGTCTGCCTGGGCACTGACATCAGAAGTGACTAGATTCCTATAGGCACCTAACTTCAGAAAGTAGAGAGATGGCTGTACTTTCAAATTAAACGTGCCCGGGAATATTCCTGGGTACTGAGGCCAGCTGGCACCATGCAGCCTGTGCCAATGATCAGAAGCTGTTAGTCTCCAAAGCAGGTTGGCTGCAGGCAGGCTGCCTGCTGGGAGCAGCTCCTGGAGCATGCCGACTTCCAAAGCCTCTCTAGGAATTGCTGGGATGCTGATAGTGAGTGCAGGCCATGGAGCAGGCAAGAAAACATTGTAACACTTTTTTAGGATAGATGACAGCACCTTTTTGCCCAGGAACACTCCCAGACTTGTTTACTACTGTGAATATAGACTGAGACTTTTACAAGAGTATTAAAGCGAGAGAGGGGGAGAAGGGGAGAGAACAGTGATTATGGCATTATGTGAGTGGGCACGAACAACGGACAGATGGACATAAAAATGAGATATATTGGGAGTTTGTGAAAACTGCACTGGGAAAAAGAGCTCTCACAGCCTGAGGCTCCAAAATCAAGAAAACCAGTGAGAATTTTTAGAAGCATTCCAAAAATATCTGCTATCTGAAATAAGATAGAATTTAATGTAATGTAGTATGTGTGTGACTAATTCACATATTTATGTATGATGTGACTAATCCAAGTATGGATAGTCTAGAAAAACTATAGCTCACTACCTTTCTAAATAGAATAAGACAGCTAACCCCTGAATTCACTGCATCCCAATGGATGAATTCAGTTTGTAAGTAAGAGTAGGACAAAGTTGCAGTAATTCAAATGAGAGCCCTCAGAAGCTATTTTTACATTAATAAGTTGTGCAGACAAGTAGGAATGGAGTCACAGAATGAAATGGGTGCTGCTATAGACTGATGTCCATACAATATGTGTTTCAGAGGGGTTTTACTGTGTTTTAGCTCTAGTCTGGCCTCGTGAGCTAAATGCCCATTAGCAGCTTGAGCTCATTTTAGGTGTACTGCTGCAGCACACATTCAGGTTTCATTTAATCCAAAATAAAATCCAAGTTTGTGCTCTCTGAGACTGCTCTGCAGTGAGAACCAAAGCGCAGTATGTGGGGATAATCAAGACATTCCCTTCAGAAGTGTACACCTGATTTAAGCTGAACCACTAATGTGGTGGCTCCTGGAGAGCTCATGCAGCAGCACCACAGCGATGCAGAGCTAATGTGTGCAATTAGTGAGCAAGCCGAGGCCAGCCAGCAGTGGAGCAGAGACATGAGCTGTTAACCACGCAGAAAAGAAAATGTTTGCTTAGACCAGGAAAGATGTTGTGCAAGCATAAATGCATTAGCACAAAGCGGAGAAGAAAAGCCCATGCTTCTGTTGGTAGTGGTTTCGTATATGGAATTCTATGGACTAGCGAGAAAATTGTTTCACCAAAGCTTGCTCACAATAGCAAAATAAGTAAATAAAAATGTATCGTAGAAAGAAAACAGAAAATGTACTTCTGATCATATCTGGCTTTGATGTACTACAAAACAGTAAAAAAGAACCATTTTGGTGCTATTTGCACAAGCGTGAACTTTAAACTGAGAGCAGCAGCACAAAAGCAGAGAAGAGACTGAGCACCAGTTGGCCAAACATCTGTAAATGTTAGGTAACAGAGATTGTGTGGGTCTTCTGTGAGAATCTACAACTGCAGAAAAACAAATACAGATTACCATTACGCAATAGAACAATCAAAATAACCATAGGACAATGTAAATTACAAGAACAAAACCAAAGAGAAGTGGACACATTACAAAATACCAGGAAATGATAATACACAAATACAAAGCTTTTAACTAAATCAAGAGAATGAATGAAGCTTGTGGCTAAACTGGGGCAAGCAATGCATAAAAGTAACAAGCAAAAAGCCGGAAAACTTTAATGGGCAGTAAGCTGTAAGATACCTGAAACAGTGTTTGCATGGTGTTTTAAAGGTCTAGAACATTCTGCAGGCATAGAAGAGCTACAAATGGATGCAGCCAGTAGAGCTTTAGCTTAATAGAACATCCTCCGTGCTTAGAGAGGAGAGTAAGTAAGGAGGACTTAAGTCTCATTGCTGAGCTTTTCCAGAACTGCAGGTGACATGAGAGGCAAGCCAGCTGTAGAGAGAGGAACATATGCATATTCGTAAGCAATTCAAGCAAGGTAATATACAGACCTGCAGGTTACCACTCACAAAAGTACAAGTAGTGTCAGTTTCTGATGCAACACTGAAATATTTGCAAATGTATTATTAGATATAAGAATTAAAGAAAGTAACTACCTCAGAACCTTTTGAGCACCCTTTGGGGGCAATACAGGTGAAAGAAAAAGTAATCTGAGATCAAACCTGCTGTAGAAAATGCCACCAATATAAACAAGAAGAGCAAACGGGGCTTATTGAGATTGCTGCCATAGCTGTATAGATGCAGAAACAGAACAGCAAAAGCTGTAGCCGATCATGATTACAATCTCATCTATCTGCTTGAAATGACCAAGGCAATAAATCTAAAATGAAATAAAATGAGATGAAATTGCATTTGACTCCTGGAGCACTGGGATAATTGCTGACCTCCCAAAGGCTATTACCTAGCTCCTAAAAAGTAAAAACCATGCAGGATAGACCCGCACCTGAAAATGGATAAGTCAGTTCGAAGATTAGTAGGATTCATAAACCATCTCACAGAACTATTCCAAGCTTTTCAGATCCGTACAATCTCCTGAGGTGATTACTAAACAAAACCACGCTATGAATATAACCACTGTAATTCCCTGCAGTCTTCTCACATATAACGGAGTTGTACAAAATATCCCACAGTGCAGCTTTGCAGCATGCAAATGCAGAGGCCATTTTATTGCAGGATGCAGGGTGCCGGAGGCACTGTTGTTTGAGGGAGGTATGCATAGAAACAGTACTGTTGAACAAGAGTATCAGATTTTCAGAATAATAGAAATAAACAAGTAAATTCAGCAGAAATATTACTTAAGCCAGGTATTTGTCAGTTTGAGGCAGGGGCTACAAAGAACCCTGCTTGAATGAAGCAAAGATTTAGCTCATGCCTATCGATCTTTCACGTTGGCCGTATTTGCAGGGGAAGTCCCATCAGCCTCCTGAAATACTGCAACCCCGCAGGTGAGTGAAAGTCTACAATACTGAATTCAGGCTACAGCACCTAGATCACTGAGCACAAATGCCATTGTGCATCTGCCACAGCTGTGCTGGGACAGAATCCTCCATTCAAAAGTATGACTATATACTGGGGAGCATCAAGCTGTGTATTACCTTTGAAGAAACATAGGCTTAACAGAAGGGAAAGGCATAAAGACTCATTATGCTCTCAATAGATTGTGGGGAAAAGTAGGGCAATTGACTTTCAAACAGCAAATCTCAGAACCTGACCTTTTAGTATCAGTCAGACTTCTGTGGCTTAACAGACATCTTGCAGCAATCCCTGCAGAAGGAGTGGCTCCCCACTACCTGAACTGCACTTTGAAACTGTAGAGCATAGGCTGTTTCTGGTTTGTTCATGCAAACAACATGGAGATATAAATCTAGTTCACTTCTTAGCTCTTCTATCATTATCATCACCTTGCAGCAAGTCAAATGGTAAAACTGAGTCAAGAACTGAAATTGCCAAGTCTTTTCAAGAAACCAGCAAAGAGCAAGACATCTCCAGTGGAAAAATGGCACTCACAGTAGTCTGATGCTGTACTGATGTCAAGACACTTGTATATTTCAGTATTACAGCTGACAATGGTGAAAGGAATAAAAATTTAAAAAAAAAAAGGAAAAAAGGAAACCAGAGGCTAACAGCCACCAAGAAGCAAAAATTCTGCTAATACCAAACCTTCCCCTGAAGATAAATCATGGACTCGAGCACAAGCCGCCCACACTGAAGAAACCTTTTGATTTGTCTAAAGTAGGAGTAGGTGAACATATTTTCTAGTGTCACCCCCCATGTCTGCACACGATGAGCAGGAGGCAAAGAAAATGGATAAGGTGGCAGTTTCTTTACCAGGGCTTGGCAGCAGAATGGAACAAACTGATGAACAACCCATTGAAAATCTTTATAGCTGGCTTGTGAAACTTCACACTGCTCCAACAGCTGTGGAGAGGCAGGCTGTGCAGAAAAATGCCCACCCACACTTTATGCTGCTAGCAAGTCACATTTGTTGCAGTATTGATGGTGACAGACTAATCTTCTAACCCAAGCTGCCAAGTAAGTTGAGTTCTGTTTTTTTTTTTTCAAGTAATATGTACTAAGTTCTGTTTGTGATGTTTCTCAGGTTAAGGATGGGGAGTGGTTATATTCATGTTTAATAATGCCATCTCAGCTGAATGTAACTGAGGAATGTCACAACAGTGAGCTCTCTTAGTCCTGCATAAACACATTTGTGTGTAGGAAAATTTAGAGAACTCTGCTTCAAAATAAGAGGTTGAAAGAAAATAATACATCTGGAGAAAGATTAAAGGTTGGAGTGACATGCCCTCTCTCCCTCTCCCTCTTCTGAGGTTTGAGTTCAAATAAACATTTGTCTGAGTCTGAAGATAGCCTGAAATGGTGGCTGAGAAGCACAAGCCTCTCCATCAAGTCACATCGGAGCAGGCAGTGCCTGAGGTGGCTGTGGTAGCACAGGAGGTATATGGGACAGGGGGGTGCTGCTACTGCCCAGCAGAGCCCCACCAGCCATCATGTTGTCACCTTCTCTAGGGAGCCTACTTTAACAGGGGGGTTGAACTAGATGATCTCCAGAGGTCCCTTTCAACCCCTACAATTATGTGATTCCTGCTCTCTCTTCACAGCCTTCTCCCTCTCCTCTTCCCCACCAGCAGGTGCTCCAGGCACTTCCCACAGCCAAAGAGTATGGAAAGGCCACCCATGTGGTTTGCTACCTTGCGCATCTCCCTGCCCACCCCACTCCTGGCACACCCCCAATGATAGGAAGCAGCTTGTCCTGCTGTGTTGTGTGGTTCATCAAAGCGGTCTTCACAAAAAGAAAGATGTTTGAGAGCAAGGTCATTCACTGCATCTTCTCTGGAGGCAGGAAATGTTCCTATCCTGCTGGAGGAGAAGCAACAAATCTCCCATGTGGTGACCACACCTGCCTTCTAATCCTGAGACTAAAGCTCTCCTAGGAGCTTTATCCATCAGAATACACAACACCTCTGTAAAATACAGAGGGGAAAATGTGGGCACACAGAAGACCCTGATTATCTATAATAATATAAATTATGTCATCTGTGACCCTTATAGCAGCAGCCTTGTTGTAGGCAGCATTAATGTACAGAAGCTGCACTAAGAAAATTTTGTTTCCCTTTCCATTTTTTTGTAGAACTAGCTATAGATGATAGTTTTGAGCTGTAGATTGGATCACTATAAATATCTGGCATAACTTTAGCAAGATAAATCATGTCAAGAATATAAAGAATATTTTTTTTAGAATTTAAAAGAGGATGTGATGTTAAAATACTCTTTCCGAGTACAGAAGCTCTGTGAGGTTTGCATGATCTCTTATCCACAAAGAGGTATGCTACTGGGAACTATCTGGGTGCAGAACAGCTGAAGGCATGACTTTTTCAAACAAGATTTTATGTAAAGAACAGGGTTCTATATATCAGTTGTATACATGTAAGGAACACATGACCAGTGAGAAAGTGGATGACATGTTGAAGCAATATATGACTGTGGTTATATTTAATAGCAAACTCAAAATTGAATGCGTGTACTTGCAAGCCTAACTGTGCATACAAATGAGCAAAGTCTTGTAGTAACAAGATGCTCAGAACTCATTTTAAGGCTATTATAGTAATTTAAAACAAGTTGGTTTTTAAAAATACAGTGATATATGCCTGTTATATGTATGTCTAATGATTTGCAGATTAGATTTTTAAAACTCAAATTCTCCCTCAAATTGTCTTGAGTGAAAATCTAATCAAGTTAGCATTCTAGAATATATGACTATTGTAATGTCGTTTTCTGAATATAATTATACTTTTGATATCACACTTTAGCTGTTATAAAGGCAGATAACCATGCAAAAGAAGCATTACAGGAGGCTTGGAAGTTTGATTCTATGAGTTCTTTTCTGTTTGTATAACTTAGGTTTTTATATGGCATCAATTTGGTACTTACACACTGGCATCTTCTCACTGCTTGATGGTGATACATAAAGCAAGTTTTCTTGTTTAATGAAGGTATCACTTTTATAACACATTATTGGTATTTTATTCTGGCAGCAAGTTAGATACAATATTACTTAAAAAATAGTTCACCAATTATTTATTTGCAGATCTTTTTTAAAGTTTAAATAACTTCATATGGTCAAAATTGTTTATCCTCAGATTCTTTTGGTGGACCATTCCAATTTTACAATCTGGATATATTCAGGTTTTTTTGTATTTTTAAATTTTATTTATTTTTTAATATCAGCAGAAGCTGTTGAAAGGTGTCATTCAAGCCAGAACACCCAAACTTCTCATAAGAGGACATTCAACATTTTCTCTAGTTGATTCAGGTGACTATGTAGGTGTGGAAGCATTTAATATTAATGTGAAAACTATTTGTATTATGACTCTTAGGATGAAATTTAGTGAGCTTATCATCATCGAGATGATGATAAAAACCACTGCATTCTTGAGTGAAGGTTTTAAAAGACAGAAGTGGTCTTCTTGGTCTTAACTTCAAGAGTTCACTAAAGCTCATTTATCCGAACTGAATACTTTACATTTAAATTAGGATTTTGTGAGGTAGAGATGGAAGGATTAATGTGTGAGAGATGAATGAGGGAAAGCATTGTAATCTGTGCAGAAGGAGGATAAGTGCTGTAGTTCCTCTGACAAGAGATGGATTACAATGAAGCTGAAGTGGTAAAAGAAAAGAAATTATTAGTAATGGTTTGCAATTAATTAATCTATTAATACAATAATATATGAGTAGTTTTGTGATGTGTAATTTACCAGAGAAAAGTGGTAGATATATTGAAATGATGCTCTGTTTACAATAGGCAAGTTGATAATAAATCTGGAGCTTCCATTTAAAATAAAGAAAGAAACAAATCTGTGGTGGTTCCAGCAGTGGAAAATGTGGGTGCTCCTACCTCTTTTGCAAGTTTAGCTGTGCTAGCAGGAAGTATTTAACAAGTAAACTTGTAACTAAAATACAGTCACCAACGGTGAAAATGCACTTCTCTTTATGCCCAGTGACAACAGTGGTTATTTTACTGAATAGACTCAGAGCTTCACAGAATGGCTTTCAAAATCTAGGGTTCTTCCAGAGGCTGGAAGAGGTAGTGCTGGTCACCCACTCTGCCTGGTCTCCCATTCCCCTGACAGCACATTCATAGACATGACTCATTAGACAGTATGTTTTTCTACAAACATCCCTGGTGCAAACAGACTTCCACTGTGTAAGCCCTGCAGAGTGGTGTATTTGCACTCAGGCTGTGTGGTAGCATCAGGTTACTCAAGGAACATTTTAACAGGTTACATGAGTCATACAGGCACTTTGGATACGATTTTGCAGTTCTAGAAACAGGGCTAGGCTGATTCTGGTACACAACGCGGCCAGAATTAGTAAAGTCTGCTAAATACAGCTCCACTCACTTGGCTGGGTCAGCAGCATCTCTGATGGACAGGCCAGTTGGTAGCCAACAATGCAGCTGTACAAGCAAGGATATTCATGCCTTCTTACAGCTGCGAGGAAAGACTTTTTTCCCTTCTAATATTCTGACTAGACTTCTAAAGCTTCTTTGAAAGGATGGAGAAAATGGACAGCCATTAGATACTGCTGGAGCTCAATCTGCTCAGTAAATTTACTACCAGAAGAGGATGGTCAAACCCAAAGAAACAGGTGATCTTGTGATTGTTCTGAAAAGAACAATTACCAGCAGCTATAAGTGCCTAGCAGTGGCATTTTTTCAGGTGATCAGGTAATTTACAACATTGATATGGGAAGCACACAAGCTGAAAATACAGATATAAACACTATAGTATATACATACTGTACAATCAATGAATGTATAGACGTTATAAATACCAAAGAGCTCAGCTAAGCTGTTATTATACCAGTGCAAAGAAAAGATAAGGTGCTCACCCGTATCCTGAGCTCACTAAGAATCTCCAGAAGAGATGATCTCCAGAAGAGATCCTTTCCCGCTGGTAGTCAGCTCTTAAATGGGTCTAGGAGAGGTGGAGTCAGGCTCCACCCCTTCCGGCAGCACAGGTGAATTGCCTTCACCTGTGCTCCCACGGCTGACTCATTGCTCACCCCAGGTGATCAATCAGAGGTTCAGGCCGTGATTCAGCAGTTCCCATACACATACACATGAAAATTTTAATGCTGGATTGATGTATTTTTATTTCTCTACCAGTAGAAGTACAAAATGTATTTCCAAGTTTTTCCAGTGCTAAGGCAACTGATACAGATCCACATTTCCTAAACGCATTTGAATAGTTGTATTTTCTCAGCTGTCAGATATTTGCTAATAGCCATTCTACTGACATCTTTGTTACGCTGCTGCTTGGTTGACAGAATTTCATCTGCATAAATGGGTGGAAAGTCCTTTCTTCACATGTCCAACAAACTGGAGACAAAGTGCCTGCCAATGTTTTAATTTCTTTTGCATGTACTGGTTAGAGAGTGAGAAGAATGCTTTCACTCCACAGTGTCATGAATATGGTAATGTATGGAAATCACAGAAAGCAGGTACTTAAGTTAAGCACATACTGTACTACAGGAATCCCTGATGAATTCAAGGCTCTTCTGTTTAGAGAAGATGTTGTTGTCTGTTAAGTGACAGACTGCCAGATGTTCATGAAGTAGCACAGTAATGTGTATCGGTATCTTTTCTTCAACCCAGAAGGTAGCATTTTCCTTATCATCTATGTCATCCTGGCTTTTGATTGTAAATGTCTAAGCTTGCTTCAAATATTAACTCCTTTTTGTTTTATTGATGAATATTTCATGACAGAAAGACTTCAATACATTTGTGGAATGTAAGTTTTTGCTGCACTATAGTAAGCCCATAATCCTAAAATCTTTTCTTTCACTCAATATAAGCTTCTAAAAACCAGGTGTTTGAGATAGAACACGAAGAATAATTCAGTGGCAATACTGAGCTAGTAGAGAAAACTTTGGCAGTGGTAGAGATATGATGAAAGAAGAAATAATTGTTATTTTCAATAATGGTTTTATCAGTATGCTCAAGCATGGTACCACATATCTCCTGGTGAGGTGATGGCAGTATGTTTTCCTAGAACACACATTAACGTTGCGCTTAGCTTCGGAATTACCACAGGGCTGGGGGTTAGCTCACTCACCTTCAATAATCATGGCTTAAAGAGTGGACAGAATAGTTGAGTAACCAAATGTGGTGGTACACACACAGACTATGTGCAGTAATTACAGATTACTGACACAACACTGTTTACAAAGCAAATAAAAGTTCCAAGGAAAAGAATCAACATAACTGAAAGGTGGAGTTGGTTTTTTGGGGTTGTTTTTTTTGTTTTGTTTTGTTTTTTTTCTCTCTCTACAGATATATTCTCTTCTGCCTTTTATTTTGCAGGCTGTTCTGCATCATTAAATTAAAGGCAGTGATGCCAATAATGACTCAGCTCTGAGCACAGAGCAGTGAGAGAGCTTTGATACAAGGGCCAAATTTTCTGCTGGCCCAAGATACTCTGTCAGCTGGAGACTGACAGAGAGACGTGTCCTGTCCTCCCTACAACACATTGCCTGCCTCTGTGCCATGGGGAGGCCCCTGGTGGGATTCTCAGTAGAGCTTGCCAGTGTGTATGTATGTGGGCTTGACGTGAAGTCTGCATGCATCTGGATGACTCCTGCATGACATAGGCACTTCCTGTGCAGTATTTAGGAAAGCCCCATCCATTAGAACTGTCAGGCCAACACAGAACAGCATATAAGAGAATTTAGCTTTGACTGTCTAAAAAAGTAAGAACATCTAAAGGAATAAGAATCAAAAGCTTCATTTTCTCCTTTACTGTACATTGCTACTTTTCATTAGTTGAACAGTTTATGTGATTAGTGGGAAAAGCTTGTGCAAAATGTTTTCCCCATATATCCATGAATACAAATACACATATTATTCACATTTGCTGGGACAGAATTCAGCTTTTAGCTTTATTGCTTACCTTTCCAGAAGAAGCTCAAGGTACTTGACACTGTGACAAGATTTTGCTGTTATTATTGCTGTTGTTTGGTACTGGGACTTTGTGTTTCCTGACTCTCTGGAAATGTTAGAGCTAACTTTTGCTGTATTCTCAGAGAGCAAGAAGGCAGATCTCACATCAGGAAACTTCAACAGAGGTATTTGTAAAGTTGCAAGAGGCTGGAGGCAGGCTACTGGAAGGGGAATTGTTATGCAGTATAAGGTGGAGTCAGGGCACATGTACGTAGCAGCACGTAATAAGGATTCTAGATTTATGCAGACATTTTGAGCATATTTGACTTTGGAAAAAAACAAATTTGAAGGATTCAGAAGCAACTTGAATAATCATTAAAAGTGAAACTGCTTTCTCTGAAAAACTATATGCATCAAATATAGAAAGTTTTCCATACGAACAAATGGAGGTCACGCCTTACTAAAACCTTTGTACTGAGGACTTATAAAATGACCCATACAAACCTGATTTAAATTCTCATAGCTTCTGGGTGAGGGCAGCTGCCTACCTTGCTTAAATGTTAATGTTTCCCTTATCTGATTGCCTTTCTGTACCATGCTCCCTGTTTCAGGGATCCTGCTTCACCTATTACCCCCTTCAAAGCTATTCATTCTTGTCTGCAGTTTTCCTAATACTCACTGTGTCTGAGGCAGTCCTTGACTGAGAAACCTCCCAGGAGTTTTCCATCTTAGCTTTTACCCACTCAGCTGCTTATTTCCCCAGTTTTTCAAGGCCAGGGAGATGTATACCTGTCAACCCCAGCTTCATTATCCACCCATTTGCATAACTACAGAGTATGTGGGCCTTTGTTTGTTGCATCACTGTTGCAATGAGCATAGAGTATCTCAGTACATCAGTTTGAACTTTTAGCAATTTGGCTTGTCAGACAGTATTCAGTCTTCATTCTTTTTCTCATCTAGTTTTCCTATATGCAAGCAGAAACATCTACACTTGAAAAATGTAAAGTATGTTATATAAGACAATTTGGCTTCCATTCTACTTGCAGATTTATGAGAGACATCACAGCATCACTTAAAATTGTTTACAAATTAGAAGTGCACAAGAGGAATTTAGAGAATGAATGCATGCACCTCTTCATACCTCAGACATACCTCATATTCAACAAGAGCGTAATGCTATAATGAGATGGAAAGTACCACGTTAGTAGCAGGGTGGCAAAGTCTTTGGATGCAGCAAATGAGAATGAGCCCAAATTCAGCAGCTGTGGACACAAAAATGAAGGAAAAGAGCTGCTTACCTTCAGAAAGGTAAGCTTCGGGTACAGAGGGATCTCCAGCAAGATGCCCTTGCCTCTACTGCCAACTCTTAAATGTGGTCTGGGAAAGGATGGATCCTGACTCCACTCCTTCCAGTCACTCACCTGAGCTCCCCTGGGTTGGCCCCGCCTTCCACCAAGTGCTTAATCACTGCTTCAGGCTGTGACTTTGCATTTCTGCTACAATGAAAAATTCTTTAACCTTGAGAGAAATAGTATTTTTAAATCCCGTTGCCTCATGGCTAAATGATGTTGCTATCCCAAATCCCCATGATCATGAGATTTGCTTCTATACGTTCTTTATTTACCTTGTGATCACTTCTCCCTGAAAATCCTTTTCATGAAAATTACCAATTTCCAGTGTCCTTTTCTGTGCCTCATCTCATTAGCATGTATGAGCAGGAGCTGCTGGAGTACTGTAGGAGACTGTTGCTCACTGTTGGTTTAGGATGGTGAAACCCTGCACTAGCTGAAATCTGGGTTCTCTAACAGCAGGTATCATCCAGCCCCTTAGCAAGAGACATCTCCTTAGTAAAGAAATGACGACTGCAGCATGGGGACATAGCTGGACATTTCCAGAATAAGGAGAATATCAATTTTAAAGTTAGATATAAAGACTTGGTTATCTGAAGCATATTGCACTGTTCACGAGCCTGTTCCACCTCCAATTCAGTTACACTACTTGTTGGTGCACTCATAAAAATTACAGCTATCTGAAGTGAAAGATACTCTCTAGTTTTTACCATTAGGAAACAAGCACTTTTTTTAGTTCATAATATGCTCAATTACCTTTAGATTGATCCATGAATAAATTATAATCAAAACAGACTTATTCACCTTAAAGCTCTCCTGGCTTAAGGTTTCATTGTTGATTCATTATGTTGTCAGTTCTCTATTGGCAGAGTAATGCTTTTTTATATCTGGATAGAGACAGTTTTAGTGGAAGATACTGTTATCTCTAAATGAGTAGGATTTAGCTTTTCTGGTGAGAACAAATTCATCAATGATGAATCCCTGGAGAAACTACTGAAACAAAAATCACAATGTTACTGAAGATTTATACAGTTCATTAGTTAAAAGGCAGCTTTTGGAAGTCTTTAGCAGAGAGGATTGGATTTTTTCTTTCTTTCTGTAAAATATTTCAGCGTAATATTTCAAGCTTCCAGATTTGTGATAATGCAGTTATAAACAATGAAACAAAACCACTTAATATATTTATTTTGGCTCCATTATTGATGTTATCCTCTCCAATAGAAACACATTAAATTATGGCTATATAGAGACAGATGGATACAAATAATGCAGCTATAGACATCATTGATACAGATATATAAGCAGACAAGAATTATCTAATTACTCTGCTTGTTGCAATCTTCTAAACACTTGCTGTGATCCACATATTCACATTGATTTTTTCTAGGCAGATGTTGATGTCACAAAGATACCAGCGTACAAAGAATTTAGTAATGTGGAGATATGTGGAAAATAAATAAATTTCAAGACATAGAGCAGAAAGAATTAAAAAACAAGCAGGGATTTAAAATCACCAGCACTTTTCTTGTGCTTTCATTGGGAGCTGTGCCGTTAAATCCCCCATGTGCTTTGGAAGATATCCCCTACAATGATTAGATGTGATTTTATTTTAAAATTTCTTAAATATCTAGCTCTTTAGCAGTTGTTTCAACGTCTTCACTTCTGGTAACTCACTTTGTTAAAATACTGCTTCCCATTTCATATGGTCCTTGTCTCAAAACTGCTTGAAACTACAGGTCTGAAAAAGAAGTCTCATCAGCCTTCTCTATATCTGTGCATTACTCATAAGGCAAACCTTCAATAAGTCCTTCCCAAGCTCCTGAGGCTACATTTTCATGTATTATTTATTGTTATAGAAAATATCACTGCTTTTCAGTGTTGTTTGATGAAATCTGGCTTGGCTGCTTGTGAACCACTAGACTCTAAGCACAAAATAACCAGATCATTTGTATGGGTGCACAGTCATCCTCTGTTAAGACAGTAGAAGCTCATTGTGCACGCCCAAGATTGGACAAGGATCTAGATGTTCCATTAATTATTTTACATTCCATTTAATCAACTTCTTGGTGGAAATAGAGCAGTGTACAGCAAAAACTCAGGTTGGATGTTGGTATTCTAAATAAATCATCACTTCACTTAGTTTGAAAAGACAGTTTTTATATAGTTCATTTCAACATGCATGTCATTACAAAGCATCTGAAGTAATATGGTTATGGTACTGATGGTGCTGGATGCTTTTCAAAATGTCTGTCGTGTAGGTTGCTCCAAAAGTAATGCCTCCTCCATATTTCCATGGAAACTGCAGCAGCTACAAAGACACAAAGATAACAATATTCAATAGAACAAATTCTCGGCTACAAAATGCTATTTTTCAGCATAGTCACCACTATTAGCTGTACGCTTTCATCACCAATGAACAAGAGCCTGCATACAATGCTCATAAAAATCTACACTAGCAGAGGTGACCCACTGTTTCATTATTGCTATGACAGCATCACTGCTAGGAAAATGTTGCCCATATAGTCCATCTTTCATTGCCTTGAAAAGAAAGAACCCAGATTGTATGATGTGTATCGTGGACAGTCCAGCCAAAATTGGCAATGTGCTCCATGGTTTGGCCCTGACATTATAATGTTGCAAGAGAAAGATTGCCTTCTTCTGGTCTGACCCTGCTTTCGGCATAGTCAGTGTTGCGATATAGCAGTCAGAGATGATGATTTGTCTAGACTCTAGGAAATCCAACAGGATCACAACTTGTGATATTCCAACTTTGCCACCATTATTTCCAAGGCACTGAAGCCAATATTCAGTTTGGTACACAATTCCCCGGTCATAATCCACTGATTCACACAGTTGAGCTGATTGAGACACTTTTCATCTCGTGATGTGACAGCTTTGCAAGGTCATCCAGAACATGGCTTGTCTTTCACATTGCTGTGACCACTGCTGAAATGCACCACCCACCATCTCACTGTGCTCACATCCTCTCCTTGGTTTCCATAAACATTCTGCAAGCATCAATGAATGTCAATGGACAGGAAGGAATCCAGTGACACACCTTTACTTCATACTCACTTCCATGTCAGGTGGCATTCTGCCAGGCTGCTGTCATCTGTCACACAGCAGCAAAGCGAAATGGAATATTAATGGGAACATTCAACCTCAACTGTCATACCACCAACATCCACCTCGGACATTATGGGTCAACATAATCAAATAGAGGCATTACTTTCAGAGCAACCCTTGCACAGTCCAACTAGTGGCTGTGTCAGATACAAAAATTTGCTTCTTAGAAGAAGAATTAATTGCCTCTGTCTTTATAACAAAATGGATTGTTTTTCTGTACTTCTCCTCAAATCGCCTATTTTATTTCAAAAAGCTCAACATTTGTGTCTGTAGAAAGTAAGAGATTGCGTATACATTAAGAGAATAGAAAAATAAAGGCTTTATTCTACAGAGATTTGGTATACTTCCCAAAGTTGATTTTCAATCAGTCGTGCCATGAACAACTGTCTTTTATTCTTTACTACTTTAGTGAAAATCTCAGCAAAATTAACTTTGCTACCTATTCTGCAGTTCAGTTCTTCTAGGCAGAGAAGAGTCCAAATATGCTTTGTCATCAGGTTTGCTTCCTTCTCAAGCCCAAAGTTGCTGGCATCAGTACATACATCATGGAGACAAAATAGTGGCACAGTTACTGCTTGTTTGTAGCCAAAATATGTTTCTAATTGATGCAGCCTAGCAGGTATACATGAATGTTTTCTATCAACGTTTGTATTTTTCTAGATTTTTGTTAAAAGTCTTAGGTTCTTTTTAAAGGTTTTTATAAAGAATCCGATCTTTGTGTGTGTGCTTTAAAGCTTGTTGTTTAGACTGAAATTAGGCAAATTTTTACTTGTACTCATTTTCCTTATAAAAATAACTCTTTCTACATACTTAGTTCCTTTGGTATATAAGGCCACTATGTTACTGCTGTTTGCAGTAATATTTAAAAGCTTAATTTAAGCTATTCTAGACCTTTTTATTTCCAAGAACATGAATCACAAATGTATGGCAACTGCACAGAAAAGAAGAATTTGTTGATATCTTTAAGGAAGCCCTTGAACATGACATATAGGAACAAATTTCCCATTGAACAGATGAGAAGTGCTTTGTATCATTGGGCAAATTCAGATAATTATAGCTAGATTTTGGTGTCTGGGATCTGCAGCATCATCTCAGTCCTGGTCTTGCATTTACCTAGGTTGAGTGATTGTCCCAGCATACGGCATTCCCAGCTGCAGCAGGTCTCCTTTGGAGATCACCATGAGACTGCAAATTCTGGCCTGAAGATAAAAATCTGTTGCGGCCACAGACCAAGTCTGGGAAGCAGGGAAACATTTCAAGGACCGCACTTTTGGTCTGTGTGCCAAAAACCTAGCAGCCAGGAAAGCTCTTATTTGTCATAACAAGAGGCCTGAGGTCCCGTGGTTGGGTATCCTGACTGACAGCTCATTGAGGAATTTTTCTCTCATGGAGCAGTGTATCCTCTTCTGGATTTACTTCATTTAAAAAAATAATAATTTCTAAATTTTTAAATAATTCTGTTTTTAAAATTCACATTGAAATTCCCTCTTTAAAAATTGATAACCACAGCAGTACTGTAACTTGTTTGATATGCTCTTTGAGGTTGTATTATTAGTGTGAATTAATGCTAGCAACTACTGAGGCTATGTATCCCCTGTTACTACCTGCTAGTTTCTGCAGTACTGCAGTAGCTTCTGAACAGGCCTTAGTCTGATGAATAAAATACTTTTTGCAGTCTGAAGAACTAGTTTCAGGGCAGGAAGGGCACAATCTGTTGCATCAAGCAAAAATCCATATTTTCTACCATTATTTATTCACCTGAATCAAATCTGCGATTGTGGCCCGCTAGATTTCTTCGTATATCTGCTGTGCCAAGAAAGGGACTTTTTCTCTCAGGAATGTGGGAGTTTGGCAGGTTTATGAAATCTGAACAAGCACTTCCATGTTCCTGGGTGACACGTGAGTTTTGCAATTTAGTGAAATTTTCCTCTAGGATTTACTTGATTGGGCTCAAGGATTAAATGTCACAGAGAAGACTACAAGTGTTTCATGGAGATAAATGATGAGATCAGAATGTGTTTCTGTTTGTTTGTTGAGCCTTACTTTGGTTAGCCTGTTTGTGAGCCTTACTTTGACAGGGCAAGACAGCCGCCTGCTATCAGAATCTGAAATACAGGTTTGTATGCTTTTAAAATACACAGGTATCTCCAAATAGCTACACAAGTAGTCTCAAACACAGCTAGAGCCCTGCTAAGTAAACTGATAGTCTTGTGATACCTTTCCACATTCTATAGAAATGAAGTTATACATCTGAATTATTTAACATGGTACATTTTTATATATAAGCAAGTATGCAGTAGGGAAATAGAAGTCTGTTGGATCCTGACATGCAATTCAGCTATTTTTCTGCTGCACCATATTAATATTTTAATTTTCAATATTGATTTTCAAGTCATCCTGAAGTTCATGGTTGATTTTTATTCACTTCTCACTCTGGTACAGTCCCACTGATTTTTATTTCAATCTCATGAGTAAGAAGCAAATCACACTCAACACTCATTTTATTATGCCCTCTTATTGAGTATATTAATAACGCTTTCTGATTTTTTTTTCAGAAACTACCCAGTTTTGGGCCTTACCTGGAACAACGGAAAAAAATTATAGCTGAGAACAAGTTGAAACTGAAGGAACAAGGCACAGCTGCTGTGCTTCCTGAAAAAAAGCATTTCATTCCAAAGAAGCCCATTCCAGCAATCAAGGTAAAAAAAAAAAAAAAAAAAAAAAAGTATATTTATATGTAAGATGTGATCAGCCATCAGGCAGTTGACATGCATAGTCATTTCTAGCAGTTTGAGTTAGTTATTACTGCTTTTAAGCTTGTTAGAGGGCATCAAAGACAACTATTTATGCAGACTTTCTAGCTTTTAACCAAAATCGATGGGAAATGATTTGTGATGTACATGTATAGGTATTTTCCTAACGTCATTTTTCAAAATCAAGATATTCAGGCAGTGAAAAAGTAATTGTAGAACACTCTGAATGCCTTGAAGAATTAAGTTGAATTGTTAAAAATTTCTCTTAATTTGAACACGACAGTATAAGTTCCATTTTGCGTGATATCTCTTGATTATTTGTGATGTATTAAACAATTCCATCTCTCATGTAGAATCAGTGGAAAAGGTTGGTGTTGGATACACATGAGAGCTGAGTCCTAGGTTTTCAAACTGAACTTTTAATGCTGGAAGATGTTTGTCTAAGGAACTGATCCACCCTCTGCAATGAGTAAATGTCAAGATGAAAATAAAACCTGTGCCCCCATCTACTGCATAGTCCATACATTGGAACTTTTCCTTTCCTTTAAATAGCCAATAAAATTAAATGTCATCAGCTAATCATTCTAGGTATTCTCTTTAAAACCTACTTAAACATCATGTTTAAACAGAGAAGAAAAAAAAAATCAGGCAAAAATAATCAAATACGAAAGGAAAACTTTTATCAGCAGTCTCCTTTAGGCTCTCTTATGAAGCCATGTGGAAATATCTGCTGAACTTATGAACAGTCTTTATCAGATATGGAAGTATATCAGATTCACAGATAGGTAACTTTGTGTGATTGGTTTTGTATGAATTCCTTCAAAAAGTAAGGCCAAACATAACATGCAACACGGACAGTGGCTCAAATTATATAATTCCCATGGAAATTTTGCAACATTTACTGCCATGCGCAGCCTTCCAAGCTAGTTGCTAGAACTGAAAAAAAGCCAAGGAGAATTGTAATGTCATCTTGTTTAATTTCAATTATTTGCCACTGCTGTAGACCTCCCTTCACTTTTGGACGGATCATTTTGGTATGAGCCCTGCCACTGAAAATCTCTCCCCTCCTTTTGTACAGAGGTTCCCTTCTTTATGTATGTGAAAAGTCCTGAAGAACAGCAATGTACTTTTTTTTTTTCCCTGCACTATGACGAACATTTTCAAAGCCTACTTGACCTCAGAGGTTTTATGGTTCTATTCTCTTTGCAGGAAAGTATTGATGTAGGAGAAAAGAGAAAGAAGAAACAACAGCCAATAACTGCATTTTCAATGAGATAGTGTGCTTCTGAAAACAGCAGAAAATGAGAAGAAAAAAAAACAACCGATACTGTCCAAAAGCAAATAAACTGAATGATGGAAAAATTTTAGCAAGAGGGAAAAACAGACATAAAGACTTGAAAAAAACATAAATAATAAGTTGAGGTCAATAATTTATCATGCCCAGTTCCAACTACAAAAGCAAAAAAGAGCCAAGCACTCAGAGACAGGTTAAAAAGAAGAATAGAGACCTTACTGCAGGGAAGAGGAAAATGAATTCCCCAAAACAAAAACTTTTGTTCATAAAGGCTCTGAATACTTTTGTATGTGGTGGCTTTGAGGAGATTCTCAGCCAAACAAATCAGATTAGCCTCTTTTTCACACCTTCATTTAAATTAAACAAGACTGAATAAGACTTTAGCAATTAGAAGGCAGCTGATCCGAGACAGTCTTTCAGCCTTAGCACCTTAGAAAGTTATGCTTTAATCATAATCAGAAAAACAGCAATGAGAGATATCCACTAAGAAATAACAGAATACCTGGATTTTGCTTGATGTTAGGGAGCTTGTCACTCTACAAAAGGATGCGTTGATAACGTTTATTATTAAATGACCCATCCACAACACGTTGTGGAAAAAATCTGCCAGGAAGATTGAGAATATTCATTACAGAAGCTGAGTGAAGCTTACTGAAAAAAGGTGACTTATCTGATACCCTTCCCTGATCAGGGATTCTCTGCAGAGAGGCAGATGAGCTCAGAGTTGAGTGATTTATCTGTAGCTGTCCTAGAAGTATTCACATTTAGAATTACAAATCCCAAACTGTCTCCAAGCAGTTCCGTCTTGGCTGACCCTCTGGACAGCAGGGAGAATACATTCTGTTAGTTCAGACTGGCATATCAGGGGAGTGGGAATGGTCAGCTCTAATAACTAATCCCAGCCCAACCACAGCCCTGTGGAGCAGTGATATGACCAAAAGCTGGGAGCTAAGAGTCAGCTGCCCGTGGAACAGCCATGACCCTTGGTTTGGCTGGTTGCATTTTTGAAAGGGTGCTGCAGATTTCCTGATGCTTGCCCAGAACTCCCTCAAATGTCTGACCTGCTGTTGGGTTGGTGATATGTAAATTCCAACATTTGTTTGAAGTCCTCATGCTGCCAAAATGCCTCTTTTATAGACTTAAAAACCCTCTGTGATTATCCAAAATTTAATTTAATTTTTGGATAGCTTTCCCCATGGCTTTTCCCTTTATTTTCTCTATTTTTCAGTATTAATCAAAACTGCATACTTTGACACTCAGCAGATTTGTTTCTTCTTTTCTCACTTTTCTGTACTTCATATGGCTGATATATGCCCCAGATCTTTTATTTTCTGTTGCACTTCTGCACAGTTCCCACATATGTATTTGCCATCCTCAGGTGACCGCCTTCTTTCTTTAATCTTTATTCCTTATGTAATTTCTGTGGTTTATTTCTCAATAATCTAGTTTCTTGTGCTTGAGAGCCAATTCTGTAATGTTCGGTCACCATTTATCTGACTATTTATTCCTTTTATGCTTCACAGGCCTGTCCTTGGGACAGACTGCCGCTCACAACCAGCAGGTCTTTACTTCTACTAATCTATAGATTTCCCTGCTTTCCTTACCTGCTGTTGCTGTCAGCTTTGAGTGATCATTTCTCCTGACCGTGGTGGGACATGCTAAGAGTTTTGTGCTGAAGCAAAATGTGCGATATGAGGACGAGCACATGTGCACCCCTTGAAGCTGCTCTGTGAGACGCTCACAGTACCTGCATTATGTGGTGGCCTTCTGAATGGAGACTAGAGTAGGACTGTGATGTTTGGCATCTCCAGAGCATGCCGTCTTTTTCAGAGGAGTCTGCATGAATCTGGGTGAGCTATGCCTAACTGTGATTTGTATTTACAAATATAGGTTTACTAATATGATGGCTAATGAAACGCTAATCTCAATTAAATGTTTGATACACGAACATTAGAAATACAGCTATAGTAATAAAAGTAGCATTGTGAAAATAATATACTACAGAACAGATCTGCTCCTTGTGTATACTCAAAACCACATCTGCTTAGCTTAGTGACAAAATGAATTTTTTCTGTACTCATTAGTAACATAAAACTAATGGATTCTGCTCTGATTCTCTCCATAGCAACTGAATTCCCTGCCAGTTCCATTTACAGAACTAAATTCCTCTCCCATTTCGTTCGGTACAGTTTCGTTGAGAAGAGTGGGACAGCACAGCAGTAACCAAATGAGTGCTCTAGGTCCCAGTGATTGCAAAGGTGTAACTTAGGGCTAAATTCAACTTCCAGATTTTTTCTCATTTTTTTGTTAATTGCTGCTGGTAATGCACAAGCCAGAAGCTCACAGCTTGACGTTCAAAACCTGGCTTCTGTTTGCAGGTCTGGCATTTGGCACAAAAAAAAGACATTATACTGTAAACACTGCAAATTTGATCTGGAGGCCATTGAGATATACCAAGTGTGGAATCCCATAGTGCCATTTTAGACAGACTCTTATTGGAGTGAAACTGCATTTTTAAACTGTGAAAGCTGATTGTTTCTTGCTGCACTGTTTATTTTGTTCCAAACATTTATGATTCAATGGGAGCAAGAAACTCAGAGATAGCTCGAGATGCTGTGAAAGAGTGCACCTGCAGAACATCTTTTAAGTACCAGTGTTATTTTAGTCAATAAAGTCTTCAAACTTTGCAAATGGATAAAGATGTGCTTTCTCCTTGAGAGAAGGAAGCGCATAAAAGACACAGCATCCAGAAGCATAAATGAGAAGTAAATCATTGACACAGTCATTTGAAATCACTTTCAAGCCTCCAAAATGTCAGCACCCTCCCTGTTTGGGTTTCTCCGTCCCCAAAAGAGTACTTTGTAAGCTTTGAGAAGTGAGACTTGCTTACAAATTCAGAAATCACCATGTCATATGCATTGTTTTTGCTATTCCCTTTGTAAGTTTATAGCTGGAAAAATCTGCTTTGATCATGTTCTGCTTAGTAACCATTTCCTGAGCTTACCTAATGGTATCCTAAATCTTGGACTGTTTCCATCCTTTCCCCCAGCTGCTTCTCTGGAAGGCCATTAACCACCTCACTCCTTTCCTGCTTAAAAGAAACCTTTTCTAATTTCCAGCTTTGAATTTATTCATGTCTGGCTTATAATCATGCGTTCTTGTGCCAACATTGTCGCTTATCTTGAATAGCTCTTTTCCTTCCCTGATGTATATATAAAGTGACATCATATTCCTGCTCAGCCTTCATCTTCCTAGGCTAAACATCTTGTTAGGCTCTTTTTGTCTTCTCGTGTAAGCAAGGCCCTACACCCCCTGATTATATGAGCAGCCCTTCTCTGCAAACTGCCAGAGCTTTGGCTTTTGTAACATCCAAACCATATTTAAAGTATACAAATGTGAATCCAGCAATTCCCTGAGAAAATTGTTAATTACCTATGCTGTTTAAATGTCTGCCTTTGTTAGATTAAAAAGCCCTTCGCTATCAGGAATCTCCCTGTGTAGACCCTTTTAAAATGTGAGCAGGCAATGGAAAGCTTCTTCTCTGTATGTTGCACAGGTTTTATATCACTGCTTCAGATTCTAAAAGACAGAAGCACAGTCCCGTACTTGCAGACAACAAATGTATTTGTGGCACGCTGTGCAATGTTTGGGAGCTGTATACACAGGAGAGAGGCTTACAGGATACTTAGCATTGCTGAGGGCAGTAGATCACAAAGAAACCTCTAACAGGTATGGTACAGACAAGCCTACATGAGACTTGAAACAAACAGGAGCTGAATTCGACAAGTACAATTTTTCAGCAGATACAGACAACTGCAGAAACCTGAGAATTGTAGCAACCTGAAAACTGCTGAACAATTCCCAGTAAATCCATTAACTTTTCTGAGAAAGAAAAAGAAAACACGGGGGCATGAGCAGTTCCTAAGGAATTGTTTGATTGAGTTACTGTTGATCAGAGGAGGTATGTGAAAGGGCTGTGTGTTCAAGCTTAGCTCTTTGCAATAGCAAAGCAAAAAGTATTAGCTTAAACACTTTCAAAGTAGTTAATTGACCTTTTACAGTGGTTTAAGCAAACAGATTTTACTCCAAATTTGCAGTGAATTTGGACCGTGCACATAATCAGCTTGCACAGCTCTGTTGATGAGTGCTAACTCATTAAGCTGTGATAACTTGCTCACTTGCAGTCGTCTGTCCACACTCATCATGCTGCCTTAAGCAATGTGCCATAGACATTTTATACTGGAAGAACATTACTGTTCTTTACGTGTTGCAGAGAAGAACTGGAAGGCTTTTAGCATTGGCTGAATGCAACCAAGGTATTTCACTTGTAAGCAAATTAGGATTTGGCACAGAGAAAAAATTTGAACATTTTTGGAACAACAAAAAAAAAGTGTAATTTCCCTATTCTTCTTCCTGGGTTTAGGATATGGCTGAATTTCCTACCTCAGCAGACATTAACAGCAACCTCGTAGATCCTACCACTGCATCCAGTGAGATACAAGATTTATCTCATGGTGTAAAGACACTACTGTAACTTAGTTGATGAAGGCCAGGCAAATGGAGACGATGTTCAAAGCTCTCAGCAGTCTCAGGAAGAAAAGGTTGAACTAATTTCTATATTTAATCCATGTAGCAAAGCTTTTCTTTAGAATTAACACTGATAAAGCTGTGTTACCTTATTCCTCTGATGTGGCATAGGAAGGATTAGTGATGCTTAGTTCATCTGAAAGTAAGACTGCCCAGAACAACATATGCAATGAAAATGTTAGATACTGGAATCCAGATCTTCATTTTTCTATTTGAGAATTGAAAATTGTAGTGAGCATTGTGTGTGATTACAAATTATGCAGTTTAACTATAGTATGCTAGAAGACACTGAAAATGGTTGGTAGGTTTTTTTTTGTTTGTTTTTTGTTTGTTTTTTTTTTGGACTGACGGGAATAAGGTAAATATTACTTCCTCAAAAAAATATTGAGAAACAATATGAAAATAAACTCTTATCATGTTTCTTGCCAATGAAAGACCAAAGGTAAACACTTTGAAGCTTGTAATTCTAGGTAGACTTGTCTGTGTCTCATTTTTGGCTTGATCCCTAGCATTTTTCAATTGACTTTATCAAATTCCCTAATTAAAATCATAATGACTTCTTCATTTATTACAGCAGTGTGACTTTGAAGCCAGGTCTGTGCACCTAAAATTCAGTGAGATTTTTGAAATATCTAACAGTTGTGCCCCTTTTTAAAGCAAATGTAGACTGTATTCTTGCATCACATAATGTGCATTTATTGAGCTCAACTTTTTTTTAACCACGTAGAACCCTGCACCTAAAATCTAGCTTGTTTTGCAGCATGAGAATTGTTGTCGAAGCGTACTTAGCAAACTCAGAAAATATCCAGTCAAGCAATACTGTACCTCAGAGGGAATCTTGTAAAATGCAGTGATGTTCACCATCTGTGCTATACTTCCGCAAGTTAAGCTGATTTAACTGAGGGATATCTATCGTCTATAGAACCTGGAACTTGTCCCATCCCTGCCTTTCATTCAGCACAGTTGAACTGCCACTGAACTGTGCAGTTTCCCTTTACATAAAGAGCAAATGATTTGCATCAGGTAGGTCCCCAACAATTTCTTTTAGAGGGCACGTCCTCTTCACATGGTGTGTACCCACACTGTGTGTGCCTGCCATGCACGTTTATTTTTGCAACACAGGTGTGCACATTTGATGCCAAAAAAACCTTTCCTCTGTAGTTAAAAGAACTGAACCCAAACTTGCAGAACAAGACCCACACCCTATTTCTGTACAATATTTGCAATAATCTGATGATCTTCATGTCATCTGTGCATCTTTCTTACTAAAGAAAGAAAAGCAATTATTATTCTCAGTTTATTCGAACTTTTCTTGCTATGAGTTCTCAAATCCATGCTAATGAAAAATGACCAACGATGGTCAGATTGTCTGCAGCATGTCACTCCTGTTTTGTGCACCATTTTGTTTCCTGAAATGTCACACAGTAATGGTAAAACATGGACAGATAAAATAGTATGTTCAAAAGTACCACAAACGTAAGCTATCTGTACAATGTATTTATATACAGATATACTTTTAGAGCTGCTGCCTACATTCAAAATGTACCTTTATGAAGGTTTCTTTGTATTTTACAGAATATGTGAGAGTTGACAAATTGGAAATTTATAAGAAAAATCATAAACATCCTCACAATACCTGGCCAATTTTTCTATATTAAAGTACTAGAGAGTGCTCCTGTGCAGCTATAGAAACAGCTTAGGTATCTTCTAAATGAGTCAATAATTTTTTTTTCCCTAGGATGTAATTGGAAAAGCGCTGCAGTATATTGGAACATATGGTGAGCTCTGCAACACAGAGCAAGTTGTGGCTCTGATTGACGAGGAAATGTGTATCAACTGTGGCAAATGTTACATGACCTGTAATGATTCCGGCTACCAGGTAAGAGCACAGCTGTAATTAGCAGGAAGGCACAATGAGTTATCTTTCTGCTGCTGGGAAGAAAGAATCCACCTTCTGTTAATGAGCAGGTGGCAAAAGCAGATGTCTAAAACACCGTATTTGCGCCCCAGTGTGCTCCCAGGCTATGCCATACGAGCCCTGTTGGAGCCCTTTGCTCTGCAGCACCCAGTGCAGCTTCTCCTGGGGGGCTACACAGGGATGGGCCCGCGTCTCTCTGCTCACTCTGGGTCACTCTCCTGGCCTCTCCCTAAACACATAGTGGGAATGGGGTTCTTCCTGTGAGGAAGAAAATGAAGGAGATCCATGTTAGAAGGGTCAGATGGAGACGGGAAAACTCCAGGGAGACCTGAGAGCAGCCTTTCAGTATCTTAAGAAGGGGACAGGCTCTTTAGCAGGGTCTCTGTGGAATCTATTGTGCATTAAACAATGATTTCTACAGTATTTTTTTTCCATTCATCGCATTACAAGAAAGGTTTGTCAAAGACAAACACTTTAACTGAGCAGTGAGTCTCCTCAGAACACCAAGACCTTTTGTTTTTCCTTAATTCAGTTTAATCAATATTGTCTGATGACTTACTTAACTACATACAGCGAAAGAGGGAAGTCTTCCCATCTAAAATCAGCTCCTGTGATTAAAACAACTGTCAGAACAAAGATAGACATGGTTTTTCCATTGATATGAGAAATCTAATGCTGCATTTCTACAAGATTAGATGATTAGAGTAGTCTTTATCTAAATTTCTTTTTGACACTGCGATCTTCACTGCCTTGCGTCACATTTCCCAGCAAATGGGAGACTGTAGTTCTTGGAGAGCAAAGGACTGTGTCCATATTTAGTGCAGCTTACTTCTCTATAACTGAAAAAAATCAGTACCAAAGGCACCAAAGTGTAAAAGCCTAGGAGGTTCTTAGCACAAAAAGTATTTTTCCTTAAATGTTTAAGGAAATGGCAAATAAATTAATTGCAGAGAATTGCAAAGAAATTCTTAATTGCAAAGAAGTCAAAAGCCCCACATACCTCAAAATATCTGCTTATATTTGTTTCAAAATATCCACGCTGCTCAGCAGAGCTACCATCTTGTAGGGCTCCAACAGAAGAGCTTTCCCTAACTTGAAGGTGGCACTGCAGTCCAGGACTCCGTCTCTTTGAACTCCTTAATGATGCACATTGTTACTGGGGAGAAAGGAAGGAATCTTAAATACAAACCGAAGTTTTCTTTGTGCTCAAGCTGAATTAAAACACACAGATTCAAGGTGTTTTGTACCTACTTAGTGCCCTCGCTTTTTCTGCATCTGTTTCATCACTTTCTCCCCTGCAAAATCCCAAATGCCACAGGCGTGCCCTGGAGCTGCCCCACAGACCCACCTGCTTGCTCCCTGGCTGCTGACAGTACCTGGGGACATTTGCAGGCCCAGCTTGGTTGCAGATACATGAGAGTTTGTTTTCCAGACCTGACCTTGTCTTCCTAAAACTCTTAGATTTTCTGCTGTTTATTTTTTTAACTTTCCTAGGCTTGTTTCTTAGACACTGAAGCTTTTGCGGTTTTGTGATGCTTTTGTTTATGTTTTTAATTGCCATTTCCATTATACCAGGAGCTTATTTCATTGAGACTTCAATTGTTATTTCACATTCAAATTCACTTATCACACTAATTGGTAATGAGGATTCACTGCATGAAAATGTAAGAAAGAAAGCAAGCTCTGCCTGCCCAAAACTCAGATAGTGCTTTCGAAGACTTGCAAAGGAAAATAATCACAGAAGGCACAGCATGGTGTGTTTCTCCCCACTTTTTATTAAATTGCTTGTGCTTTGCTGACAATAAAAAACCAGAAAAGCCCAGAGGTGCTTGCTGTCAGCACTGCTCTGCGACTGGGGGTGTGTGCTGGTGTTCCCTGGCAGAGGACTGTGCTGACACTGCCTCTGGACAGGGTATTGTCCCTGTGAGCCTGAGCTGCAGGGGCTGGAGTCATCCATTACAGCCCGCCCTGGAGGCTGAGATGACGTTCCTAATTGCAGAGAGTCAGGGGGCTTCTTCCCCGCCAGCCCAACAGTTGCTAGAGCTGCAGCACCGGAGCGCACCAAGATGTCTCCAAGAGCTGCACTGCAGGAAATGCAGGCACTGAAATGGGAGCGGTTCTGACCTTTCCCGCAAGGGGCATCAATAACGTGCACTCCCGTCCACAGGCTATCCAGTTCGATGCCGAAACCCACCTGCCCACGGTCACTGACAGCTGCACGGGCTGCACCCTGTGCCTCAGCGTCTGCCCCATCATCGACTGCATCCGCATGGTTCCCAGGACCACCCCCTATGAGCCCCGCCGAGGGCTGCCCCTGGCCCTGAGCCCCCTGTGCTGAGCCATGCCGGCCCTGCGCTGCCTCACCGCCACTGATTTGCCTTCTAATTAAACCTCAAAATCAACCTTCATGAAAAAAAAAAAAAGTGATACTGGGAGTCATTACAGTGAACTCTCTTTTTTCCCAGTTATTATTTTTATGACAATTAGGTTCTGAAATTACAGAAAGGCAGCAATTAGATGGTTGTAGCTGTCAGTTGTCCACTGTCTGAAATGTAACTTTTTCCTTGCGATTCGTGCCGTAATTTCAAAAATCCTCCGTAGACTGTTTAATCTCTATGTAATTTCTGGCTGTAAATATAATTAAGAAACCATTTTTAATGAACTACAAATCAGTGTACAAGCTAACTGTTTTCAAGGAGGCATTTTGTAATTAAACATTACATTTCGTTTTAAAAGAGTTTCTTAGAAGATGTAATTAACTACACAGCATTCAAACAAAGCGATGTTGCTTCTATTTTTCTATGGGAAGAAATGAAAGGGAATTTAAAATAGGATTTAAGAACTGGATTAATCACTTTCAACTACTACAGCATATGGTAGTGTATTTTTATAATCCTTTCTAATTCTTTCTCACACCAGTCACTTAATAAGAATAAATTTGCTGTGCACTGACACATGCTGAACTCTTCAGATTTGGTGTTGCCCGGGTAGCGTCATCTTTACTTTTTTCCCCCAGTGAACACTTATAACATCTATCTACAAACAGTTAAACCGGCTTATTGCAAAGCCCGGGTTTCATTTTAGGATTTGGAGAAGGGACAACGTTTTTTCCAAGCTCATCTTCTAAATAACTTTTTAATTGTGCCAATTAATGTTCCGGAATGTACACGATACAGGTCAGAGATCTGATTAGGTGCAATTGGAATGCACACCCTGCAAACCACATTTGCCAAACATACGTGTATAGGGCAAACTGGCAAGATGATTTTCCCCAGTGCCAGTTCTTCATACTTAGTGGTTACGTATGGTTACCGTGATTTCACAAGCAAAAAGAAATACAGATTTGTCTGTCTTACTGAACAACATCTCAGTATTAATCCATTTTTCATTCACAGTAGGAACTTTCTAATATGAATGTATTGCTGTCAGCTTTACTCCACTTAAGAATATAAAGCCTTTAGTCTCATAATAATAATAAATGATCTATTCATTCAATTTCTTATAGCCCATATTGCAATCGGCATAAGCTTTGATTAAAAATATTCCCTAAATTTCGTTTCCTGATTTACGATTTATGCACCAAATTACAAATAAATGTTGAAACCAACTTGTTGGTGTTGGGTTTTTTTTGTATTACTTACAAAGCAGAATTTTATTTCAGAGACTTGTCAGGTGGTGCTTCGTGATCTCTGTAATGCACTCCAGGAATCATTAATGAGTTAATTTACGTGTACATTATTCCACTAATTGCCTGTAGTGCAGAATGCAGCATGCTCTTTGCCCCTGTTTGGTGTTTCTTTGTCTCCCGTTGACGTGTCTTCCTTTTGCATCCTTTTCCCCACGCTTAAGGCTCACCTTGTGACATCCCTTGGCAGGCTCAAGCCCAAAGTCTCCACTAATAGCTTTGTCTTCATACTTCTTCTCACAGTTGTGGATTTTTCACACTTTATTAGTGACAGATACTTGTACTGATTAGAAAATATTTGCCTGAAACTCATTTCAAGCTCTTGGTCTTCTGGTAGCTCCTTCTCCCACATGAGTAATAGGAGACTCAGAGTAAGAACAAGTTGTTTGGTGAGTGTTTGGGGTGAGGTCTGGGTGGTCTCAGTCTTCCTTCTGAGAAGCTGGTTGATAAGTACTGTGCTCTTGAGCAGGGCAGGAAAAAATCAAATCCAGATTTTCTGCAGGTAGCTCTTATACGCTCAGTTAGCAGACACAAGGAACAATGTTTATCCTATCCCATGCTGTTACCATCTACTTCTTACTTTGTATCCTATCACAACCCTTAGCGGTGATAGACGCTGTCCCTTCCTCTACTGAAAACATCACATCTGGTAGCATGGCTCTTTTCGAACACGGTCAATGCCATGAGACCTGATTCAATTAAGTGACTAAACATAAGTACTTTTACATCACAAATGTAGCAAAAAAATTGGAGCTTTTCTTGTGATAATCAGTATTCCCAGGATACCCAGTGTTCCTAAATTGCTATAAAGTTGTCTTTGGAAGATTAGTGATATTCTGTGGGTCAAGATGAGAAACAAGACTATAATTTCTTTCTTTCTTTTTTTTTTTTTTTTTTTTTTTTTTTTTTTTTTTTACTAAAAGAGGAATAACAGGTTATATTGTTCAGATTTCTTTCTTGCCACCCACCCTCTTCCCCACTCCTTCTCTCCCAAGTCCATTAACAGTTTCGGGAAATGCATTCCCAAAGGAATGTGGATAATTTCTACCTCTGACAGCCAGTGGTATATCTGTGCATTGCTGGAACTCAGAGAAATGGCCACATTTAGGTCTCCTGCAGGTCTTAAGCCATCAGTCAGGTGAGCTGTTAACAGTGGGTGGAGGAAGATACAAAAGACTTGGGTTTTGTAGGTTTATGCCTCCATCTTGGGGAATCCATCCCACTGAGCACATTCAAGAACAAGGAAACAAATCAGTAAAATCTGGTCCGTTTTGCAAATGCTGTAGCCAGTTATTTAAAAAGGGACATGAATTTTAAAAGCATAAAAGGTTCCAAATTAAGCTCATATATTTCAGTGATTTATCTGCACATTTAAGGAATTATGTATTATTAAAGGCATACTGAGCCAGATCCTGCAACCCTGACCCTCACAGCATTTAGACACGTTGTGCTGTTGATTACTGTTATAAAATATTGTAAACTGTATTTGACGAATTAAATAATGATAGAAATGCCACAGCCCATCCTCCTCTGCCGCACTAGCACATTCTTATTCACATCATATTCCTGAGCAGAAAAAGCTCCCCATGTTCAGTGCATGCTCTTCAGTCCAAGAAATACTTGAAAAGTCTGCCAAATCTGCTTGTGTGAATCCCAGTGCACTCATACACGTTCATTGGAAAAAGAGATGTTTTGCCTTGCTAACAGGCTATACAGGCAGTTTGGTTTTTGGCCTCTAGGATGAACACACACAGTATTTCCAAGGCACAGCATTGGCAACAATAATAGCTGCACTTGAAAAATTACACAGGATTTTTAAAATATGTATTTTTCATGATCTGAAATGAAACATTAATTTGGTCTCTTAGCAAAATTAAAACCAGTGTTTGCGCACAAACCTGATGGGCAGCCTATATTTCCAGTGTTGCAGCCAATGTATTTGCGCATTGCTATGATACCTTACCATTCGTTAGAGGAGGACTCGTTTGCAGACACCCATTTGCTTGGTCCCTAAAATTGGGCAGGAGAAACACACAGGCTACCTGTCTGGAGTCACTACCCTTCTACATTGTCTCTTCAAGGACACAGGAGAGGGCACCCATGGAAGAGATGGCTCGGCAGCCAGCAGCCCCAGAGTGGCTCACTGTCCCTGCATCCTTCTCCCCATATGTTTTGCTGTCACTGTTGGTTCCTCCAGCTTTGTTATCTCAATGTGGCAAAAGAACTTGCTAGTTCCAGGCAAACTAGCCAAACCCTAACTGAGCGGCAGCAGCCCCGTGCTTCATAAAACCACCTTTTTTAACACAGTCCAAGACTGTAGCCTTAGAAATATAATGGTAAGCATGGATATTTCCTGTCAAGAAGAAGATCCTGCCAACACGTTCTGTATGTATGCTTCCTAATTTATCTACTGTAACAGTGAGGTTGGGCACGTTGTTAAATTTTTATATTTTTCAACATTTCCTAGTAGAAAATATTTTTTTAGATAAAATATTTATTTTACTGGCAACAGTTTCCCTTCACCAGGATGCTCCACTTCTTTGATGAACTGTGCAAGATAAGTTTTCATTGGCAACATCTGGCAACCTGGCAGAATCTGTAGGCAGCTGGATTGGTAGTTGCAGTGTCGCTGCTGAGCCTTTCAGTTAATTAGGCTGCTTATGGGCCATCTGGGTCGCTCATCTCTGCTGTTGCCATTTTTCTTTTCCGAGGAACTGTGCACTCTGTGGTCATTTCTTCAAGAGAATGTGCCTGCAGCCTTTGTGGCTGGGCTTCCCTGCCTCATCTTTTTTTACACCAAGCACGTGACATTACAGCACAGTTAAGGTTGCTCCTTGGTATGACTGCCAGCCACCTCAGGAGTTCTTTGCTTGCATTTCAGCCAGGTAAGAGGCAAACACATCGGGTGCCTCCATGGGCAGCTCACATTGTCTATGCCTGCAGGCCTCCCCAAGGCCACACTTCTCACCTGCCTAGTCCGGAGTCACAGCCCTTCTGCTCACTGAAGACAGGTTTAGGACTCGTCTCTGAAGTCTCCATATGCAATTGTTGAGAAATAGGGTTTGTGGGGAACCAAACTCCCATTATCATGCAGATGAGATGGCCTGCAGATAAGAGGCAGCCTTTCCTTTGTGCAGGTGCACGACAGAGATCTGTAAGTCTGAGTTTGGCGACAGTCAGAGCCTTCCGCCACTCGTGTGGGTGTACTGCATTCTCATTCATTTTAGGAAGGGTGAGCGATAGGACGTTTGACAACTCTGACGCTAACAAGAGAGGCAAAGCGAAGGGCAGAGATGCTTGGCTGCATGGTCATCCTCATTCCAACAGAAGCAGCAGGGCCATATGGTGCCGACTGCCCCAAGCAGGGGCTGCAAGGGCTGCCCAGGGCCCTCCTGCTCTGCTTCGACTTTGTGAGATTCAGTCTGCCCTCCGTGCTGCTGCAGGGCCCCGGTCAGCCCTTGCATCACTTTGATGTTAGAACAAAAACAAGCACCGTGGAATTCCTTTTTTGAAGCCTTTAAGAATTATTTATATTATTTGAAAAAATAATGTAAAATGCAAGTGAAATAGAAATAAATTCTACTTTGCATAAGGATAAATATGTATCGGGGCGGTAAGCAAAATCATGTCTTGGTGTCTCAGCCAGCTCTGCAGTGATTTCCTGCACAGTCACGTGATGTGTAATTGCAGGAACTTCCCATTGTACATATTTGCTGTTTCACCATCGCACGAAGAACGGTCTTTTAAAAAGCCTCACTCTGCACTCTATCGATCTTTTCTTTTGATTGTGTGTAGGTAAGCCCCTTTTGTAAGTTTTATGAGGTGCAAACATATATGCTATTTTATGCTACCAGTCTATTTATTGGATTAGCTTCAGGATTTGATGCAAAAGCTTAAGATGATATTGAAAACACATATCACTTCCATTGTAGCTAAGAAAATCAGCTTTAGAATTAGAGAGACCTTGTAGCAGGCATTATGTATAGCCCTTTAGCTTTTTAGCAAGGCTGTTCTTCGTTGCTATAGCAACCGAATTAACCATTTCATTAATATAATGGAATAAAACACATTTATTCATTTTTGCACTCACGGGTAATCCACATTCAGCTTTCAGCATACTTGTCAAGCTGTGTCCCTTTCACCTCAGCCCCTGATATTTCCTCAGCGTTTCCAAAGGGCTTTTATTTTAATTTTTCCTCATTGGGGAGAGAGTGAGCTGTTGGTTTTGAAGAATGTTATATTTTTGTAATTAAATTTACCTCCGTTTCATTGGCTAGCTTCCATTTAGCATCCCTTAAGTGGCAAAGCAGACTTCACAGGCAGCATTCGGTGCGAGGAAGCCGAGGTGTTCTTCACAACAGAAAAGAACAAATCATTTAAAATACTGAAGGCCCCCTGCCCACGCGCAGCTCGCAGGCTGGGCTTGGCGTGGTGAGTCCTACTGCAAATACTGACAGTACTCAGCTGTGTGTGCTGCCCAAACATTCCCGGTGCTGAACTGCAGTGTGAGAAGCAGATGGAGTGCTACACTCTTTGTTTACCCTGGTTTTAATGTTTCCCAAGCCATGCCCACACTTCGTGATGGTTATTGAAATAATAGCTTAATTAAAACAGTAAGCTCACCATCAGCACAAGGAAGCAGGAGTCCTCCATGCGTGTGGCATGGCAGAGGCAACACCAGCCTGTGTTTACATTGCTCTTCTCAAGAAGGGCCACTTCTCTCCTTCCTCTGTGCTTCGTCCCTGCAGAGCTGGTGCAGCCGGAATGGGGCTGTGGTGAGGCATGCCTCGTCCCACACTCCCTTCCAGTTCAGATTCTGGCCAGCAGAAGTGATGAAAAGCAGGACTACCAAGGCAGATAGGGCACAGTCTGCCATCGGAGACCTCCTCAGCTAGCACATACCACTTGCTAGTGGCAGTGTGGCCAGGTGACGTGTTGGCTGTGTGTCAGCAGCCAAGTGCCCAGCTGGGTGACAGTGATGTTCCAAGACTGGCCCTGCTGGTGTCACCAGCGATGTGACAGTAAGGACAGTACTCAGGCAGACACCAGTTCCAGGCTAGTACTTAAGTGACTGCCCTTCTTCCAAAGCATGGACCGGTGCAAATTCATGGGCCAAAGCGCAGCCTGTGAAATTCATTAGTATTAATAATTCCACATCTGAAGTTATTGCAAATGAAATAGAGTAGCTAATGCAGAAGGTTGGATTGGTTGGTTGTCTTTTTTTTTTTTTCTTCATAGATTTCTGAAGTTAGTAATGTGAAACTGGAGTTTTACTGGAAACAGAGCAGATGTGTAAATGATTTTGAGAAATGAGTTAATTAACTTTGAATGTATAATCCCTTTCATTAAAAAGACAAGGCATAGAAGTAACTGCACAATAGCATATTGCCTTCTGTAAGACTGTTCATTCATTGCTGTTTGAGTGAATGTATAAATCATATAATCTACAAGGGCCGGTAGGTTCTATGCCACTCACATGTGCTGCTTTCCCTACCTGAATTACATGGTAAGTGCTTCCTCCTAGGCGGCTCATTGTGTGAGATGTGCCCCAAGCCCCAAGCAGAACTGCTGTGCAGCTGGCAAGGGAAAGGCCCACAGCCCGCCCTGCACACAGCACCTGAGCACAAAGGCTCTGTGCATGCTGCAGGCAGCGCTGGGGCCACATCCTCCTCCTGCCTTTGTTTCTCTGTGCACTGAGCGCACTCTCCCAGCTGCCCACTAGCACAGCACTAATTTAATTTTACCGGCATTCACTGTGATGCTGGAGGTGAGGCATGGGAATGAGTGAATGTCGTGTTAATGATAAGCCTTTGAATCAATAGCCTACTTTTGGGCAACTTGTGATTTGGTGTAAGTTTAGCCAGAAGAACATCTCCTTTAGCGGTTAACAAAGAGCTTGTGGTTTCCAGCGGCACTGCAGCCAAACAGTAGAGGTCTTTCTGCACGCAGAGGCTAGCAGCGGCACAAGGACATACACATCTGTGATTTTTTTTTCAACCTTAGCAATTCTCTCCTATCCTTCACTACAACATGGCACTTCTTAAAATAACAGATAGGTGCTTCCAATGTTTGAGAAATAAGGCAGAGTGGTTTGGGTTGGGGCCCTCACCTGCAGCCCACTGGAACTCCTCTTGTCCAGGCAAGAGGAGAAATAGCAGCATTTAAAGCCAAGGCACCCAAAGAACGGGGCTGCACAGCCACTTCCCTTTCCCTGTTCCCTGGCACAGGCTCCGGCCCCCCAGGACTGAGGAGCAGCACTGCCCAGACCTGCAGTGCCCACCATCAGCATCGCTGCTATGGGGAACCTGCCAGTCCTTGTCCCTTCTTAACCTCCTTCTGCATCTGTAAAATGAAGGTTAAAAACTTGCTTGCCTCTCTCCTGAGGGCTATTGTATGGTTGATTAACACTTGAACAATACGCTGCGTCTGTTCCAAGCTGGATATTATTTCACCATCTAGCGCGGAGCCTCTATAAATCAAGCCGTGGTGGTTGGCCCAAAGCCAAACAACCAGGTGAGAACGAGGGCTGCTAAAGGCACTCCGTACAGCCCAGCAACAGGCACAGAGAACGGCCGATTGCTGCTGCCCTAGAGCGCTGTTGGAGCGCCGGCAGCCGCCTACGGGCAGAGCCAGCCCCGGGCCGGGCCGCTACCGGAGGAAGGAGCGGCTGCGGGCGTGCGCCGACGGCCGCCTCTCTTTCCCGCAGCAGAGGGCAGCGTTTCTCCAGGTCCCGCTAAGAGGAGAGGGGAGCACCCGCTCAGCGGCTGCGGGCTGCGCGGTGCGCCGCTAATTGTTGGGCTCGGCTAATTGCTGGAGGCAGAAGCAGTCTAACGCGAGATGCGAGCTACCTCCTGCCTTACAGCCCGTAGCCAGTACCGCGGAAAGCCTGCGCACGCTTAACTATTATCCAAACAGCCCGAGGGCTTGCGGCGGCACCCGCGATCCTAACGTTTGTGCTGCGACAGACACCGCATCTCTGCTCATACATAAACGTTTGAATACCGCCTTCCCCAGCCATCCGCGTTGCCCTTCGGTAACGAACGAGAGATGTAACCTCCAGGTTAGGGCAGCACACACTGATGAGTAACTAATTCAGAGAGATTTCTTTCTCTACTTGGGTGCCTGCATTCATCCCAGTTATCTATAGCAGGATTTAAGCCTTAGAAGCAAACTGTTTCCTCCCGATAGCTCACCACAGCACCCGGGACTTGGCGGCAGCTCCCTTCCACCTGCTGCAACAACTCAGGTGTGGGGCCATTGGTTACAACGTTAATTGAACTTTCCAGTGCGCGTGGGTGTGGATGAAGCAAGAGGCCAGCAAGGGTCTGGATACCAGAATAAAATTAACATCACAAGAAGAGAAAGGAAAGCGTTACTGTTATACCGGTGCTGAATTGGCCAGACAGAGCTAAAAATAGATAGGAGATGTCTGTATTATAGCAGAACAAGGATGACTTCATGCTACTTAAGCTGAAATGGTATTTTGCTGCATGAAATGTTGGGTGTATAAACAGTGCCTTATATGTACTCATCTGCAATATAGACATGTTTATATATGTGTGTTCTATATAGTACAAATTTCATATAGGTCTAGACTGATGTTAATTATTACTCATTGCTATGTTTCTAAGCACATCATTTGAAACACTGATAAAAAGCTATATGTGGATCTAGCTCCAAGGCTAGCTCCAAATACTTTTTCTGTAACATTTGCAGCCCAAAGCCTAGCTTTGAAGGGGGGTGGGTGTCAGCAGCACAAAAGGATGCACACCTGAGCTGCCTGGTGAGAGCCAGCTTTGCTTTGAAGTTGTGTGCAGCCCTGATATGGGGGTAACAGAGTGGCTGTCAGGGCCCAAGGAATCCCTTCTCGCTATATGAGATGAATTTCCTGCCCTTAAACTACCAGCTTGTAGATCTGCTCCTCTTCCAAGGCCAGGCCTGTGTCTAGACTGAAAATAACACAAAAAGTCTGTGCTATCCTTCAGCTTCAAATAACCCATTAGGGATCTAATCTCTCTATGTGATGTCTTCACTTATCAGCACACTGCCACAAATACTGACCCAACAGGACAGTACCAAGGGATGGGAGTGACGTGAAATCCAAATCTCACACGCCCTCAGTGCACCAAGAGGTGCCAAGGCCACTTCACCACAGACAGAGCTCACGGACAGCCCCAGAAGTTGCCCCTGGGTTGAGTGAAGCCCCCAGGCTGCTGCCACTGTGGTGCCCAGGGCAGGGCTCAACCTCACTGCTCTGCCCACAGGCTGCAGCCCGCTGTATCCAATAACCCGTAACCCCTGCCCTACCTGTGCTCACAGCCTTGCGTGCCTTCCTTTGCTTTCACTGCAGTAAAAATAGCACGACTGTAAGCAACCTCCCTGCCACTGATTCAGAAGCACATTACTGTAACACAGATGTTTTTGACGGTGAACACAAAGGCATCTTCATTCTCCATTGCTCTGAAGTCAGTGGCTCTCCTCTCCTCACCACTGCAGGACATGTCTCAATGTCATCTCTGGGAGCAGGATGGGGAAACAACCTGAATATTGGCTCTAGTAGAAATGGCTCTGCATCTCTGTTCTGCGCTGTGAACAGAGCATGCCAGAGCCAAAATGGGAGCTGTGGTGCAGGTCAGTGTGGCATGCATGCAGATACTCTGATAGCCGGTGTGCAGTAATTACCTGTGATTATTGCACAGTTCAGCTCATGAGTCAGCCAGGCGTGCTTTCTGCTTCTGAAACATCATTTCACCCCACACACCTTTCTTGACCTCATACACTCTGCTTCTTTGAAGATGCCTGTGCATTCTGTCAGCTTTATGCATTAATCACACTGCTTGCTCATTACTGCACACTCCAAATCAAAATTAACATCACCTTGTGTATTGCCAAAGCCAGCGACTGTCTCGGAGCAGGGTGTCAGGATGACCCCTGGGTGCAACAGACTTCACCAGAGTCCAGACAGGCCTGGAGGTACCTGGGTCACAGCTTACTGCCATGCTCCAGAGTCAGAGCCCTCCGCAGGGCCACAGGACACACGTGATGCCCCAGCTCTGTCCTCAGCCCCTCCATTCACTTTTCCAAGGGCTGGGCGCCCTGTAGTAGCTGTATACGTGGCTGGAGAAAAAGGAACGAGCTAGGAGGGTTTCATTCTTTGCTGCACTTGTTAATTGAAAAATATCACTTGAATTCAATAACAACATATGTTGAATAAACAGAATAAGCCGGCAGTAGCAGAGTGGTGATGCTATGCTGTCACTTCTGCTTTAGCCTTTCAGGTTCAAATGAGTGTGTTGTCAAACGACTCCTTTATAATATTTGCCAAAACATGTTTACAGAAAGGCTCCAGCACGAGTGTACTGCACCGTGCCAAGGCCACCAAGTGTGCGCATGCCAGGGAGCCCAGCGGCCAATGGGGGACACACCGGGACAGCACAGGAGAGACTGCTCCAGAGGAAGGGGAGAGGGCACATGCCAGTCATTGGGGCATTTCTACCGGCAGTCAGCTGGAAAGATGTAGAACTTATCTCACAAATAGGACTGCTATGAACTTGGTAAGAGCTTGCAAGTTTTAGTGTTTACAGATGGCTTCATTTGGCAGTCATAATTATTATAGGAACCACTAATCTGAAGGGAGCTAAAGGCTGCCAGAAGAAAAATATTACAATTAGACCAACACCTCAATCCATGAGTGCTTATACCTTAATACCACCCATGTTACAAGGATGTTGGATTTTCCATGGTCAGGAGCCCGCTGTCTGTCTATTATTCCCCTCTTTAAATCCCATCAGCCAGATGTGCTGCAAAGGCTCCTGCTGCCATGGACAGGCTGGCTGGGGACACTGAGCGAGGAGGCTGGGAGCTGGGCTGGGCCAGGGCCAGCATGCTCAGCTGCAGCTCTCCAGAGGAGAGCACCTGCGGAGTGGGGCAAAACCCACATTTGCTGAAAGCACTGTTTTGGTCCAAGATGAGGCAGAAGGAAATCTAATCTGCCCTTCTTTCACTACTGTCCTAAGAATGTTTATTATGGATGGAGAGGTTTCAAATTCAAGCTCAGGGCACCATATCTCTCTGCAATAAAAGCTGCCCCCTGCTCCAGAAGTGGCTTCTAGCCTTTCCTGGCACCTCTGCTCCTCTGCACCAGGAGGCATTATAGTTCAGCTTAGGTTCAGCAGCCACCTTAGGAGTAGGAGATCGCACTGTTGTCTCTGCACCTATTAATGGTTAATTACAGGAGGAAGAGCTCCAATAATCTATCATGCGCACAAAATACAGAATTTGGCAGAGCTCCATAGAGAGTAACTGTCAGAGAACACTTGTATTTCGAACAGATCAGGACGCCTCACTCCAACAAACAGACGTAGAAAAGGTTTAACATCTCTACCTCTTGCTGGAAGATGTTTTCATCAGCAACAGAGCAACAGCCCTTAACCACAGACTTCAGTAGAACAGCAACAGTAACAAAAAAGTTCCACTATTAAACTAACTCTTGATAAAAGCCAGATTATTTCTACAGACAATTTTGCATGCAACCGCTAGATGCAATTTGCAGAGTGAGTGCCAAATTGCCATACTAATTATTTCTGGGCTGATATTCCCTCTGTGACATGGTAGCATTTGGAGAATGGGGACTAACCAACAAGTGCTGAAATGGGAGATTACTAATAGGACTTCTGAGAAAGAGAAATATCACAAATACCAATGCAAATACCTCCTCTTCACACACACACACTCGATTTGCACCAAGCCAACCCAATGCACACAACTGGCCTACCTCTTCATATCTTTTTGGCACCACCACTCAGGCAACCAGTGACTACCAGCTGTGGGCACAGTGCCAGGGTGGCCATGCAGGGCACTGCAACCCACCTCATGGCCAGGCCAGGCCTCAGCCCTGCACACACACTGCCTGACAGTGTGCCTGACTCTCAGCTCTGCACTGTTCTGGGGAGGTAGTGGGGTTAGCAAGAAGTTCACTTAATTTGAGTCTATTAGCAGGTCGGTGTCTGCTTTTATTCCTGCTCTCTCGCTAGCAGTTTGTTCTGAGTCAATTTATCAAATTGGATGCTTCTGCACACTGCATAATATGAAATGGAATAGAAAAGCATTCCTGCTGTACTGTAAGGTTTTTGCTTTCCACTCCTTTGCTCTGTCTTATTTTCCCATTTTTTGCTGTTGAGCCAGTACTCTACCAAGTTTAAGCAGCATAATTTTAGTCTGGCACTACAGACACAGTGATTAGTGAAAAGAAGCAGGGAAAAAAAAGGAGTAGGCTGGCATTAAAGACTTTTAGGTCATATTTTTCTTCTGTTAAAAAGAGAATTTATATGCATTAAAAGACTAATTACTGAAAGTAGAATATCCATTTAATATCTGATGGGAAACAAATCATTAAATTGCTTTGGATTTTGAATATCAGCAAGTTGATGGATGATAATGAGATTTGACCGAGGAAATAAAGAGTCCAAAACCTGCAAGCAGCAGCAGCAAGAATGCAAACGATGTTTGCTAAAATGCCAGCCATTCTCCTTTTGCTGCGTGTTCAACTGTAGCAGGGTCTTGAGGCCAAGGGAGCCACACTCACAGCAGGGACTACTGGGACAGTTTGGATGGCTCAAACCACGCTGGCTTGAGAACACCACCAGATCAGTCCTTCATTGCAACAGCATGACGGAAACAGATTTTAATTTAATTTGCACCACCATAAGGCCATAGACAACTAATGGCTAGCATAAGTGCATAGGACATCAGTCACATCAACAGAGGCCTGCTGCTCTGTGTGCCCTGGGCCTGCTGGGAGGCCACAGCCATTCCCAGACTACAAGCTGAGCCTCGCTTCTCAGCACTGCTCCCTGTGAGCAGCACCTCCAAAGAAGTTGCATCCATCCCAATGGAGATCTAATGTGGGCACACAGAGTTTCCTTTGAAGTGAGGGGCTTCCCTCTGCCAGCCAGTTCCCTCTTTTTAATTTTTTTTCCTGTGTATGTTTACACGCACTTAGTGCTGCAATTGCTTTAGGGTTGCCTCAGAGCAAGATGAACTCAGCCATGGTTTAGCCTGGCCAAGGCTAATCTCATTATAGATAATCTTGTTTACCATGCGTACTGCTCATAAAGAAATGCTGGCTGTTAGCTCATGTTCTCCCCAACAGCAGCCCCTTAAAGATACCCACAAGGGCTGTATGGGATAGCGACAGCCCATTCCCACCAAACCTAACACCTCGTCCTGTTAGGAGAAGGCAGGCAGCAACTCTCTGTGCTCACAGCAGTAGGCTGGGGCTGCAGCACTGCCAGCCCCACACCACATCATCTTGGCTGTAAACTCTCACACTGTGATATCACCCCACAGAGACTGGTCAGCAACAGCCTCGCTGGCTTCTGGATGCCTTTAGTAACACAGTTCAACTCTGCTCCAGCAGAGTCTTGCCTAAAGGAATGATGCAAACCTTTTCCCCATTACCATCTCAATAACGCACCTAACACACAGCTCTCTGCTTTTTGCAGATGGCTACAGGACAATACATGCAAGAGGAGTACTCCTGCTGCTGGCCTCAGTTATCTCCAGTGAGGTTTCTCCCCCCAAGGCCATGCACACACACTACAGGGTTGAGAGCTGCCAGCCCTGTGGGATGGAAGTACTCCGTGCTGCCCCAAGGAGAGAGAGCCAGCTGCTGTCCCTGCCCGTGTGGCTGGATGAGAAACCACCTCCTTCCTCCCACCACAGAAGCAGGGCTACTGCTCTGCATTCTGCTTTTGTTTTCTCTCCTGTGCTGTGCTTTCCAATATGCCATCAAATGATCACACTCCTTTTGAGTTCAGCTTAGCTGGACCATGCTGCCATACTGCCAGTCTGGCGCAATAAAGGATTGCAGAACATTTTTACAGGAAGAGGCTTGTGCTCATTTAAAACAAAGGTTTATTTTCCTAAAGATCTGGACTATTTTCATATTTTCACTTTGAATCTTAGCTTGTCAATTATTTTGTGTTATGATGTCCTAACAGGTGGTGATGTTCTATTCACTGCATCATCTGTTGGTATCACCAGGTAACAACTACCGAAAGTTTCCTGTTTTCAGATCACTTGCTGAAGCAGCAAGGATGGCTGCCTCTTAGAACTCACTGAAGATACTGTTTTGTCTAGACCAGAGTCTGTTTCCTTTCAGCAGTTGAGCTTGTAATTACTTTCAAATTGCAAGATAAACATGGTTGTTTATATTATTTCCTAGAAAAAGATGACCGTAGTCAATATTAAATTGAGAAGTTTTAAATAAAGTTTTGTAAGTGAAATCATTGCTTCCTTTTCTAAAGCACGAAGATTCCAAGCAAAACATTTTAAATCAGAATGTTCAGGTCTGTATACAACATCAATTTAACAAAAGTCTATTGTTTTCTATGAAAAAATTTAATTCCATCAAAATAACCATTTCCCAGTCAGCCCCACTTGGGTTCATTTCCTAGCAGAGGTACAAGAGGAGAGCTGCCCCGGATGCCTGGCTCTGGAGGGACAGGAAGATGTGATGCTGCTACTAGCACACTCCAGAGTCATCCTGATGCACTTACTGCAGGTCAAAGAGGCATAAGTATGGGGAAATTCTGCCCTTTGACACAAGGAGGCTGTCCAGCACACTACCCCACTGCCTACACATTTCTTAAAGACCTCCAGGAATGGTCACTCCACCACTTCTCTGGGTAGCCTGTTCCAATGCCTGACCACAGTTATTATGAATACATTTTTCTTAGTATTCCACCTGAGCCTTCCTTGAAACAAGGCCATTACCTCTTGTTCTGTTGCCATTACTTGGGAGAAGAGATTGACCCCCACCTCAGCACAACCTTCTCTCAGGGAGTTGTAGAGAGTGATGAGGTCTCACTTGATCCTCCTCCAGACTAAGCAATCCCAGTTCCCTCAGATGCTCCTCATAAGACTTATGCTCCAGCTTTGTTGCCCTTCTCTGGACACACTCCAAGGTCTCAATTATTTTTCTGGGCCCCTCTCTGGTGAAGGGTGCAAAACTGAACAGAGTACTCAAGCTGTGATCTCACCAGTGCCAAGCAGAGGAGGATGATCCCCTCCCCACTCCTGTTGACTGCACTGCTTCTGATACATTCCAGGATGCCACTGGCCTTGGCCACCTGGGCACATTGCTGGCTCACATTCAACTAGCTGTCAGCTAACACCCCCAGATCCCTTTCCTCCATGCAGCTTCCAGACACTCTGCCCCAAGCCTGCAGTGTTGTGTGGGGTTGCTGCATAGGCCTGAACACGTCTTTGAGCAGCCATAAGAAAGGCACATCTGGAGTGTGAGCATGGCCAGAGAGCAGAGCCACCAATCAGATCCCTCCCATTTTTTTGCCTGAAGGCACTCTGCCTGCAATTCACTATCAGGTGCCTTGATGTTTTCTCCAGCTTTGGCAAATGCAAACACTGTGTTGCTTTCAGACCCTGAAAGATACATGAAATGAAGATCAGAGAGCTGTTGATGGTTTCTATACTGAGATATTTTTAATCTTTTCCAGGATCCTGCACATTATGCAGCCAAATGGCAAGGGTGATAGCAGCAGCTATTAGCAGGGAAATATTTGCAGGAATTGCATGGGGCTGATGGCTTAGCTGTAAACCCATCCTAGAGAACCTGATTGAAATTTAAAGATGCTTTGGCAGATGCTGTTATTTTCAAAGAGTGAAGACATCAAAGCATGGTTTGTACCACTCATTTTACACTCTTTATGCTCTGTATTTCATGCATTTATATGCAAACAGTAACAAATATTAGTTTATACATTTATAAGGTGCCATTTTAAGGAATAATCTTTCCCAAAGATGTATCTATCAAATACCTTAGAGTTTGACTATAAGGTATTGAATAAATTGTTTGTATGTAAACGGCAAAAGGCTAAATAAGTCATAATTGTTTGCCATTCTATTCATCCCTTCAATGCACAAAAGTCCCTTCAAGCACGTAGTTACGTTTTACTGTTCTAGAGACTTTCTGCAGGAACAAAATATTTGATAAGCACTGTGAATATGTAAAAAAAAAAAACAAATCAAAAACTCTATTAAAAAATGCACTGCATTGAATTTGTCCCTATTTCTTTTCCATGGCTTCAGCAAGGAATTAAGGAGCAATCCATTGAATTAAAAATTGGTTATTCCTGTCAAATATCAGCTAGAAAAAAAAAACAAAATTCTTCTTTACCCATCTTATCTTCAACTATGATTTTTTGGGTTTCTTGGTCTCCAGTGCCAGATTTGAAAAATCTGGATATTTAAAGGAATTACACCGAGATCCACTACAGCTTTCTCTGCAGGTTTTGACAGCTATTCCAACAAAAGCAGTAAATAGGGAGAAGCCGGGAACCTGGCACACTACAAATGAGGCTGGAGGTGAGCACTCAGAGCTGGGATGCACCCAGGTGAAAGAGGCCAGCAACAGAAACGATGGACGCAGCTGGGGCAGGGCAGGAGACAGGGCTTGCAAGGGTAGCATTTCACTTTAAGAAATTCAGAAATATATCAACACCTTGAAATTTGGAGACCTGAAAAGTGGTACTAAATGATGACTTCAGAGTCTACCAAATGTATCCCATGAGGACAGCTCTCAACCTTAAAAAGACAAAATACTGACAAAGAGAAATGATCTTGTACGTGCTACTACCCTGGCATCCCTCATTCATAAGTGCTCGGGCACAGATTGTTCTTCCATCGAGATGCACATTCAGCATTGCAGACCTAAATAAAAATATGGTAGAAGGTGCAGAGCAAACCTGGGACTGATGAAAAAGCCAGAGAATATGAATGGAGTGAGCAAAAGAGACCACGGCGAGATTCAGAACGTAGGCCAAGCTCACACTGCACTTGCAATCAAGTGTTTACTGTCTGCCCCAGAATCACTCTGCTCCCATCCATGTTCCCTTCAGCCTGAACAATGCAACATTTCAATCTTCTTTAAATTCAAGGACACCGAGTCCCTGAGTGCCCTGCTTGCTAGCACTGAATGGGAAAACAAACCTGCCCGGGCCTTAACAGCATCTTAGCTTACGTCAGTGATGCAGAACATATTGCTTCAAATGCATATTCTTCTAGGGGTGCCATCCATCCACCCTGACAAGAAATAGAGCGCTTCCTCCCTTTATCGTGTCTGAGAGGAAGAAATGTGTGAAGCAAAGCTAAAAGTGTGAAATGCAAATGGAAGTCGCCACATCACGGTAAGACATTCCTTATACTGTCTAGTAGCATCGCAGGGATACAGCTTGGGTATGCTAATGTCCCCAACAGATGGCATGTCGTTGCTGCCTACACAGAAGAGGCACAGGAGCAAGACATGACACACAAGGGGCAGCGTACCACTGGCTGTGCTCCGCTGCCATGGGGCTGGGGACCGGGGATCAGCACTTGGAGCTTGTGCTGCTGGAGGTGGTATAGGCTGCACTTGTCAAACAAGTGAAAAAGGATTCATGTGTTGTGGGGCTCTTTTTATTTGGCAAAACCACTTTAAAATTAATGTTTGATAAAGTACAGGAGTAATATTATAGTAATGTAATATAATGTGGAAATGGGCATCCACATTTTCTTTCCCTACAAATGCTTATGTACAAAGGTATAACAGAAATTCTCTGTACAAAAAAGAGTTCTCTTATTCTGCTTAGGCCACATCTCGGCAAGAAAGGCATACCTAAGCACAGCTAGCATCCCAACATTTCTCTTAGCATATCTTGTTTTCTGTCAGTATGGCCCAAATAATAATTCGGAATAAAAAACTGAGTCATGGCTAAATGTTATGCTATTTAACTGCCTTCACTGGGAATGACTGCACTGCATCTTATTAAAACAAAAAGTCATAACTGAACTGAAATAGTTATAAAAATCTAGAGCTTATAAAAGGCCTAATTTGAGCCAGCAGTCCTTTCTAAACATTCCCAAGTGATGACATTATTATAATACTTTCATTCTTCCCAAAAAAAGAATTTAGATAAAAATCCACTGAAATACTGTGTATGGTTGCAGTTCTTATTTACAAATACATCATAGGCCACAAAGACATGGAAGAAGACTGCCCGATCTCCTTGCTGGGTAAACCCTCTCAGATAAGCCCTGTGGGAGCAGTGTCCAGGCTGCTGCTGTGCTGACCACACGTGCTCTGGCCAAGGCTGTCCCTGGTATCCCCCAGGGGCCATCCTGGCTCTGCCCTTCCTGCATCCTCTTCCACCTCACGGCAGTGCCAGTCCCCATGTCCCTGCACGGTGGCACTACAGATTGCCATAGAACCTGGGGTAGCCTGCTGTCTTTCAGGTATTTATGCTGTCAGGTTGATTTGAAATTGTGTGGTACAGCTGCAAAGTTCAAAAAGAGGGAAAGCAGCAAGCTAAGAAGTCTGTAGCGTGAGAGCATAGCTCTCCTTTCCTTGGGAAATGGAGTTGCAGTAACAGCACTGCTTTGATCCCTGAAGAAGCTGTGTGAGAATAACTTAATTATTGAGAAGTGTTGAGGATTCAAGAATGTCACTGGTGGCAACTTTGGAATGTCGATCATTTTCATCCAGTGGAAAATACTACATTTAGTTTTTGAATAAAAGAAATAAAAAGCAAAGAATGCCACTGTCAGTGTTTTGAGCTTTTTTTCCCTGCTGGATGTTTTAAGTGCTTGGCCAAACATCCTGGTGCAACCTCTGCAATCTTTAAAACCACCAGTGAGAAACAGTACATGATATCATAGACACACTAAACAAATATAAAACCAATTTTACTATTAAAACAAGTTTGCTAGTAAATGATTAGTAAACTGCTCATTTGCTTGTCCAAAACACGATCACTTCTGCTCTCACTCAAATGAAAACTAAGTCTCTGTGAATGCAAAACCCATAGGAAATGGTGTGAAGGTAAGATAGCCTGTTCAGCCAGCCTGTAGCGCTTTGGATGCTGAGCTGTAAAGGGAGGGCCAGGAATCAGGATACAGCTTTAGAAATCCTGTTTCTGTGGAAAAGTAAATGTCAAACTCAGACTTTCAGTGAAGGTAACTTTCTCTACAAGATTAAATGAACAGGACAGGACACTGGTCCTCCACTGCGTAACTGACCTGTACCAAATCTACACTGCTGGGAGGGCAGACTGGCACCTGCAGATAGGCAGGGATAGAACTGAATTGTCTTGGCTGACCTGGAATAGTCCATCCCAGATGCTCATGGTTTATAAAGTAAATTTATCACACTGAAAGCAAGGATAATGTGGAGTCACTTCAGAAGCCACATCAGGAAAAACTAGTCCTTGGAATCTTCTAAATTTGACTTCTACTACACTTAGACATACGCTCTGTAAACTTTTGATAAGAGCTGGAAAACATCCACAGAGAATCTTCCTGCTTCATATGTTGCCCTGAGTTCTAGATCCACTTGATGATTCTGGACTTGCCAGAATTCGACCTGTGCAGCTCTCACCTAACTCCTCCTGTAGGACCTCACTCCAAAACTCAGACCCCTCAAAGCCTTCTTACAGCCACTGGGCCACACAGGAGATGCTCCCCAAAGTTCCGTGGTAAAATCAACACAGAAAGGTCTTTCTTTCGGTAAGGGTGTAACCACCAATGTCCTACCAGTCTGAGAAGTAAAATAGGTAATGCTCCCAGATTCCATAACCCGATTGTTCTGCCTATCCTAATTTGAAAAAAAGATAAAAACTGTATTGAATGAATTCAATAGAACAAACTATTTGCATATGCCAACTCTCTTATTAATCTCTTCTTCTGCTCTTAAAGGCCACCAATGCCTCAGCTTGATCCAATTACTGCATTGCACAGCTCATCACACAGACCATTTTTATTCCCTCCTTTTCTACAGAGCTGAGCCTCATTAATGGGAAATGTGACAGGCCCAGTCAGTGCTAAATCCAAACTCACAGGTTAGTTCTGTATTTGGAAGCAACCTCAGGTTTTTTGAACTTTTATTCAACACAAAAGCAGCCTCTTGACACTTGCATGCTTTAATGGATTTGTGCTATTTACAGTAGTTCTATATTCATCTTTTTTCCTCCATAATCGCTTCTAATAAAGTTAATATATATGTTTATGTAATTCCATACTGCCTTCAGTACACTGGTAAAACATCAGAAAGATATTTTTCAATGAATTGAAAAGATCCTTGCACTTTTTTCACTCTGCTATTCTATATGGAAGAGATACTTGATGAGAAAATGCAGCTGTAACATATATTTAAGCCTGAATCAATCTGAATAGACAGAGGTCCTATTTTTCTATATTCTTCTTGTTTCTCAATTTTAACTCTCTTGTAAAGCCTCTTAGATATACAACAGGAAATAAGCTATAGTTCATCTACAAAAGCTTTTAAAGAAAAATGAGTACTTCAGCTTTCCCAGGTCAGAACATTTCCACTGTAACGTTTCAACATAAACACATAGCAATGGCACATATACTAATTTAACTCCTCAAGGGTAAAATAAAGACTTCCAAAAGCAATGCAGTTTGTGTGCTGTGGACCTCTAGCACAGCCCCAGTGCTCAGTGCCCTGACTGCAGTTCTTTCAGCACTGGTCACTGGCACTCCATGCTAAGGCAGATCCCAGCTCTGCTCTGCAGCTCATTGCAGCCTTTCATGGATACATGGATACATTCAGTTGTCTGCTAGCATATTCCTCATTTCAAAAAGTTTCAGTATTCACAAGGAAACCAATGTCTAATTGCAGCTGAGATTATGATGTGGAAAACTCAATTTTTCTTATCCTGAGAATACCACTCCTAGATTTTCTCATAAACCTAGAGCTCACGTAGCCCAAAAAGACTGAGAGAAAAGCAACAAAGGAGCTGTAGGACTTGAGTGCCAACAAACTCAGTCTCCCAGGCGGGTGCTGGGAGGTCACTGTTTAGGAGTGCTAACACCAATGTGTGGCAGAGATGATCCTGCAGGACCAGTCCTGCAGCAACAACTGCCTACCCTCAGCTCAGCACACTTACACATACCCTGCAAGAGCCTTCCCATAAATTCCAGTCTGGAATAAGCTGAAACACACATGTACAATTTCTAGTATCATACAAGGCAGTGATCTCACTACACACTGTTAAAGAGTGGAGATACAAGCTGCAGTGAGGCATAGTTCACCTCAAAGTGAGTCAGAAAACCTTTATGATCATGAAAAATTTTTCGTCTACAACGAGATACAGAAGCTAAACCAAGTGCTGCTTTACCACAGGTATCACTACTCAGGAAACAAACACGGCAAATGAAAAAACAATAATAAAAAAAAAACAGGGTGAGCCTCTCCCGCTCGCTAATTTCAGCTTTACAGGAAGTAAATGAACAAACAAATGCTGACCAACACAGGGGCTCTGCAGTGCCATCTCACACCAGACCCCACGCCTGAACCCTGATTCCTGAGTGCCGTACTGCGCAGCTATCTGAGGCAGTGGGCCTCCAAAATGTACCATAACTACCTCAGGAGCCTCTGCTTACCCCACCAGGGCTTAATCCATCCACGGAGTTGAGCCAAAACAAACAAAATCATGCTCAGGGTAAATGTGGCACATCCATTTTGTGATGTGCCAGTATCTGCGCATTACAGCTGGGAGGGGTTGGAGCCCTTCTCTGTCAGTGAGCACAGCCACAGAGAAAGGAAAAGGTATGTTACAAGCAGTAACTGCAGAAGATGTGTAGTGCTAAGCAAGGTGTTCTTTGCCCCAGCACAGAGAATCCCTCCAAGCTTCACCTCATCACTGGCTTCCTTCAGAAAATGGAAGCCAAAAAGTAACACCACAGTAGTTAAGGAATGGTGCCAGTCCCTGCCTCTCAGGCTGCATGCCCTGAGTAACAGAGGGGATCTTTTGAGGGAAACCAGAAAAAAGCTTATACATTTTAAATGGAAAATAAATGCAGGCTATGTGCCTTTTACCTCCCAACGAGTTCCGTGACATGACATCTGGGAGCAAATCCTCAGGTGGGAGCAGGAGGGCAGGGTGCGGTGCTGAGGACAGAGGGGCTGTGCTCAGGTGTTGGACTCTAAGATCATCTCTTCTGGTGATGCTGCTGCATGCACACAGCCCGTGGCAGCAGGATGCAGTGCAACAGGAGCATGGCATCTTCCTGATGCCGTGAGGTGGCTAAAATAATAAGAAAAAAAGAAGAAAAAAAAACAAAACTAAGTAAGGGAAGCTGGGGTAGATTGCTGCCTGACCATGGAGCAACCACCAGCTCTCTGGCACACCTCCACCCTGCAAGCTTCTGGTCCAAAAGGCCCCTCAGTACCAGAAGAAGCCACGGGAGGTGGATGAGGCTTCTCAGGCAGGCTGGCCAGACCCCTACACGCAGGCACATCTCCAACAAGGCTACCTCCAACACTGTGAGACTGGGCAAAGGTGGCCATGCCATTGTGTGCCAATCAATTGCTGGTGACTGCCCTGAGCCAACTTGTGCCCACACCAGCCAGCAGTGACTGCTTCTCTTTAATGTAGGACCTGAAATCCAATATTGAAAAGTTAAGTGTGGGAGACATTATTTAACATTCTGCCACAATTCCAGGAAAGAAAACAAAGGACAGTTTTTTCTCCCTTACATTAGCGTGCTGGGAAGATTTAGGAAGCATTTGGAGTAGTCTGGCCTTGAAGTGATGAGTCCCAGATTTTGCTGTCTTGGTATATTAAAACACGGGGCTCATGCTGCAGATGAAGGCACACACTTTCAGTACCACACTGACCAGTCCTGAGAGAACTGAGATGATTCTACATATGACCAGAAGCAAGATTTCAGATACCACAGGAGCTTCAATGTCAAAATTTAGGTGCCTTCTAATTTAGGCCCATCACAAGCAAGCGCAGCTCCATGGCTGTTTGAAGGAGTGCAGTCTGACAGACTGAGGTGCACAAAGTGGCACTGATGTATGCAGGAATTTTAGCAGTACTTTTGCAAACTTTTTCCTCCTTCAAGTCACCTACATAAAGCTCATTTTTAAGCTCAAACGTGTTGGTTTCTCCCTGTGGTAAAGTTCATCTCACAGTACCACAGGGAAAAAAAAAAAAAGAAAGAAAGAAGCAAACAAACCACAAAACTGGGTTCTGCTTTTCTCATGTGAAATTTGGATATTCTGCTAATTTCTGTGTTCCATCCAGCCACAAGACAGAAGCAGACATTAAAAAAAATGGCTCAGTGGACTGGATATTTAAAACCCATCCACAAGATGGAAGCAGGAGCAGTACGCTTCAGACGAAGTTTGTACTAGTAGTGGTATTTCAGAAGTGTGCTTACTATACAACTCTTAAATCTCCCTTCCAGTCCTGCTTTTCTTGCTAACTGCACGTCCAGCGAAGGCCATGCCAAGTCTCTGGCACTGCACCTCTGCCTGGTGGTCCCAGCAACAGCTCTGTCTTGGCCAGGTCTACTTCTGGTGGGACAATGCTAACAGCAAGCCACGTCCTTTCCTGCCTCCCTCCACAGCCTTTAACACGTTCAGCTCTCCAAGTCACCTCTCAAGCCACTGAAGCGTTGTGTAGTGTGCCAGTTTACATTTTAACAGGAAAGCTTTACCTTTCTCTTTCCTTGGTGCATAAGCAATACACCCTTTAGAAGACCTAAAATTCCCATTGATTGTGCAACAAGACAGCAATCTGTGTCTTATGATGAGGGACAAGATTATTTCACTGGTTCTTACCATCAGTAACAGACTCCAAGTATATTAGCACATAGTTTAAGAGGAATTATCATCTTTTTAATAGATCACATACTGAGTCACAAGTTACATATTCAACAGAAAATCAAGCTAATTGTTCACTTATTTTAACATATCCCTGAAGGGTAATCAACCTCTGCAGAGCTGTTTCTTAGTTGGAAACTAAATAATTAAGCTGGAGAAATGCATTTCTCTTTCAAGATTCTCTCTGTATTTTCTTTTATTCTTCTTTGCACCAAACACATCAGTATAAACATAAGCTATTGACTTTAATTAAAAATTAAAATTAGCTTGAGTTTTGTTTTGTTAAATCCATAGATGAAAAACAAAAGAGACTGTCAAGACAGAAAAAGAACACATGGCAGCCTTCCTGCCACCCCTCATCCCTACCTTTTGCACAGCTAACCAATCGTGCCGCTCAGCAACATCTTCCTGAGTGCACCTCAAGAGCCTCCTGGAGGGTTTGTCGTACCTGGGTCTCTGCTAGCAACAGTGGCTGCACATGATGCAAAGAAATGGACAGGGATATTAAATGATAGATCTGTGAAGCCCCCAGATTTGATAGAATCTTCTTTATTAATTTAATCTATTACTGGCTAATTGCTTAGATACTGTAAATCTGCAAAGGTCAATTCTTGAAATCACCAAACAATAAAAAGGTATGAACAGCTAACAAGTCCTAATACAATCAGAATGTTAATCAATAGTCTAAATGAAGCCTTGTATTGCCAACGATGCATGAAAATATATTATTGTTGTGGACTACAAGCATGGGTTCCGCTGAAACCAATAAAATACAAAGCTATGTATTTAGAGACAAATGCAGTATGAACAGCATCTGTAAACACTAACTGCACAATGAATGGTTTCAAGAGAGCATCTGCAAGGAGCCATTTCATCAAAAAGCTACTTCTTGCACAAACCAAAAACAGGAAAAAGAGTGCTGATGCAGTACCTGACAAAGGCCAGCTCTGAACTATACCGAGTTAATGTGAGAAGTTATTTATACATATAAATACTGCATTGTAAAGGTATGTAAATATTTTTATACATTAAACTTTCATAAACTCACTTATCAACATGCAGTCTGACACCAGCCAGGCTTCTTCAGCTGCTCCGCTCAGACAGTGGTGCCAGGAGGACAGTAACCTCAGTGCTCACGGCTGCAGCAGGAAGCACACTCGTCACTCAGACCCTGCTTCGCTGGATTGCTTTATGCCCAGTTAGTCAAGTCCTGTTTTCCTGAATTTTTAACTTCTGAGGAATTTTGAAGAACAATTACATTTTTGATCCATGTCTGAACTCCAAAAGGCTGCAGAGCAGTGTTCTGTTTGTAAGAGCAATTTAGTTTTATTAAGCAGTGTGACACAGATGAAGCGAGCTGAGCTCAGCTTGGTGCAGCACTTTGCAGCAGTCAGCAGCAGCCGCCCATCAGTCTAGAACCTGATTGCCCAGAGACATACTGCAATGAAAGGTGTTGAAAATCCCTCTTCTCACTTACACGCTAGCCAAGCTAGACACCCCATTTCACCCCTGATATTATTGAAGGAATTTCTCATGGCGGCTCATTGCGGAGGTTTGGCAAACTATAATTCTCAGGAAACATTTTTGTATTTCTCTGTTTTCATTAAACCTCTTTGCCAAACTGCTGTTCGTGGAGGTCATTTCATTTTCACAGCATTGTTATAATATATTTTACAAGCGGTGTAGGTAGCACTTACTGTGAAGCCTGTATTACTTATTTTCTCTTGCTGGTGGGAAAATAGAACACTTAAAACCAGTTGGCAACACAAAGAGTCAGACCTGCTACAGGCAGGCCTTCAATTGCTTTTGTAAAAAGGTCCATTAGCAGGTTTGATCTGAGCAAGGAGGTCTTGGAGTTTACTGTATCGGTCTGATTCCTTCTTACATAAATCCTGCTTACAAATTTTAGAAGTATTGAATTAGAGAAATCTGGTTTTCAGGGACAGGCATGGATGCTGGGAATATATAACAACACACTCTTATGTTTTCGGTAGAAAAAAGGAAGCATTATTCTTTCTGAACATTTCCTTCCTCTTTATATCTTCAGATACTCTGCTTTCTCTAAGGTCATTGCATGAATTTAAGATACACCATTCTGGAAACTAAATTAGCCCTCATTTACTGGGAAGTTGAATGCAGCCAGACTAATGGTGGTGCAAATATAATTGGTTCCCAACATGTGTCAGTGTGTATACTCCTCAAGCCACGGAAAAGATGCATTATGGGACTAATTTTTAAATGTTAATGGATATTGGATGTTTGCCAGACACCCAGCTGTGCACAAAACATTGAGATGGTAAATAGCTCTTGATCTGTTTAGAAACAAATTATAATGGCTGTTTGGATTCCACATGACTGAAGGCATGGTAACCAGCACAGGCTCACAGACTGACCCTATTAACTGCACTGAGGGGAATGCTCCAATTTTTAAAATCAAGATAAGAGACATAAAATAAGGCTATTAAGATGGTGTTTAAATTATTTTAGATTAATATTAAACAGAATCCCAGCAGCTACCCATAGCACCTGTTACCATTGCCTTAGTAAGCTACCTTATTTCAGGCAGCTTTTTGCTGCGTTTGTTTGGAAAGAGGTCAGAAAGATGACGTTTTCTTCACTCAGTTAATTTGACTCTAAAGCTGAGATCTGAATGAAGTCCTTACCTGCACTTAGAGAACTAAATCTCTCCTGCTACACATTAGCAATAGGTCTCCCTGAGCTGCACCAGCAAATGAGATGATTTCTCTTTTGATGTGCAGTTCTCTCTTTTATTTTAATATTAAAATCCATGAATGTGAGTATTTGCAGGAGAGTCTCTACTTGAAATGTCTTACTAACTGTTTTCATTTGGTCTGCTGAGTCCAGTAGGAAACTGTTGAATTGCTGGACAATCAGATGGATTAGGCACTTTTTATTACTGTTCTGTAGCATTAGTGGAAAGCGTAGTTTACAACAATGGAAGAGATCTCTTTTCCATAAAGCAGTGTGGTCAGCAGGTTAAGAATCCCTTTCACAAACAAGACAATCATAGGTATATTTAGGAGACTTTCCCCTATAGGAATGTATTTTTTATGTTTGAAAAACTATGAAAAGAGCTTTCCAGCTTAGGACATGATCAATCCGTCTCAGGATATTAAAGATACTAAAGTTTCTCTGTTTCAAAAAAAAAAAAAAAAAAAAAGGGGAAGGACTCAGGTCTACCCAAAAACTGGGTAAACAATGACTGATTTTAGCTAAGTTTAGGTGATTCTCCAGGTAACTTTGAAGCTGTGGTTTTGTAACTTGGATTTGCTCTTCTTGACATCTATTCTGCATAACTGTTTATAACTGAGTGCTGCCTGACTGCTGGTTTTGGTTCCTTACGTAGATTGTTCTCAATGAGCTGAGATGTGCTAATGAATTTGGAAAGGAAGATTGAATATAACCTTTTATATTTCTTCAAAATTAATTTTCTCTGCCTTCTCAAAAGAATATGCCTTTAATCAAATTTAGAACATTTCCAAAAATAATATCATCCTGGTCATTAGGAAACATGAAATTCTAGGAGACACCATCAAAACATGCCAGGGGATAATTTTTCCTGACAGCCCAAGAATCTCGAGACATTCTTAGAGAATAACTATAGATTTGGGGGAAATATTTTCCATTTCACCAATTTAAAGTGCTTAAAAAAGAAAGAATGAAAGCCAGTGAACAAAAGTCCAATTCCTCAGTCCTGTGAACTGGCTCAGCATACCATGAGACAAGGTCTGCCCATGGAGATGTCTCCCAGGTCTGCTGCCACCCCATGCAGGAGGATGGCATCACTACCTCCCAGCGCAGCCCTGGCAAATGGGAGTAGAATCTGTGACTTGCTGCCAATGCGGAGCTGCCAACTCAGGCCTCCTCTGCCATCATCAGACAGATTGCAACAAGCCAATGCCCTGCTGCAACAAAAGGGTGAAAATGAGCTTATTGCCCATTGCTCATCCTGGCTTGGGGTTTACAAGGAGCATGCACTTGACACTACAGGGAATTCACACACCTCCATAAGGCTATAATACATTCCATCCTAGCTGCAAGCAAACAAGTGGGGCTTCTCTTTCCTGGGAACCCACTGATTCACTCTCAGGATTCAGACAGCACGACTACCTCAAGGACCGAGCTAGACCTTCATTCACATTAGCATGAATCTAAAATAATTCCACTAACGCTGGAGATTCTATTCTTAATTTTCAAAAGCAAAAGAGAGCAGAATCTAACCAGAAGCATTCAGCGTTTGAATGACCTGCATCCGAAGTGTGTTTTCACAGATGCAAAGTAATTTCATTATAGTATTCTGAAAAACGTTTTACTTGCATAACTTGTTTCCATTTCTTTTTAGTGTAATGAGATTTCATGATGAAAGCCAAATACAATCTAGTATAGCAAAAGTGCATGTTACGCTGATCCTAATAAGCCCAATGAAAATCAATAATGCTGCTAGTTTCCCTGAAGTCAGGCTCCATAAGCTCCAAGCACTGTGTTCTGCCTAAAGCAGAGTATTAGCAGCTTATAAAAGACAGATATTTCCTAGTAGAAAACCTGAAAACAATTACACTTGAGGAAAAAAATAGTTTTTATAAAAAACAAGAATAATGGGAGATAGTTGTCTCCTATCCTTAAACTGCTAGCAAAAACTCCATTCCCTTCCAGTCCCCAGCCATAACCAAACTGCTTCAATGGCTGCAGCCTACGTGATGTGAGTCACCAGCCCCAGACTTCCTTCCCCAATAAGAGGAGAATAATATTGTCCACTCTGTTTGCTGAACAAGGACAAGGGATTTTGCTCTTTGAGCAGAAAGCCTACAATCACTGGTATAAAAATAAGAAGTATAATAAAACTGGGAAAAAAGAAAATAAGCACACTGCAACACAGAGTGATACCAAAAAAAAATCAGGCAGCTTGCTATCAGTTTTGAAAATACGCATGTATCTTCATCATGTTTCACTCCTTTTGCTTCTCGCTTGCCCTGCATTCAGTAATGGGCAATACCGAATTAAGAATGAAAAAGGCGGCAAATCTGAGAGCAAAGATGAAGATGAGAACACACAGACACACATCAGAACACAGGAACAGGCGGGAAGCGCTATGCTTAGCCATATATAGTACGTCGGAGAGTAATACCCATGGTTATGTAGGGTTTCATACAGCATGTATTTCAAACAAAGATCTTCTTTGCGACTTGCCTCCTCTTAAATAAGCTAATAAACTCAGGAAGCTCCAAACACGATTTCCATTGCATTAGTAAGCTATTTGCTTTTTTTTTTTTTTTTTCTCTTTGCATAAGAAAATGTTTCTGTGTAATGACCTACCTTATGAATGACCTGGGGAAATAATTTTGGGTTTCTTTAAAATGCAACCATTTGTTTCTTACTAGTGAGCTCAATTTCACTAAAAGTTACAGAGTGAACGGCAACAGGCTCTTTGCAATATTGATAGCCAAAGGTGCATAATTACTTCCAGTTTACTATTAAAATGATATTTAAATAATTCAGCATGCCGTTGCTTTATTCTCTTTTTAATGATATACTATTAACAGGTTGACAGATCTGCAAGAGTGAGGCACTTTATGAATTTTTTGAATTAGGAAACTCTTACAGAAGCAAATGTAAGCATGAGCTTTTATTTTTGTATAATTTTTGCATTATAAAGTCCTCCCTCAGGACAGGAATATATTGAATATTTGCAAGTGTATAACTTCATGTAAGCAGCGTGTTTGTATTTATTTACTAAATGTAAGTGCGCCGATTCCAAACACAACAATCTTATGCACAGAACGCAGATACGTACCATGGAGAACCAGGTGCCATGGATACATGGGAGACGTATTTTGGCTTTGGCAGGGGGTGGGGCACAGCTCACTCCAGCTAGTTCATAGGTTGTAACGGCTTGTGCCCATACATCACAGGTGTACAGTACTGTTGCTATGGAGACTGCTCAAATGAGCAGGAAATTTCCTTTTGATAAAGTTATATTCTTGGGCAGAGGAAGAAGCATCAAATATGGTGTTTGTTAACGTTTGAGACATGCCCTGTAAGAAACAACAGACTTACTTAAATAGGAAGCATATTTTCTCCTAGTGGTGTTAACACCTGTAAGTAACACCTCGGAAGCAGGCTATGCAGGTGGGAGCATCCCTGTAACAAGATGGCTATTTCCCTACAGAGCCCAGCAGCAGAACCATGGGCCAGTAAAGCACTTGCACTGCTCCATGGGTAAGCAGCATTGCTGGCTGGAAACACAGCTGGGCTGTGTGCAACTGACGCATGGGAAATCTCAGGCAAACGTTTCATAAGTTGTATCTCATGTAAAAACTTCAATATCTGTTAAGCAAAGAAATTGAACTTCTTCAGATGAGCCGTCTTTCTGATGTCATCAAAACAATGTTTTGAAAACAATGAATTACAATTCTTTTGTTTGTTGCTTTTTTTTCCCCCATCTTCCCACATGCAAGTATTTATCTCTAACAATTAATTAAATAGAAATGTGCTAAATAATTCCACAGACCAGAATCGGCCTTTTTTATCGGGAAATAGGATTAGAGTGTAAGATGTCACCCAGCTCTATTCCAAAAGGACAGAGAAAACGCGATCAGTGGGCTGGAGAGCACCTGCAGTAGATACCTTTTCTTTTGCTTTATATCCCAACCCTCAGCAGCACCTTCTGTCCTCCAGGGCACTGCACAGAGGGTTCCCCAGCCCCGGGCTGCCTGTAGGTGTGCTCCAGTGAGCTGGGGAAGCAAAGCAGACCACCAATGAAAGCAATTCAGCTTCCAGCATACTAAGCACAAGTAATTACCATAAAGTCCTGTTGACAAAACCAAGCCCTTAGCTAACCCACGTCTCTTCCTAAACTGTATTTTAACTTCTATAAACAACCAACAAGGAATTTTCATTTGCACCTCAATATTGTGATCTTTTATTATAAGAAAAAATATTTTGTATTGTACTAAAATCTCTTGCCGGCGGGAATTCACTACTCCCCCAGTTCCCTTTTGAATCAAGGACTTTGAATCAAGGAATACAGTAAGATACAGAAAAGTCAAAGAAAATAAAAAATATCAATAAAGCTACACAGGAAAATTGAAATACTTACTGTCTTGGGGGGAAAACCTTTTATTAAAGTAAAAATACCTGAGATATTGTCAGGCAGCGTGACAATGAAGATGTCATTACTAAATAGGACTCTTTGGTCCCTTAGCTGTCAATAATTAATACATTATTTACACTTGCACATTCTCATTTCCCATCTTTCAAGATTTCATTTACACTCTGATCCTTTACTCAGCAGCAAATTTAACATCATTGTGACCTTCTTTTTTTCTGACACTATACACCTATCAAGCTGAGAAAGAATAGCATCTAATATGTGCATTTATTAAAGCAGAAAGCTTCAGACACTGGAAGAAGTGGAAATGACAGTGTTTGCCACAATAACCTGGAAGAGAAACATCTTGCCCCCAAAGAAAAAAGAATTAAGATGCTATCTTAATTATGCTGTTAGTGGGAGCCTCAACATCTGCATGTTTTAGGAAGCATTGCTAAAGTGTTTCTAAATAAAGCCCAAATGAAATAGCAAAGTTAGGAAAGCCATACCATGACTGCAGACAACCTTATGTTGAAGATTCCCCATTTTGACCGAGGTTAAAACGTTGTCTTAAGTTTGAGTAGCCTTTTTCGTGTGATGCAGAGAAAATGCATTCCTTACATCTTCCTAGAAGAAACAATGTCAGATGGTCATACGGGAGATACATTACCATTATATCACTGTATACATAAATATACTTATTTATTCACTATAAGAATACATAAGCTATCAGCATGAAACTTAACATGCATTAAGATTATGCTTTAAACAAAAATTACCATATTTGACTGGGGTATCTTTTGAAGTCGGTGCCAATTTTCATATCAGAGCTAATTTTAGGCAATTATTCTGACACACTGGGGATGGACACTGATGATTTTGAGGAGGAATCACAGAAATTGTGTTTGGGGGCTACCAGGTAATTTTTCTGTTGACCTTAGTGGATTTTGGAGCATATCCTGAGTGCAATCAGAAACTATTAGGAGCAAGAAAAATGACAGTTCTCAAAAAAAAAAAAAACCTAAGGAAAGCAGACAACTTGCTTTCAGACAATCCTTTTCCACATGCAGGCATTCTATTGAACTGTTAAACAATATCTCAAACAAGTTACACAATCTTTTCTGGCTTTGTACAATTTGTGGTCATCATTTAGTAAACCCCCTTCTAAATATATAGAAATGCAGTATTCCCAGCTTAATAGCTCATAACTTTGCAGAAAGAGGGTGTGTTCTCTTAGCAAAGCACACCCTTCCTCTGGTTAGAACTTGCATGTATGTGTGTGCATTATTATTATTGTTATTTTGCATGATGTCATATTTTAATGGAATACCCTTTTGGCCTGTTCAGGTCAGTTGTCCTGCTTCTGTCCCCTCCCAGCAACTCACTGTCAGAACAATAGAAGCTCAGTAACTGGAACATTCTTGGCCCTGCATAGCACTTCTCAGCACAACTGAAAGATCTTCAAAAGCAAAAGCATACCAGATATTCTGAAGGAAAAATCAGCTCTGTTCCAGCTGAAATGAGGACACTCCCATTTCTACAGCCTTAGGGCTGTCCTTATCATCAGCTGGTGATCTCCAGTTGGCATTGGAGTGGGTACATGTTGTTACTGCACCATTGGTGCCCGCTGTATCTTACTGCCCCTCTCTTTTCCAAGCCAGCTTTACAACAACTGATTACTACAATGCCATAAAAATTAGTTAATGCTCAGCAAAAGGGAGTACACACATTATTTTGCACTCTGAGAAGTTACTATTGTTTGCTACTAATACGAATTTCCAGGATGAATTTTTGTATGCCAATTCTTAGCCAGGAGCACAATATATTGGTTGAATTGTGTTTTCTTGTTAGTAAGAGATTTTACAGCAGAAGCCCTGGCACAGTTTTTGTGATGGAGGAGCAAACAGTATTGCATCCAGTCTGCCATAAAAAGTAATAATTTCTGGAAGACTCTAGCACAGTGAAAATTCCAGGCTGTGGACTGGATTCAAATTGGTGAGTACCCAAACTGAGTTCAAATGCCACTCACTTACAGGAAGATCTGTTCTGTATTTTCTGAGCTATTACATGAATATAGTGTTTATGAGACATGCTGGATTGATGGCATCTGTGTGCAAATTTTCTTGCTTGCCATACAACATGGAAATCAGAGTATAAGTTTATCTCCACTAGTCATTTTCTGTAAATAACTCCATGACAAGTGATGGGCCACTTTCATTTAATGAGTTAAGAAAATGGTTTGCTCACTTCTGTACAGATGTTCTTCATTTCTATTTGCTCTCAGTGTTATCATTAACAGAAATATTAATAAGAATTAAGGGTCTTGTAACACAAATATTTTGGAAGAAATTTTGTTCACTCATGGACTGTAAGGGAAAAACCTTCCATCACTATGAATCCTTGGAACTGCTGGTAGTAGCATTTTCCCAAATGTTGACCTAAAAGGCAAGAAGGCACCTGGCAGAGCCCATGGCTGGCTATGAAACTCCTTCATTCATCTGCCCTCTCAAAACACTAAACATGGATAAAGTTTGGTAGGAAAAATAAATAAAATTAGATGCAACACTTACTTCCAATTTGGTGGGCAGTGTTCATGGCAGGCCGTTGCTCCTCTTCCCACAGAAGATACGTATGCAAACTCAAACTGCAAAATCACAAAGAATGGTACATACAGGAAAAGTGACTCAAGGATGCTGCAATCAAGTACGCACAGACATGCATGAGGTTTTCTATATTTAATTAAGCAAAGATATAATTGATCTAAGTAGTAAGAAGGAAGGTCTACAAATGCCTTTCATCAAATTAGAGGCTATTTGATATTTTTATACTTTATCTTGAAGACAATAGGAGACTAAGCCAAAGCTATTTGGCATTAGAGGAGCAGGCATGCTGGTTTAGATAGTTAGGGACTGAGCTGCTGATATATTAAGAAAATAAATAGAATTTTCTTTCTGTGTCAGCCCACACTGTTTGCTGGTCTGTTGTGTGTGGGTGAGCACAGGCAAGGATCACAATGCAAAATGTGAACTGTACATAAAACCCCAGTAACTTGTCTCCACAAGAGGAGTTTTATGTAAATTACCATTAAAACCTTTACTTTTGTTTGCTGATAAACTTATAGGTGTTAGCATCAAAGTAGCAATCTGGAATTCATCAGCTTTCTTTTCTATAACCTGTTGGTCTCTGATAACTCTCTTCAAGTGACATACTGTAATGTTGTGCAGTATTAAATGATATGCACAAGTAAGTACCTAATGGTAGATTTAAAGATGTTGCAGCAGTCCAAGTTCTTTCATTTTCCTGATTACAACGGCATTTGCATAATGTATGAATTCAAACATTATTGCTGTTAAATAATGCATAAATATTCTCCCATGCTGAAATACTTCTATTTCCTCTCCATGAATTATTTTGAATGTATCATTCAGTTGTTGTTCTATTTAAAAATGTAGTTAGAACTCTGCATATAACAGTATTATGTCTGGAAGAGGTATCATCACAAGTAGTTGGCTAACACTCCACGCTGTAAATGAAGTATACATTATTAAATGGGCCATCTCCTTCCTTCTTGGGAAAGCATTATCACTAGAATACAATATTTAGTATTTCTGAAATGTCATGGAAAAAAATGCAGGTACATATTTGATCATGTGGCAGGTCTTCGGAAAGAAAGAACAAGGAAAAAAAAAGAAAAAACATGACATTTTGCACCTCGACCTGAAGGGAATACGAACATGGTCATACACAAAAAGAGATAAATCTGTAAGAGGTGGTTGGGTGAGTTCCTGAATAGCTCTTTGTAAAACTGCGAACCATCAACACCCACTGGCTTCCAATCCCATATCCCCCAGATGATGGGCCCTTTTATTTATATTTGATTTTATAAAGTATCATCGAGCAAACTCTTGGATAAATCCTGTCAGTGCTGTCACAGAAGTCAGTTACATCAATGACAGATGACAGGATGAATAAAAAGACCTCAAGATTCAAATATCTAAACTTGAGCACAACAAAATTCAACTCAGTGCACAACATTTGACAATAAAAATGTCAAAATAAAAATAACATGAAGTATATTTCCCTCTTGGCTCAATACCCCAGCTGAAATAGTCAAAGAAGGTAAAGAATTTAATTTAATTCCAAGGATTTAAAATATCCTGTATGCTTATTTAAAAATAAATATGAAATGTGTGAATGTATAGATTTGCCTGCCTTGCCCTAATGTCTTTTCCCCCGATTATGCCACTGCAGCATCTTTGTAATGAAATATCTGCTTCTGACAATTGCAGAGTTTTAAGTAAGATTTAAACATTGAGTTTAATTGTATTACCTCTCCTTTCTCCCCTTTAAAATTGGTGAGGTTTTTTTTTTTTTTTTTTTTAATTACTTCTTACTTGCCATATGGATATAACTTAGTGTTTCAATTTGGACCTTAACTTGCTGTTTTCTCTCGTCTCAGTCAATTTTCCATTTGCTGTAGATAGGAAATAATCATGTCTCCAATAAACTACTTTTTTTTTTTTTTTTAAAGTGTGTCATCTGATTTGTCATTGTAATGCTAAAACACGTCTGCTCTATCAGTGCTATTGCCATTACCCACATAAACCCATACACCTATATACATACACATATGCAAAGAGACTATTTACTGTCAAATAGATTTTCTGTCACTGCTCTTCCCCTTTTTCCCCCCTTACTGCACTTGATGGCATGGTGGAAATGCACCTTTAGAACTTAATAAATGGAGCCAGCAGTAAAATGAACACACATTCTGTTTATACTTATTTAAAGTGAGTCTGCATAAGCTAGGGAACAATCTGAAATGGATTTGATCAACTTGAAACTACTGTGAAGAAAACACAGAAAATGTCATCTCTTAAATTCAATATACTTGCTAAACCAAATACAATGAACTGGTAAAATTCATTTTGGTTTCCATCATACAGACAGCTGAAAAGAAAAGGTAAAAGCAAAAAAAAAAGTTCTTAACAACTCCTCTTCAACTTATTTCCTTCCTGCAGAGGCACAGCTAACCAAGTAACCTTGCAGATGGAACTCTCCACACAGCTGTGTCCCGCACACAGCAGCTCAGCACCTACTTGCCTTGACTCAGAGCAGCACACTCCATGCTTAGAGCCAGGTTTTCTAACCCAGTTAATAAAGTTGGGTCATTTTTTCTCAGGGAAAGTCACCTGTAAGAAACAGCTACGCTAGAATATTTTTGCCTCCTTGAATAGATGCAAGCATGTACATTCCCAACTGAAAATTAGTGGAAGGCTAAAGACGAAGTGGTTGCCTAAGGCAAAGATGTCCTGTATAGGGCCTCCTGTGTAACATCAATCTCCCCTAATCATAAAGGAGTAGGGAGGTGGAAAAAAAAAACAACAACATTCTAGTTAAAAAACAAAAACCAAAAAAAAAAAAACCCAAAACTTTGTTTAATTCACAAATGAATTAACAAAGTGTGAACTCACCTCCTTATCTCGTTGTGGGTGTGCTGTCAGGAGCAGAGGGTGCATAGTTCAGAACAATGACAAAGAAAAGCAATGGTGTACATTTGAAACGTCGCTTCCCATGGGTCCTGTGCTTTGATTTCTGCCTTTAATACTGATAAGAAGTGACAGTAGTTGGATAAAACAATAAAAATTGGAGTTGAAGAGCTTATAAACCCCCTGACACTTCAATAAACCAAAAGCCAATACAAAACTGAAAAAAAAAAACCATACATCCATTTTGCCTCTGAACAGTCACATGCAGCAGGACTTGTAGGCACAGAGAGGGCCAGATATTACCTCCTGATTTATTTTACCCGTGTTTCATAAATTTTAAACAAAAAATAAATGCTAAATTCTACACGGAGAACTAAAATCTTTTATAATCTTTTACAGTTGCTGCCATTTCTCAGGAGAGGTTTATGCCTGCTTCTAAATGTCTACAAATCAATATTTAATATTTTGGAAGATGAAGTCTTAATTATCCATCTCCCCTTTAAGTATCAAACCCACTTTCAGTGAGAATGCAACCTTCTGGCTGACAGCTGGCCTGCAGCTTCTTAGCATGTATTTTCCTGAAGATCAGAGAGAAAGGCTTCCAAACACATTCCTCATTTGGTAGAGGTAGTATGCATCTCACCTGGCTTTACCCATCTAGAAGCTGATCTCAGCTGGTCACTTCAACTCCTTCTGTAGTCAACAGCAGCCTCCAGCACGCAGTTCAGTATCTGGCTTCACCCTGCTCCCCTCAGAGCTGCCAGCTTCTCCCTAACAGTGAAAGCAAGCACATGGACCAGAGCAGCACACCCTATGTTTAGACAGCAAAGGCTGAGCAAGGAGTAGACAAGGAATCTACTAAATCACATTCCACGACAGGTGAGCCTAAAATTAAAGAATGATGTTCTTTAAACATTTTAATTTGCAGTCCAGGGAAGTCTTATTGCAAAAAAAATTTTCTCCTTTGCAGATATAATTGTTACATTTGTGCTAAAATTGTGTCGGAACTTCTCAAGGGAGGCCATGTTTCCAGATATTTGGGTAATAAGGAACTCTAATACCTCAGCACTCACGATTTAAAATCTTGTTCTAAGTGCTTCTAGGAAAAGATTCTCTCCCTTTGCGTGTAAGAGAGTCTGAGAGAAAAGAAAAGCACAGAGTCCAGCACACTGTGGATCTGGGTTCTCTGAAAGTGAGTTGCATGACAAACTCCTACTTTCAATACTGCCTTTTCAGTTTAGCATTGCCAGACATGAGGAGTTTCTAACAGAGGTTTTAAACAAAGTCCATTGAAAGTAGCATAAGCCTCTCAGCTTATCTTAGTGGAAACTAGGCAAGACCCAGGAGCACAAGATCACTGCAAAACTTTTATATATATTTCAATTAAGCGGAGATTTTGATACTGGAACAATCTGTTCAAACAGAGCTGACAAAAACAAATGGATTTTTCTAATAAATGTGTCTATTTTAGAAAGGCACTTATCTTCTCCTTTGTCCATGCACTCAATTCTGTGCTGAAGTCCTGGATTTAATCTGTGCCACCACATTTATTTCTCTAGCAACTGATTCTGGGGTCACAGCCACAAGAAGCACGACTTCACTGCAGAAGGTGAAAGTGAAGTGAGAGAGCATGCATTCTAAATAAATAAACAAATTCAGTATTAATGCAATATTGGAAATAAAAAGCCTTTGTAAATTCAGTACTTAGTGTAAATGCAACTTTCCTATTCCAGAAACCTAAAGAGTAGGCTGCCTCAGACCCAAAGCTTAGTAATACAGTCTCCCTCCTCACACAGGGGTCCATACTTGATGCTCACTGAAAGAGTTTAAGTTTAAAAAGAAAACTATAGCAAGGTCTGGCATTGGCATTTTCTCCATAGAGTCTAAACCTTTTATGCTAATGTTGGAAAATATCTGAAGTTGCACTTTTTGCATATCCAACATCCACGTTGTGAGAACTCTTATCATTCAGGTAAAAAACTAAATAAAGAACCACTACAGAATACTAATGAGGCCAAAGAAGTAAGCTTCATATCCCACTAAATCAAAGGTAGATCTTTTCGTACAAGTGTGTGTTTGTGAAGATGTATGCCACACTTTTCAGCATGAACAAGGATCAGCACATTTACTGCTTGCTATACAAAGTCTTAGTGATGAATGTGGCTGTGAGAAAGTGTTGCCGTTCGCGTTACGATCTCGCTGTATCCGCATCTACCCTACTACTTAAGTCTCTAATCGGAGCCAGGAACTGCCGAGACACACTGATGTGGTGAACAGCAAAATGGCGTTTATTACCACGTGGCATCCCTTTATATCCCCTCGTGTGTTACTTCGTCTACGCCCTTTGAGCATACGTTGTCCAATCACTGAGCGGGGGAGGGTCCTGACGCGTCACAACCCGACACCTCGTAAACGCCTACTACAACAGAAAGCAAACTCAAGTGCCAAATTAGATTGACATAAACAAATCTTAATCCTGTCACAGAATTTGAATCCCTAGGGTGCAAAGAAGCACAACCACCTCTGTTATGCTAATCTCTTTTCACCCATTGCCAGAGAAATACACTAACGCTCTGACTCTGCCTCATACATTGTTTACAGTGGAAACCTTTTTCTAGATGGCAATACAATGTCCATCAGTGAACCTCAGCTCTGGTTAAGAGCAAATTGTAACAGCATTATTTCAGATGATGTTACAGGTCAAGATTTTCTGTCCAACCCTAGCATCGCCAGTCTGGTACTTAACCACACACTTCATTCAGTCTATAATCAGCAGGATTATTTATGCAATAGTAAACAAGGCGCTGTGCTTGCCTTACATCATGAGTACCTCCCTTCACATTGCCCTTCCAACCAGAAAGAATTCTGTGTACGGACCCATGGTCTTATGAGATTCATAGGTTTGTTTGTTGCTATTTATGGCAGTTTTAGGTAAAAGAAGAGTACATCAAAGATATAAATCTTTAGCAGTTCTCATTTCTTTGATTAGTTTTGGTAGAAATGTAGCAGCTTTTCTCCCTTTCTTGTTTTATCCTTGTGTTAATAAACAAGGAATTTCATTGCATTATTCAATGATAATCAATCACAGCCACCAGTGTGGCTCCACCAAATTCAAGAGCACACCATGCTAATTTACTTACATTCCAATCGATTTAAAGGATTCAATTCACACACAGAAAAATTTCTTCACATTTTTTCCTCCTCAGATAGGATTTGTCCTCAATACCACAAGTGCACAGCAGCTGTATTTGTCATTTGGTCCACTAATTAAGAGAACTGGAAAAATCAGCTTTAAAGATCTAATACCAGTCTCTAAATACCTCTAAATCTGAACAAATTTTTACACAAGAATAGAGAACTACTTTGTATACAGAGTATAGTGTATCACAATGCATTGTTACTTCTTTCTGGTTTTATTTTTGGAGAGACAATCATTAATGATCTGATCCTACCCACTTTAGGTTAAAAGGAGACTTTCTTTGGCTGTGAATAGAAGCAAGATCAAGCCCTAAGAACAACTCTTCCCTGGGGGACCAGGATACGCTGATGTGAGAGATTGCTTCAGCAAGCAGAAAAACGAGCTGGAACTTCTGCTAGTTTTGCTTTGTCCGTCGCATTTTTCATACTCTCTATTGACAGTTTCTAGATGTGCAGCATTCAGTGGCTGGTGATCCTTCCTACGCCTATGTACTTTGCTGTCTACAGCCCTATTAATCCCAGATTTATTAGCTAGTTTTTCAGTCACTTACACTGCCAACTTCCCAAGAGACAAACACATTCCTATGTGAAGATGTACCAAAAAGACAGTAATGAAGAAAAGTACAATCCATCTCACTCTTACAAACTAAGAACACTTAAACAAAAAGCACACATTCTACATACATCCAACAAAGCTCTAAAACACATAGCCAAGTCTAGTATTCTTTTTATCCTCGGAAACTATTATTCTCTTACTACTTTGTATTGTCCAAGGAGAGAAAAAATATGTTGACTTATGGAAAAAGTTCATAATGGATACTGAAAAAGAAAATATAATAGCAGTAACAAAAAGGATATGTTGCTTTGTGTGATTGGAGCTCAGCCCTGAAACATCTTGAAGGGATATTATTTGCATCTCTATGCTAAGATACTCTATTGCAATGGCATGCTGAAATTTAACTGGTGGATACAATATCTAATGTATGGATAGAGACTTGCTCCATCTCCTACACATGGAGACAGCTGTGACATGTAAGCCACATATAAAAGCATGTTCTTGAACATCAGTGAAACTCTGACTATAAGCATAAACCTGAGCTTGGAAAACATCAAAATTATAGCAGGAGAGTTTATGAAATATTTAGGCAGGTACAAATACAGAGCTAGGTTTTTTGGCTCACATATAAAGCAAGCAATGAAACTTTTCTAAAAGATAAAGAACACTTTACGTATTCTCTCTGTGTAAATAAAAAAATTATTTTTTAGGCAAGTTTATGAAATTAGGATACATTTGAAGAATAATCATTGTTCTCAAAGGCCTTCAAAACATATTCATCTTCCTGCATGATTTGCTCTAGGGTTAGTTCACCCAGGCAACATAATAAAACATTAGTTGCCTCAGTGTTGCTGACTCTATTTTAAACAAAACCTTTTCCTGTGTTATCCCCAGTGTGCATCTTTGACATTTAAAAGATTGGGGAAGTAGTTTTATATTACCTTGCGAGGAAAAAAGGAGAATGCATGTAAAACTGTAAAACGTTATAGGGAGAAGAGGAATGCTGCGTGGCCAAGGTTACATCTGGAATTTCAGAAACTATTGCTGAATATCTAAATATCCCATAGACACCCTATGTTTTACCTACCAGTGCTGTCAAGGACTCTGGTACCCATTACAATGAACTTGGAGATGCACTTGGAACAAACAAAGCCTGTCAAATAATTTGCAACAAGTTTAAATGAAAAATAGTCTGAAAGAAGGCTTTCCTCATATCTCTCCTTGCTCAAGTGGCAAGATGTAAAAGCAGACAAAAGGTTAGCAAAAACAAAGTACACAATGGACTGCTGAAGCAGTCTGTTTCACTTACTGAACAAGTCCATTATGTATTGAAAGAAATAAAATAAGAAGGTGGGAACTAGAAATATTTTAAGTGTGACAGTAGTTTACAGTAATTGCAACTTAACTCTAACAGATCTTTACCCAACTGTATTTTTTTTTTCCATTTACTTAGTTCTAAGTTCAGCACAGTTCTTTAAAAAGAATGGAAAAGTAACTTGCAACACGTTCGTATGAAGCAACTGGGGCATAATTTTTGTTTAGAATTTCCTTGTGAAGATGTTGAATCTGCCAAGTCTCTTAACACACAGAGCAATGCAAGCCTTGAGGAATGTGTTTGTAGGTGCAGGATATCCTTGTGTGCAGGTGCAGTCCCTCATCAGTTAATTCCTGATACATACCTATATCTTGGTGTCCACACAGCCATCAAAAGGTATTAGTGCAGACCATCTAGCTTAACATGCTTTAATCTGCCCCTTTAGAGACAACTGCAGGAATAATTTGGAAAAGTATATATCAGTTACTGAGAATGGTCATTAACACTGTGTTAATGAGTACTGGTGACAGCCCTGTGGATGAGCCATGTAGATCTGGTGAAAATCTAAGTGAAAAACTTGACTTCTGCACCTGTCCAATAATTCATACTTCCCAGACAAATTCTTTGGCTTCTTACAAATCAGCTCCAGCAATGCTGACATGCCAGAATGAGAACTCAATACTGCTTGACACATGGCTTTGCTCTGCCCCAATGCTGTTCGGCTTCCCCTTTGGCTAAGGTAACAAACTGCTTGTGGACCCATCCAGAAAACATTGTGGTACATGAGGACTACAGGCTGGCCTGCCACATGGGCTGTCCCAGAGCACGCTGCTTTGGCTCAACATCACAGGGTTGGAGTTAAAAAGCTGCTAGCCTGGGTTGGAGTTACCACTGGACAAGAGAAGTTCCATAAGGTTTTCTGTTGAGAAAAGTGTGAAGGGAGCAGCTGGGTACATCATTATGACACTGAGGAGAAATCTGAAGCAATAATTTCTGAGACGATCTCCAGAAACTCAAAGGTTATCTCCAGATGAAAAGCTGGGGAATTGTACATATGAGTGCATTTATAAATAAGGTCTCAAGCCAGACAATCTGCTGGAGCACACTAAAGCAGATTCTACAAACTAGCTGCTGAAGACAAGATGACAAGTGTTCCAAGTAGGGGTATACACAAAGACATTTCTAAGTGTTAATTCCTACAAGTTGCATAGCCCTCTCCCTTTGTCTTTAAAGTTTTAAGATTTAAAAGGATTTTTAAAAGCTTTCAAACAGCAGTCTGGGTGGTGCTTATTCAGTGGGGTCAGCAATGTACAGGAGGCAGCTAAGCCTGTTAGGTTCTGTCACAGCAGATCAGATATACTTGTTCCTCTTCATTCGTTCTGCCTGTTGTACATAGTAACTTTTCCAAATGAAATAAGAGTGAATGCATTTATTTTTAACTTCTGCTGTTCCATTTGTGTGCTCTAATTTCATCATGCTGATTTCTAGATAATGAAGTTGTGGTATAAAAGCAATTTTTGCTTCAAGAAAAAAATCAATCGTATTATTAATTTTATATGTTGTTCCCATGGTCAGTACCAATTACTATGCAAGTATATTTTGTCTAAAAAATAAACAAATACAAAAATCTGTTTTGTCAATGTTTTTCTAAATACAGTGTTTGACATTTGCAGCCATATACTGACAACCATTTAGACCTCAATACTGGATTTTTTGATTGAAGGGCCATTCATGTTGTGTAGGTAAAAGCAACATGACTTAGCTCGTTCATTAAGGCACAGCCAAGCAGAAACTTCACTTTTTTTCAAAAAGCTCAGATATTCCTTTCTTTACATTTGCTTCATATGTATGCTGTCCTAAATTCTTAAGAGAACTATCATATAATGCATTCATTCACCTTCTGCTGAGTAGAAACACTTCTATTAGCATAGTAGCTTTTTTAAAGCTCTTTGCTAATTGCCATTTAGCTTACACACCACGTGTACATGTGTGCAAACTGCAATAACATCTTTAACTAACATACATACACACAAAATCAACCAGAAAAAAAAAGGAAACATACAAACCTCAGGAATGTTGGAAAAATGTAAAATACAGATCTATACTCTAACCAACCCATCAAGATGGATAACTTGAAACCCATCACAATCTCTAATTACTATGCTAAGTAGGTTTTGTCCCCCTTTAGTGTGTGAGTGGATACAAGTCTTCTACTGTTATTAGATAACAAAGCTTTGAAGTTCAGATTGCATGGATTATACCCACTGATAGCCTGTGGTGAAGAAATCATTTAAAAAAAAAAAAAAAAGGTATTTTAAATTTATATATGTTAAGGGTGAAATTCCCTGATTTTCCCTTTTCCAAGTATCACAGTGACAAAACATTCTCAGTTCAGAAACAATAAAAATTTCTCCTGGATTACTATTCCAGTAATTATTGTGGTAATTGCCCCTTTTTTCCCCACTAGGAATCATAGTAAGAGCATATACTGAATGCTGAGAGCGCAAGAGACCTAGCAGACAAAATTAAGGGTGAGGATGTCCATGCTTTTGGGTTTGGTAGGAATATGAACATTACAAATAGGTAAAATTACCAAACAGAACTAAGGTCCTTACCTATATAGAGAAAGAAGGGGTGGATATGCAGATGCAAACGCAGCAGAGAAGCAGAGTCCAAAGTCCCCAAAGCCTGAGATGGAACTTACAATTTCATTATAAGAGGGGAAAGAAAAAAAAAACAGAAAATTAAGATTTAAACCAGGGAATTATTAGCTCGAACCAGTTTACTTGGGCATTTTATAAAACGGTTCTCTTTTCATGTAGCTCAAGATGATCAGAGGAAGAGAGATAACAGGAGGGACAGCCAGGGCATGAGGGCTGTACCATAATTGGGAACTTCAGGGCAGCAGCACCACCTTGGCTCCCAAGTGTTGCCCACAGCAGCATCCTGTGCATGAACCAGCTCAGTGTCAAGAGCTATTACCAAAGAAGAGAGCTGCTGACAGCATCTTCCCAAGATCATAGAATCATTGAGGTTGGAAAAGATCATTAAGACCATCCTGTTGAACCATGGACCCATCACCACCATACCACTAACCACACCCCTCAGTGCCACATCTACACATTTCTTGAACATCTCTGAGGACTTGAGAAGGGAGCTCTAACAATATATTTGGATAAGTAACACTAAACAAGAACTGTTTAAACATTACTTTAACTCCAGAAGGATGAGGCAAGAGCTAAAAATGAGTTTAAAATGGTTGATATTACATATCCATAATAACAGTTGCTGTATGTCACTATATAAGTTTTATTAACCTGCTTCCTAACGCTCAGTTTAACCACAGGGAATGAGACAAATGATAATGAACCCCCAACCCTTTGAAAATGCAATGTGATAGTTGCAGGTTAGCATAAACCCTTTGCGATCCACCCACGATTTATTAGAAATTTGGAAATGAGTACTGCACATTTCCTTCCTCCATTTGCTATCTTCTGCCAGCTGTGTAAGGACTCAATAAAAAAGCCATCCATCCTCTTTTGTCAACCAATAGTTCTCTAGTCTCAAGTTACAAATGAACAGCACAATAAATTAAATGTTTGACAGGGAAGATGTATGGGTTCACAGCACTGTTTGATCTATGTTTAAAAGGAGAAAGCACTGAAACACATAGCTTTAGTTCAGCTATCGATTACTGGAAAAATGTGTTTAAATAAAGAGTACAGAACATCTCTTTCCATTTTTTCATCCAACCATGGAAATTATTCTAATCCACAGAAGAAACACTAAGAGAAAAAAAAAGAGGAACTCATCAAAAAATAACGGCAAGAAAACTCATTTCAGTGCTTCAAACAAACGTTTTTTTTTCACAATTACGAGGAAAGATATTGATAGCTGAAGCTTAAAAGATGTTTCTGGAAAACAGAGAGCAAAGGATGGGCCTTCTCTTGCCTTGCTGCCAGAAGTTACTGAATTGAGTCACAAGTGAAAAACAGTTTTCTCCTGAGCTGACTTACCTCCCAGCCGCTGCTAGAACCCTCCCTAACACAGGTCAGACTGACCCGTTGAGCTGCTTATCTCTGATGACTAATTTTGAGGCTAAGCTAGATGACTGGTTCAGACGAGATGCCTACTATTTAGGCAGCTAAATTTAGGAGAGATGAATCACGCCAAAGAGCCCACCAAGCTGCAGTTACAGCCAAGAGGAAGATGACTTCAGTTTGAGTCCTGCACTATAAATGGCAAACCAGCCGTTTTAGCAAATCAGTCATGCTACTGTCATGCTGTAACACACCATACCAAAACCCTTTGGTACTGAGCTATTTGAAACACTCCAGGATGCCTCTAATCCAGGTTTAGCACAGCTTTCTGCATTTATCATCTTGGACAAATTGCATCCAAGGTAGCTACCTGTATGGGTAATTTGGCTTGTTAGAGTTGTTTTCAGTCAAGGACAGGAAAGTTTGTTTCACCATTAAAAATATAGAGCTGTAGCTCTAACCCGCTTTCAAGGTACCTGTAAATCTGTGGTGGATAGTGCTCTTGTAATACTGCCAGACCTTGCAGCACAACTCTACGGCTAAGAAACATCAACATATACAGTGGTTAAAAGAGAGATGTCAACAGCTGGCACTTGTGAATGAGCTGTACCTCCGTGAAGTAGGGAAAATGTGCACCGCAGCTCTCCACCAGCCTTCATGTGGACTTCAACAGTTCCGAAAAGCAACTACCCGAGTTTCAATGTCTCAGAGTAGGCAGAATCCAGACTGAGTATAACGTCCTCTTCAAGGAGCATCAGGATGTCCAAATTAACACAAGATCGCAAAAGATAACTGCCCCTAAAAGGGTAGCATTTAAAAAGAAATTCTGCACATTAAAAAAAAATAGTCTTATGAAAGATTTTTCATCCATGTCCCTCTTTTCCTGACACATGAACTTTCAGCATCCAGTGCTGCACAAAATAACCGCAATTTTCCTTCAAGCAGCTATTAACAGTGATGGGCTGACAGACAGGAAGCACATAACCAGCCCACTCAACTTTGTGTACCTGCCACAACAACAACACTACTGAATGAAACCTGCCCCCAGATTTACAAATTTTCCAAAGAAGCTGGTGTGAAAACTTTCAGAACACCCATAAAGTAACAGGAGAATCAGCAGCAAACAATTTGTGAAGAGTCAGCCTGACATTTCTTTCAGATAATACTTAAGTAATGAAGTTTACAAGGAAGTGGATGTTTTCTGCAATTTAAAATTGATGCGAAGCATTTTCTTAAAAATTTCCCCCTTCTAACAAGTTACTAATCTGCCTGTAAGAAGTAATTTACAAGCACTTCTCACAAAAAGATTATGGCCCATCTTTCTACCACCTGGAGGTGTCCAAGGCCAGATTGGAAGAGGCCCTGGGCAGCCTGGTCTAGTATTAGATATGGAGGGGCGGCCATGCCTTTGGCAAGGGGTTGAAGCTTGATGATCCTTGAGGACGCCCCCAAACCCAAGCCATTTTACGATTCTACAGTTCTACTGAAAAAGGCTCCCTTATGTTTAGTGTAATTTTGTACAAGGAATGTCAAAAGCCTGGCTAGCCCAGTGTTTTGTCCATTGAAGGAGAGCTGGATTAGCTGACCTTTAAAGGCCCCTTCCAACTCAAATGATTCTAGGATTCTAATCTCCAGATTCACAGAACTGTGCCAACAGGGTATTGCCGAGCAATCCAGGCTCCTCCTGTCCCCATCGTCTGCTGCTGGCATCTCTCTGGGGCTGCACTCTGCTACTCCTACTCAGCTGTGTGCTGTGGAACAATGTCAGCCCTAACATTCTTATGGATTCAGCCAAGGCAGTCCCAACAGCAGATGGGATTCTGGCCTCTCTGGGCTGGGCAAACAGTGGAAGAGATTTTCCTTTCTGATGACTTGGGGGTTGTCAGCATAGCTCACAGAATCTCCTCAACTGACCCAAGCTTCAGCAAGGAGAAACTTTTTGGTTATTCAGAGTCTAATACACTAAACAATGCAAAGGCTTTGGTAGGCACAGTGAGCAACATGATGTGGTTGCAAGAGTAGACTACAGCCTGGAGCCTGAAGCCCACGGAAGGTCTCCTCCAACCCCATGGGAATGAGTGCATCCCCAAAGCCATGGGATAGCCCAGGAAGGTGTCTTTGCCTATACTGGTGGGGTCAAAGGTCACACTGGTGTGTCACACATAGCTTGTCCCTTCAATGCCTCAAGTATTGGTCTTTCCAGAAGAACTCTTAAAAAAAATATCAAGTAACCATCATCTGATGTGTTACAATAGCAACCAAGGCACTTTTTTTTTTTCTTTTTTTTTTTTTCCTTTCCCCTGAGGCAGAGCCTGGAAATCACAGTAAAAAAAGAAAAATCATGTTTTAGAAATGGAATCTTAAAAGACTGCTCCTTTGAAGAGAGCTCAGTAAATCTCTCTAAATTAGCTTCTGAATAGCTCTAAATTAACTTCTATTCAGGACTAGATTAAGGCAGTCTAGGTTCAAAGGTGTGTTATGAGAGAGAGCCACCAAATGATCCTGCAATCATCCAAATAATCCCCCACCAGGGATATTCGGAGCAACTGAAAGCGCCACTCAGGCCTTTCTCCTTCTCAGCAGCCCTGCTCTCTTTTCTGCAAGCAGAGCCCTCGTTACCAGTGGGACAGACCAGTGCTGGTGGATGGGCAAGTGAGACCTGCAGCCAGTCCTCATCCCATATAGGGCATGCATTTCACACTGCCTTTTGTTGTTTCGAGCTGGTGCTGAGGCACGGCAGGCACCACAGCTTGCTGCACACTCAGGCTCTGGGGAAGCTGAAGCAGGAGAAGCAACACTGGTTGCAGACAGGCTGCGTTGCCGACACCTATTTATTTGTTGCTTGGGACATAGTGGCAGTGTATATCTTTGCAATAAAAGCAAGTTTAAAAAAAATAATTCCCTAATACGGCAATTCCTTAAATAGCTTGTTCAAGAATTCCATAAGATCAATGTTATCATTTTTGTTTTAAAATATCATCTAAATCTGAACTCTGATAATTAGATTACTTTCATTCCAGAATATTCACACTGTGTTCAGCTCAACATGTTTTTGGCCACAACTTGCAAGTCCTGCATTTGGAGGCAGTTCCTACCATCCAACAGTGGATTTACATACTGCTCTACAAGAGTCAGCTTCATGCTCTTGCATGGGTTTGCACTCCATAATGCCAGGGCAATCCTAATAATACAGCACATGAAAAGCCTCAAAGGCATCTCGAGCTGTTAAGAGAATGGTGGGAGCCTTGGGGATGGGCACAACATGCTTAGGGATTGGAGGGAAAGTGCCCTCACTGGGAGTCTGTCATCTGGTTTCCAAACAAGAAATGTGTATTTTATAAGATCTTGTCCTAGTATTTCACCCTCTTTTTCATTATCCCACTTTGTCCCATACAAAAAACAACCTGCCCCTAGTGACACTTCCCACAGTAGTCCCAGTTTCACCAGTCTCTGTGCCCCAGTTTGGTGTTTCTGACATTGTTACCCAGGTAACCCTGGCCCTGCATGGATGGTATTTCTGACGCAGCTCCTAGTTGCTGTCAGTTTTGAAATTGTGCTCCCCTCCAGCCAAATCCCCCTTCATTTTTCTGAAAAAAACACACCTTTCCCATCTTCTGATATCCAGATAATCCTCACAGTTATTGCTAATCTTAACTTCAGTATTAGCTCTCACATATAGCAACCTCTTACTTCAGATCCAAACTGTTTTTCACAACTTCTTCAGTAATCTTAACCTCACAAGCAGGCCTTGTCATTTGCCTGCAGCCCTAACAGACATACATATATTGGCTGCTCCAAAAGGAATGCCTTTTATTTATTTCCATGGAAACTACAACAGATACAAAAAGCACAGTAACACTATTTTATAGAGGAAATTCTCTACACAAATTTACTAAACACTATTTTTCAACAGTCACCACTGTAATGTATTTTCCCCAGTGATGAACAAGAGCCTGCATGCCATGCTCATAAAAATTAGGTAAGATGTGTTATGATGTCCTCTTACGCATTCCCTGGCAGCCTTCAGGGAGGTCTGATCCTGCTTCACTGCAACTAGTGAGCAGTTTTATTATTCTGAAGTGATTATATATATTATTTAAAAGACATGACAGCTGTCAGTTCTCAGAAATAAAATTTACTTTTATATCAAAATGCTAGTTTCAAGTATCTTAATCATGTGACTAAGGTTTAACTTAAGGAAACACTGACTAGGCTGCACACTGTACATACACATTGTCTTTATAACAAATATGGCATCTATACTGTGAAATTTAAATAATGAAGGACCAACAGTGATTAATGACTGATATTAAAAAAAAAAACAGACTTATCTGACATTAAGGAAAACACTCCCATAGAAAATTGCATAAAGAACAAACTCAAATTTTAATGTTTACACAATCCTGTGAATGCTTAAAATCTGAATAATATAGATGGTCACAAACCTCCTGTTCCTGAAGATGTTCAAGGCCAGGTTGAATGGGGCTTTAGGCAACCTGATCTAGTTCTTGATCTAGTGGGTGGCAACCCTGCCGAGTCAGAGGGTTGGAACCAGGTGATTTTTGAGGTTCCTTCCAACTCAAACCATTATATGATTCTGTGCTTTGCAAACTGCCGAAATGCAAATATGCGCTGTAACTTCCGTAAATTTTGTTTTGTCAAGTGACCTCTGCTAATAAAATTTCCTCTCTTTTGAGTATGAAAAATAAGTCTACATCTTTTGTCAAAATTCATGTCTGTATCATTTATGTCTTCTCTTTCAGAACTCACCTAAGCATGTAAAAAAAGATACAAAAAGGTATGTTTGTGTAGACATGTCTTGCAGTAGCTCGAAAATAAAGAGACAGACGCCCCCAATGCTCCTGCTTTTCACGTTGTGTTCATAGACCCTTAATCAGATATCTGGTAAGACCAAACACTTCACAATTTTGTGTCTACACCCTCTCAGCACAGAGCGCGCAGAGTTTATAACGCTCATCTTAAATTTTTATCCCCGTTTTATTAGTCTTATGTATCTAAACATAAGTTACAAAACTCTAAATTATCCTCTTCCTCTGCTGAACTTTCAAATTCACTCTAATTACTTAAGAAATGATAATTCAGTTTGAATTAGCAAGAGTCTTAAGTTACTGGCATCTGTAGAGCACGGAATTACAGCACCTTATAAAGTTACACCTTATCTCCGTTGTCTCTAAGAGTCTTAAGAGATATTGTAAGATTCCCATCACAAAGAACAACCTGAGGAACAGTGAACTCACGTTAATCACACTTAATCTCTCATTTCAAATAATGCACATAATAGATGTGGATAGGAAAAAAAAGGGAAAACAATCAAGAACTTTCTAATACCACGTCTTAAGCCTGGTTTCTATGTAATACCTCAGCCAGCAGCAGCCCAAGAATAATTTAAAAGACACTAGACATGCACTGTGACAAAAAAAAAAAAAAATTAAAAAAAAAAACTCAGCAAGCTTTTAGTCTGGGAGATTAAGAAGGAAAGAACTCTGCAGAATTTTCAATTAACACCTTACACGTTTCCATGACTCACCTAAAATTAATGACAACTTTTTTTTGCACCCTGCACTGATTTATAGGAACCAGTCTTGGCCATAAGGAAACAAAATGAAAAAATTCTTCCTTTTACCTTGACACCAGCTGTAAGTACCTCAAAGTCAAAATCCACCAAAGAAACCATTACGCACTGGGAAACGGTGTTTCTTGAGCGCTCACGCTATGAGGACCTTGGTCTCCACAAATTTCCTGCTGGGTCTTGCTGGGGGGCTTTATTTGTTTTGAACAATTCTTTCCATGAACCTGAGATCCATGCCACTGCAGCTGATTATTCTTTGCAGATGGTTTCCTTCCCTAACATCTTGAGGCTTAGTTCTTGTTACAGTACTCTCCCTACCCCAAGGAGCACAATTCCTATTGACCAATACCCTGCTCAATTCCGATTATAATTGTAAAGACACTGCACTGAGATTAAACCTCCTACTTCCACATCTCATGCACAGCAATCTGAGAGGGTTATTAAAACAGACTCCCTTCTGATCATCTCTGTAGACATTTTAATCTTACATTCGATGTTTTTATATCCAAACCTTGCTCCTCACACACAGGGGGGAGGGAATTAATTGAATTGAGTGGGAGGTTGATTTGGTGGAGTCCATCAGAACTGAGCAAAAGTATATCTCATCTATTGAAAAGCACTTACCCTGAATTCTAACAAAAGAAGCCAATTTTTAAACTGCTCACTTCAAAGGAAAGAGTGGGAATTGCTTGTGCTCTGTCTTTCCCCACCAGTATTTCTATTATCATTTCCCTTAAAAACAAAACAGGCGCCTGGGAAAGGGCGATACAGCTGCAATTTATGTAACAGATATTTTTTTTCCCTGCTAATGTTAATTTTGATAAGGAAACGTGAAAGACTCTTCAGTGGAGTCATGGGATGAGGATGGACTGCAGGGGAGACCAGAGGCAGGCAGAGCTGCTGTGCTGTCTCCAGCTGCATAAAACCAGAGGTCTGGGGGCACACAGGCTGCTTGCCTCACCTCTTTCAGTTAGTCATTTAATATATGTGAAGGCCATAAGTAGTAGCAGGAGAAAGGACTTGCTTAAAGCATCCACGCAAGTGTTAGAGCCAACACAAACAGGAGCTTCCTCCTGTTAGCACTGTGGAACGTTGCTGAGCTGGAAGAGCCAACAAATAGCAGTAGGTACTGGCAGACCTCACGTCAGACCAATTAGAATAGTAGCTTTTCAAATCTAGGCATGAAGGATTATTTCAGCTTCTACTGCTATATAAAGCCCCAAAGACCAGAAGGCAGCACTCTCAAGAAGTACTGCTGTGGGGCTGTGGCCTGGACTTCAGGCCCAAGATCTCTCAGAGAAGGTGCAGGCCAGCTTTGATTCCTGCTCTGAGCAACAGTGTCCTCTGGAGCTGCATGTTTCCAGTTTTTGCACCAAGAAATGTAAAATTGCATTTTACCACAATCTTCATACTTTTCTGATAGGAGAATCTCAAGCAAGCTTGCTAAGCATGAGACACTTGAACTTTAAAAGTGCCTTCCAGGACCTAAAGCAAAAGCAGAGCACTGTAATAAAGAAGGGGTATGCTATGATAAAACAAGGGGAAATGGTTTTAAATTAGAAGAGGGGAGATTTAGACTGGATATAAGGAAAAGGTTGTTTTTTGTTGTTGTTGGTTTTTTCTTGTTGTTGTTGTTGTTGTTTTTTACAGTGAGGGTGGTAAGGCACAGACACAGGTTGCCCAGAGAAGTGGTGGAAGGCCCACCCCTGGAGACACTGAAGGCCAGGCTGGATGGGGCTCTGAGCAACCTGATCAAGCTGTGGGTGTTCCTGCTCACAGCAGCAGTTGGGCTAAAGGGGATTTAAAGGTCTCTTTCAACTCAAATGATTCTATGATTCTCTTCAACAAGAAAAAAGCAGTCATAAGATATCCTGGGACATCAGGAGTATGAGCATTTCTGTGGCATTTTGCTCCTTATGTTAAACCTCTCTTCACTAAAATTCAATAGTAAGCTAATGTCCTCCCCAGTATTTGTAATTAATTGCTTTTATTTACTACATTTTACATTTGTTAATCTGATCAATACCAAATTAACCTAACCTTCAAGGTCATTAGCAAACATGCTGAACGAAACTGCTTTCAGAAAACCCTGGGAGGAGCACATGCATCCTCCTTGTTTGACAGAGGCAATCATCCTCCCTTTTGCCAATCGATCCTTTCACATTGCTGACCCTTCCTCTTAGTATTATCCATATAATTCTTGTGATCTAAAAACATGGAGGAAATCACTAAATCTGCAATACCCAGCTGGTACCTAGCCTGAGAGGCAGGCTCATGCAGTGATGATGGTAGGTGGCAGAACCTCAAGGGGCCTCACTTGGCTTTTCCACATCAACAGATTAGAACACTTTATGGTGTGTTTTTCAAGCGTTGCTGCCACCACAGTAACATTATCAAGCAGAACTTAAAACTTCTTATTATCATGCATGTGCAGACATTTAAAGCACGATCCCAAACATTCTCAATCCCTACACTTTAGCATTATCTTGTCTCCTCCCTGATGAATCTTGCAATGTTCCACATATACTATTGGGTCTTACTCACATCTCCCATCACATAATTTTTGATGTGTTTGCAGGTAAGCTCTCCTGGAGCCAGCACTGCATGCAGGATGAAGACCAGCACATTAGTAGGTAATGCTCTCTGGGCTCAGCTCTCCCCAGTGGGAGAATATCCCAGCCAAGGAACGCAAAGCATTTTCTGAACCTTTACCCAACAGCTCCTAGTAAATTTTCCTTTGCAGATGAGTAAAAGCAGAACTTGGAAGCCTGAATTGCCACAGTACTATTACACCTTCACCAACCACCACAGACAGCCCACAGCAAGGGTGCAGGGGTTGTTCACAGGGGAAAAGTAGTACTCAGGGACAAAAAGGAAAACAGGAGAATGTGCCCAGAATAAAATAAATAGAAGCAACAAAGTATAAACAGCATAAAATGCTCTAGGTTCTGGTATGTTGTTTTCCTTTGTTTCTTAGTGAGAAAGGAAGACAGGTGTTAGAAAAATCATTCATTTTTACTTAAGGTTTTGTATATCTAGCCAGACCTAGACAGAAAAATGGGAAAGGACACGAGAAGGAGTGAAGGAGAGAGAAAACAGGATTTCAGACAGGACAAAATGAGTCCAGCAACAACTTGTTAAGTTAATGTTCAGTCCACTTAAGACCTCAACACTAAACGATGCAGCTATTAGTACTTGGAGAAACTTCTTTAGGTTAAAAAAGTTATGCCTGGAAAATCATGCTTGGACCTGGAGTGGTAGTAGCAGTAACACATCAAAGTGCCACAATAAGCTAAAGGTAGGAAAAAAAAAATTCAAAATATTGTGCAGAATAATCAGCATCCCCAAGACTATCACCACTAACTCATCGTTAAAACTATTTTTATACCTCACTGAGAGGAGAAAAGGCATTAGGAATTTAAATAACTTTAAACAAAGTATTCAGCATAGCCCATGAAGCTGATGTAATTTACTATTTTGGCAGCACATGGTAAACCATTTCATAACATGCTGCTGTAAAGCAATGCGCTTATTACGTTAACTTATGTTGTATAATACACAGTATTTTAGTAATTACTCGTGTCTAGAAGCTCAGCAGCTTTATTTGGGCATTTAGGTCAATGAACAGTGGGTATTAGCTTAAAGCCAAGAGCTACTCAGTATTTCTACCAATATCTAAAATCCACACCAGTTCTGCCATAAAGACTGATAAAGCATTTAAAAGTTGAGATTTGCCCTTATTTCAGCTGGGACAGTTCACTTTCTTCCTACTACTGTGTTTTGAATTTAGGATGAGAATACTGTTGGTAGCTCCAGCGTGCTTCTTGCAGCACAAAAGGTGTACCTGGAACACCTTGCTATTCTTGATAGCCATATTAATGAGGGGACACTAGCATTGTTAGCATCAATGTATTTCAAGTGAAATGCCTATTGTATGTAGCTAAACATTTAATATAACATAGTATTAAAAAGAAGGATGTAGGACAGTCCATTAAATTTGATTTATTGGAATACAACTCACTGTATTTTGCTTATTGAAGGATTGCACTTTATTCAAGCAAACTGGGTAGTTGTACGTATTAGAGACTTTAAAAATCCAATTACAGTTTTACAAGCATTAAGTATATTGCTTTTGCCATCCACCTATCAGTCCCTAGAATACTTTCAGTTTCACTAGCGCAATGTGCACACTGGTTGTTTTTCAGGATCGCTGAATCAGCATTTTCTGAAAATAATGTTAGGAAGTTCCAAGTGATAGCAATCTGCCACCTTTGTATGGATATGACTCACCAAAAATTAGCACATCATACTGCATTTATTTATAGGAGGAGCCTGAAAAGTTTTAGTTGCAAACAACCTATATCAAACTTTAAATATTCAGCGTGTGGATATAAAACTCCAAGTCTTATCAGTGTTAAAATAGTTTGTGCAATAATCAGGATTGTTACATGTTTCTTAGAGGTTTTAGCAATGTCTTATCTCCTGGGATAATAAAACAACTTTATTATCTGCCCAAAATAATGAAATTTGTTACAGCAATGAGGCAGTGTCAGGGATTATCATCTAGATGCAAGCAGCAATATCAAATTTGGAACAAAGCTGACATTCAAAATATTTGAATTGTACCATCTTTCTTACCACTTAAAATGATTGCAAAAGAGGAATGTTAAATGTTAATAAGCGTAAGGCATTTTAACACTTACAAAATTACCAAATAAAGGCCCCAGGTGAACAACAAAGAAGTCAGTAAAAAGCTTGGTACCTTCACATAAACCAAGCAGATTAGACCATCAGCTCTGTACTAGCGGAAGGAGCTAATGCCTCCGAGTAACAGAATGCTGGTAAAGAGGCATTCAGTTACCTGACAGAATAGCAACTCCGTGCACAGATATCTGTTCAATAGATTTAGAAAGTTCTGTTGAGATTCTGTACTACAGACCATACCAACCCAGATCATAGTTATATTTGCGGTTGTCAACAATCCATATAAAAATCTATTAAAATCAGTCTGCTAAGTCACAACTAAGTTCAGTGTTTCAGCTAACTTCCATTTAATTGAATCGGTCAGCCCAGTAATGATACACAGCTTGCCTCCATAATGCTGCTTGATGAGCTTTAAAACTTAAAGCATAATTTTAAAAATGCCAACTCATTTCTGAAAATAGAAAAAAAACTATTTAAAAAGATGTATAGGGAGACATAGGAGGAGACACCACATATCTCAGCCCCCTCACCCTACCTGTGCTGTCACCTTTCACAGGGGAAGGCCTCCAGTACTGCCTGATCTCTGGAGAGCTGAAGTTCTTGTACAACAATTCAATATCTGTATTACTCTTTCTTCTTTCTTTCCCTTGCATACTCAGCCACTACATCTGGATGAACGTTTTCTCCTTTTGGCAGAGGAGAACAGACATCTGCTAAGAGAACATAGCAGCACTCAGAAGCAGTTGCCTAGAAACAACTTCCTAAAGGGCAGAAGTCTAGACTCCGTTTTTCCTGCACAGAAAATACTGGTTGTTCCAAACTCTAATCCCACTGAAAGTTCACTGAATTCTACATCAAGTACTACTGAGTTATACTAACAAACTTTACATTTACTAACAAATATACTGAAAGTGTAACATGAGATTTTTAATTACTATTATAAAGAATTTTCAGAGCTTAATATAGTTTCTAAAACATTTCAAAATATAACATGAATCCTTTGAAAAGCTTCTGTCATAGTACAAGGTTGTTGGTTAATCAGAATCCCAGCAATTGCCAAACATTAAGTGAAATTTAAATAAAATCTAAGGACTTCCAATATGGAAACTATCTCAGAGCAGAGGACACCCAGATTTTTCTAGGGCATCAGAGAATCAGAAGAGTACAGCACCTATTTCACTCCACAGAACATACCCTAGGAGTTCTGAAATCATGCAACCTGCTATGGCCATGGAACAATGACAAAAAACATGGAGGAAAGTCCAAGAAGTCACTCAATCTGCAAGTTACGAATCTTAAAGAGCCACCTATGAGAAAAAAAAAGTAATCTACTATAAACCATATATTTAGAAGTAACTAATCCACATGTATCTAAACTTCATCTTTGTAACAGAGAAATTTGATTTGTATATGGCACTTGTATATGAATATAAATTTCAAACAGAAATTTAAGTCGCAAAGTTTCTTCTAACAGATTCTCAGAAAGTTTAAAAACACAGGTTAGACAACTATGCCAAAAAAGGCGAAGGTTTATCAGAATTTGCTCCAAACCAGGGAAACAGATTATTCTCAGTCAGCATCACTAGGCAAAGATACTGATCCCAGGTAAACCTTTCTACAAGAATAATCAGAGGAGGAGAGAAGGAAATGAGGCACTTTTCAACACAAATCACCATTCACAAAAAATGCATCCAAGTAACCTTAAAGCCAGCCCCTGAAGGTTATGTTCAGATTACAAGGCGGAACATGCTGAAGAGATGATTTTATTGGTGTAGTACTGTGGTTGTTACCTGAGGACTGTCAATGCTTTAAAACAGAACAGGGCTGGTGTCCCCACTCAGTACATGCAGGACACCACTGGTGCTTGTCAGGTGCAGCTGCCAAGAAACCCCTCCTGCTTCAGAGAAGAGCAGACTAGTCCAGCACGATGTCAGCTGCATTTAAAACACTCAAAAGATGTTGATGCTACAAGACGTAAACTCACAGCATTTAGAAATCAAAGTGGCTTGGGTCAGAACAAAGGATACTGAAACGCTGCACTGTTCCATAGGTTACAGGTAGTTGGAACCTTTTAAGCAGGCAGTTTTTCCATCAAAAAAATGGTTTCCTAACACATCACTTCTGACGACTGTTTTAAGAACTCTCTTACTAGATCTTACTTAGGTCCTGGTATCCAGCCCTCTGGAAAGCTATCAGTGCCAATCATCTTAAACCATGCAGACACGGAACTCATCCTATGACCAGTGGTTTGGAGCTTACAGTTCTGCCAGCTTCTAGGTGCCCATGATCACTCAGCCTATGGAAATCAACAAATATCTACAGCAGCTTGTAGTTGGCAAGAAGGGATAAATCACAGCAACTACCTGCTATTTACATAGTTTGGACATGACTTGTTAGTAAAATAACAAAAATTGTGAAATATTCTCTCCTTACCAATGATTTTGAGCTATTTATACACAAAGGGAACATACGCGTACAGAAATTCCCTCAGCTCTCTTCTGTCCAGCAACTCTACCTGCAATACACCCTTCTCCCAATTTCCCCGGGTATTCCACCCAACAGTCCCAGGTCCTGCCATGTTTTCTATGTCACAGGCTGCCACCAGTTACAGACACATTCCAACACAGGAAAAAGAAGCTGTTTTTTCATTCCCTTTCCCACAGCAGTGAAAGTAAGGACTTTCATCTTACAAGCCAGCTAATGGTTGAAACGTAGAAGTGGCAACACAGTTGAGACCATCATCTTGCTGACAAAAAGTTGCCCAGTAGGGGCATGAAGAGGAAGCAGTGAGTTTAGGGAACACGACACACACATGCAGACAGTGTGATTAGGTGTCATTTACTTAAGGAAGTTGGACAGAATTCATAAAACATGCAGAACTCTGCAATAATAGGAGTGCTATTTTAAGCTAAATTCTCAGAGTGATGTCTAAGCCAATCCACATTTAATTCATGTTTTCCAAGACACAGAAAAGTTCTTGGCTTTTACTTTACTGCCTGTGTGCAGAACTGATCAAGAAAGAATACACATTTTAAACACGACACATTGCAAACTCTGAAAGGAGAAACAAAGCAACACACTGCTCCATCCTCAAACTAAATTTGGAAGAAATCGCAGCCTATTGAGAAAGCTACAAGGAATGCACACCATGAGATAAAAAGGGCACTTTGAGAAGTGAAGCAGGACAGGAATTCACCAGTTTGCTTTTGTAAGCCATCGGGATAAAATCACATTGTTCTGTGTGTTTCTGTGCATATGCATATGTGTATTCATGTGGAGACGCACTGCAAAAATGTGTGAAGTTCACAAGACTCAGATTAGGTAATTCCACATCAAATCTTACATTAAAGGAAATGTTAAAAGTTTCATTAATGTTGTATACAACTCCTCAGCCAGGCAGGAACCAACCTGCATGGATGAGAAGTGCACCAGCATCATGCAGCTGCCTCTTATGACAAAGTCAGGTACGAAGTATTGGAGGTATTACACAACCAAGACCTGGAAAAACCTTTAAGGAAATCTTCAAATACAATCTCAGCCACACTAATAAACTATACTGCCTTTTCTGCACAAGTGAGGCTTACAGGAGATGGGACACTGCCAAATTATTTAAAAGAAAATTTGTTCACCTCAGGAAATGCAAACTCAATTTCAGGTTGCCCCATTATGTGGAACGGAGTAGGGTAACATACAGACTTCAGCCTCACACATAGCAAACTCAATTAAAAAAAAAAGAAACTCAATATAGAGCATTTAATACCAGAAAAACAATTTCTCGAGATGGACTAGTTGATTTACATACCTGTTTATACAGAAACATCCTCCACGCATTTTTCTAGTGTTCTATCAGAACCACTTTTCTAAGCATAGAATTAAACAAATCATCTGGAGTAAACTACATTATGAAATCACAGTGCCTTAAATTCTAAAGATAAAAGTCAGTATCATTGCTTTCATGCTGTGACACACTATAATGAATAAGGAACCTTACAATGAATCAAAGAATTTTTTCCTAAGATGGTTCAGGAAACAAAATTATTGTAAAACATTAAAAACAACAATCTACAAACAGTCGTTTGAGCTGTTATTCCTGCAAGGCAAAGGTGCCTGCTAATAAAACACTGAATCACAATAAATACAAGTATTTTAAATTACATTCACTTAACTCAGAAGTATCAGAATTACCACAATTGTTAGTCAGAATGCTATCAAGTTTTGTTTTACTTCATCTGTATGCTGTATTTGCCAATGGATATTTCCTGACTAACGGTTTTGGACATCATCTAATCAATTTCATTGTTCCATGATCAAAAACCAAACAATTTGTGAAGAAAATAAAAATCAGTAACCACTTTCTCTCAATGTCAAAAAACATTTTTTAAAACCCTGAAAGTGAGTCTGGATTATCAATATGCCTATGGCAAAACACCAGTAATAATCTAAAGACTCATTCCATGAAATGGATTAAGTTATTCACAATCCTTATTCAGAATTTTAATAACGATGCACTGCATTTTCACATTCTGAAGCGTTTAAAAATACGTACTGTATATATATATATATATATATATATATATTACAACAAAAATGTACAAATTAACATACAAAATGAAGAACCAACATGCTTTGGAAAGTCTGGATATAAAACCTGCATTTCTGAAGATATTTAACAATATCCTTTAAGGATTAAGTATCAACAAAGAAACAGTGGTTTTATTCACTGAATTCATAAAAAACCTCTTCCATACTTTTCATGACAATAATTGCTTTCAATTTTTCACATAACGAATTTTGATACGAATAAAAATATAAATGAAAAAAAACACACACTACTGAATTTGTATCAAATCAAATTCAACATCTGTTCTCTCTCGAGACCTTTGTCACAGAACGTTTTAATCTGAGAAAAGAAGTACAGAAACCTATTTTAAGGAAATAACTATCAAAAGTCGGAAACAAAACAAAGCACCACCCCGTATTTGTAAACACTCAAGTACTGCAGACAGATGTTTCAGAGTACCCACAGAATACTAAGGTTTCAAATAGAAATAGAATCTGAAAATGTGACCATGCTCTGAAATATGAAACATTTTAGCACATATGTAGCATCGTACTGTACAGATAAAAAGCCTGAGACAGCAGCTCAATGAGTTCCACAACTACTGCTCAAGACAGCTGTGAGACAGTCGCACCCACACTTTTAGGTGGTTCAGGCTTGATATTTTGATTCAGAAGTTTAATTTACGGACAAGCCTGATTTTACCAATATTTCAGATTAGGTGATCACTGCGATATCTGAAATAAAATTCAGAACCTGGGTGTATTCCTGATAAAGCAGGTAGAGCTTAATACATTCTGTTTCACACAGTGAAGACTAATGAAAGCCCCCCTTAGTTATACCGTGACTTTTAAATAGCTGAGAGCTATTTAATGATTTCAAAGCCAACCCAAAAGCCAGGCAACGGGTCAAAGTAATCAGACATCAATAAATCTACAGCAGTTGTATTGGAGAAGTGACAGAAAAAAATGCTTTGAATTGAAAACTATAATAGCTTTTTGCCACCATAATGCTTCCAGACTGCACACTCACTCTTAACAGGGGGCTGTGCAAAAATTTTAATCCTATTTTTAATTGAGAAAAACAACCACATGGAACACAAAAAAGAATGACAATCCAAAATAGCACGTTGAAACACTATTAAAGTGCTCGAACTGCTTTTACATTCACTTGAACCCATGTCTCTAAAAGGTTGAAATATCCTGATCTAGAAACACATGGTCCACTAAGCTATCAACCTTGTAATTTCATCCCATGAGTATACTGTATGATTAGTAGAAATTTTTTAGCAGACAAAAAATGAAAAATGAAACTGCAGCAAGAGAGCATGGCAAACCTGAGACCTATTAGTGCATACATCTGCTTAAAAACTAAAAAGATAGAAAGAGAAAGCTAACAAACTACAATAAAAGTTATGTCTTTAAAGCAATAGGTTATAACAGGGTGGGAAACGTTTAATTTGTTTGCATATGCCTGCAAAAGGGTCACTAACTTTCTGAAAGATCCGGTATTTTTCACAGCATCAGATTTATGGCTAAAAGCCGTAGCATTATTAATTATGCTTTTCCCACCCTGGCAGAGAATAAACATGAATTAAGAAGCACAGTAGAAGTGAAAAACAAAGAGGAGGAAGAGGAGAGAGAAAGCAGCAGAGAAAGACAGAAAAGGTGAATACAGAGCTACAGAAGTGTTTATTGAGCATGCTACAGAGGTAAGCAGAGTACACACAAAATGAAATTAAACAACCATCAAACCTCCCAACTTTGTTAGAAAATTAATTTTTAATTGTGCCACTTTCAAACTATACTGAATTTTACAATTCTAAAGATGTAAAAACTCAACTAATAGAAAATATACATGACCATTTTCTCTACATAGATAACAGAATCTATGAATCTTGAAACTAAGTACATCAATTTCAAAAAGTATTGGTCATTTAAACAGAATCAAGGTAACAGTTCAGACTGACAGAGAACTGCTTTCAAATTAACTGGATCTGTAGATTCTGAGCCATGTTTATAGTAAAGTCAGATTAATTTCTAAATATAAAATATTTTGAAGAGATTTATTAAAACTGAATATTACAATGCAAGGTAAATTAAGACTAAAGGCACATAAACTTTGGTCCCACCTGGTTGTCAGTTTTAAAAAACTGCCACAAAATTTCCTGCAAGTGTTTGTTTGCAGCGAACTTTCTTTATCATTGAAAAATACATGCACCATTTCCTGAACTAGCTTGACCAGTCTGTACATGCTCAGAAATCCACAACCATATTCCATATCTTAATTACAAACTAAAGATGGCAATATATATTTAAATGCACATAAGTCATGTCAACTTCAAAAACATCTACGAAAAATATTCAGCCACAAACAAGACATTACTTAGTGCTGACATTTATATGATACATCCCACAAGAGTGTGTACAAAAAGGTTAAGATTCCACAATGCTTTCCACATAGGGCTCAAAGTCACAGAGGTCACTTCTTGTCCTTTAAGAAATTAATATTCTGCACCTTGGTAATTTTAACAAATGCCTACATTCATAACTGAATCTAGACCAGAATCATAAAATACAAAAGGCCTTCTTTTTTAAAAAAAAAAAAACACAAAGCAAAAAGTAGCAAAATCAAATAGCAATGTTTTACTCTTTCAGTACAACGTATCTTACCAAATAAAAAGAAAATTAAGTGACAACCCAGCAGATAAAGAAATCAATTCCAAGCAGGAGAAACAAAAGCTTAACCTTTTTACACACCCCTGCCTAAACATGTTCAAATTATCATGTAACAATGTGCCCCACACAACCAAATTCGCTTTCACTAGTTACGCAATTCCAGCAGTACTAGCTTTCCTTTATAAGGCACGTATGTCAACTAAGTTGAAAAACTGTGGTATTAACTTGAAATCTTTTAAACAAAGTGATGGTTTATCTAAACAACAATTGGACAACAGCAGTTAGTATCACTGCTCTTAAATTTTTTTTCTTATTTTTTAAACAACCAAGGAATGATAACAGCATGGAAAACAGAAAGAAAATCCAAAAATAGAAGACAAACTCTGGTCCCCACTCTCCGGAACAGTCAATAGGTGACAACACCAAACAATGCAATACACCCTCATTTTCAATCTGCCTTTTTAAATAGTTGACTTAGAGAAAGAAACTCTCAGGTGGTGATTTTCTCCAAGATTGTAATTGTGAAGATCAATCAAAGCCTGAATAGCTTCTTCTACTGTTGACATCTGAAGAAGTGCCATCTTGTGATCTCTTCTGAAACAAAATAACGGCATTAGGAACTCGAACACTACAGGAGTTGTTCCTAATGTTTGCTATGCTCTAGGCACTTCTCCTTAAGAAACACGGCAAAAAATGCAATTAGTTTGTCTTTTGTTAAAACTACATACAGAAAAATTACTTACTGAAAAAATTTAAATGCTTTCACAGTGCCTCCAGTGTTAGCAAACAGTGTGCGTAAATCCTCTTCTGCTACTGATGGTCTACAGACAAAAAACAAGCAGAATCAAAACAAATGAATTCACTGTTATGATTAACACAAAATACTATAGGCTTCCTGACAGGCAAGACTTACGGAATATTGGATAGATGAAGCGTTGCAGATGGAGGGAATATATTCTGAAAGTTTTTTGAACCAGGTTTCTTGAAACGATGCAGAGGTGAATTACCAAAATCTTTAGTCAGCCCTTGATCATCAAGACCCTCTCGAGGTAGTTGAACTGTTTGATGTTTAGAAAGGGTAACACGAATTATCTTCCCATACATTTTTTGTCCATTAAGATGGCTCATAGCTGAAAGAGACAACAGGTTTCTCAATGTAGTATTACTTTTCAGTAGCATGTGATACATCACACACAGCCCTTCAAACAAGAAAAAAAAAACAAGAAAATCAGTCAGTGTGCTAGAAGACTAATCGAAAACTAGGTCTGCAGAGTACATGAGGATTTAGAAAGTCAGTTTCAACTTCTGAATTATTCTACACTGTCAGGCTTTTGAAATACATGCGGATGAAATAAGATTTCAGATCGTGTCAGTAACTAGGATACAAGAACTTTCAGATGTAAACATCGTTAGTTCACCTGATTTTACATAGCTTAATTTTTTGGGAATATAAATAGAAATCTAATCTTACCCAGCTGCGACTGGTTTCCATCAGCCATCTGTATAAGAGCACTGTCTTTCTTATTGTATAAAATCTTCACACGCTGCACATCACCATAAACACCTTTTCAAAGTCAAAGGTAACCCAAAAGAAAAAGTTTATTTTAAAGCCAATCAACTAAGTTACATATTTTCACATACCAATGGAACATTCAGACAGCAACAAGATCACTCGCTCGAACTCAACACTCTCACAAATGAATAAAGGAGATAAAGATTTTGAATAGTGAGTTTTGAAAAGAATTTCTGATAAACCCTCAAAGCTATGTGAGTGATATTAAATTAAAGACCATGCAAAATATATTAGCATGCATTAAAAGAAAATCTGTGTCTATGGAGAGTTTTAAACAGCAAAAGAAAAACAGCAAAAGATTTACTACTCAATTTTAAGCCAAAGTGCTAGCTACAAATAAGAATTAAGGTGAAACAAAACAAAACCAACAAAAAAAAACAAAACAGAACAAAATCAAATCAATAATAAAAGTATAGTGCTAACAATAACATACCGAAGAGGGTAAACAGACTTTGGGGCGTAACCATCTTTAGAAGGAGAGAAGAGCAAGCAGCGTAAGACAAGAAGAGAGAAGAGTCGAGGAAGAGCGGAGATGAACAGATCATCCATAACGAAGGGTGGTTCCCGCAGAATGGTGAGGTGGTCATGGATCATGGTTTCAAGGCGGTTAATTGGGGCAAGTTGGTCCGAGGAACATTTTGTTCAAGCACAGAAGCATGAACATAGGGAATGAAGACAGGGAACATAGACAAAGACGAGGAGAAAAGGGTAAAATGGGGAGGGACATGGGAATTTGGGCAAAGACAAGGAAAGGGAAGTTGAACACAAAGGGAAAAGGATGAAATGGGGAGGGGGAAACAGCAATGCAGAAGAAAAAAAAATAAGTGGGGAACAAAAAAATAAAATATAGGTCAGTACATAGGAAATGCAGGAATTTGGTCAGAAAATGGTTGGTTTATGTACTGTACAAGAAAAACTGAGTAAAATGTAGTCACCCAAGACAAATATGGGTAAAGTACATTCATATCAAGAGTAAACTACAGCATTTCATCTCAACACGAAAATAAATAAAAAAGCATGCAATAGAAATTTTGAAATTTAAACTTCAACTGCGTAAGCATGGCTGGTTATGAAATGCAGGCAAAAAAATCTTTCAAAATGGCACTCTGACCTAAAACATTTTAGCATGCAAGACTGTGGATGACAAAATAGTACCAGATGATAAAATAAGCTTAATGATTTCTAGTGACAGAGGCCAGTTAAAAATGGAACAGCTAGACTGAAACAAACTTCCCACATTTCATACCAGCTTTCACAGCCATCAAAATAAAAATAAAGGACGGTAAAGATGCATAACCAAACAAACTCCTTTAGATTTCAAAGTTAGCAAGAAAGATACAGTTAAGGTGAAAGTGCTTTGTCAATTTTTCCTTATTATTTTTAGACAAATGAGAAACTGCAATGAAAAAAATTACTAAGAGAGACTGGAAGAGTGCTTCCTCAAGATCTTTGGGAGAACCTTTAAAGAAAAATGTGTTAGAGTAGTTCACGTAAATTAAGACCTTACAATGTGAGATACAAGCATGAAATGAAGCAGCAAACAATTAGAAGAAACAAAACAGGAATTCTAGTTTAAATGATCATAATTGCAAAATAAAACAAAACTTTCAATTCAAATGTCAAACATGCAATAGTTACCATACTTTTTTAAGAAAAAATAGGTAGCCAACTATCAAAGGACATTTTAAGTCATTAGCTACCTCAGAAAACAAAAGTATTTAACAAGGAAGACTTCAAAATTAACTTTGGGAGAGTAGTAAGGTAATAAATACAACAGCAAAAAATACTATGAGCTTAAAATCCAAACATAAGAGGCCAAATGCAAAGAAATAAAATGATGACCAATGACGTATGGGTAAAGACGGAAAAAAAAAAGTGTCAAATTATTTCACTGACCTCTTCATTTAAATTGCTAACCAAGAGAACTGTATTGCCACCGGCTGAGACTCCAGGCATTCCCACACGGCCAGCAGCAGCAGCTGCAGCTGCAGCAGCAGCATTTGGAATAGCCAGAGGACTCAGAGCTCCTGGAACAGCTGCAACAGGAAGCCCTAATTTTAAAATAAAGCATATTTTACGAAACACACACAAGTCGCTTACGAAAACAGCACCTATATCAGTACAAGCGTTGAATATGACTCTACAAAGCAGACCATTCTAACTGCTGTAGATGTCCAGAGAGTTGTAAAACGAATTAAGTGAACATGAGGGATAGAAATATTAAATATGATTCAAATCAAGTCTTCAAAGAGATGAGGTATAAAAACTACTCTCTCCTCTTTTCAAATAAGCATTCTTGTGCACCAGAACTGCTCCCCACTGTACTTATATCACCCTTTGACAGGTATTGCTCACTTCAACTTCATGCTTCATACATTATACTCTAGAGCTGGTCAAGAGAAAAGGCCTATCCATCTCTCACACCATAAATGAGGTGAGGAGGCACAAGGCTGCTGGTTATACCGTGGTTTTATATAATCTGATTCCCTAAAAAAGCACCACTCTTCCAAGGAAACTCAGATCCTACAGAAATCTGAGTGTTTCACGTGGTGATGTCACTGCTGTACCTGGCAAGTATGCTAAATCCAGGAGCTGTGAAAGATTTCTGCAACATACTTGCACTGCAGACAGCTCATACAAGAATATCCTTATCATATTTTAATCAAATTCTTATTTGCATATTTCACAGAGTCCAGTAAAAGGACCTTTATGTAGCAAAATATGTAAAAAGAACAGGAATAGAACTTAGTGTTTTATTTCCTCTTCTGAAATTGGCTTCTCCGATTTCACATTTCAGCAAAATTTCAGATGTTTGTATGATGATGCGAAGCTACCAAAGTTTCTGACCAGTCTTCCAACATATCAGGTAGACAGCCTAAATATAATCTTTTACTCCATGCAACACTTTCTTCCCGGATTTATTTCAGAGGAAGACAACAGGAAAAAGCAAAGTTCTTCAGTTTCAGCCAATGACCAAATATTAAGCAAAAAATAGTAAATACAGTCATCTGTATTAATGACAAATACCCCAGATTTAGTATCACAAGGGAAAAACACGGAGGGAGAGGAAGGTTGTTACCATGGGGGGGAAAGGCGTTACTATACGATTATTATTTATCTAGAAAATACATCTATATTTGTTTCTACTCTTTAGTTATCTTTTGCTAAACAAATTGATGAAAAATCAAACAATTAAAAAAAAAATGAGATTTTCCCAGGCTGGACAAATGTCTTCTCAAAGAGAACAGGACATAAACCCCTATTTTTCTAAAGTGCTTAAGGAGTATTACTGATCAATTATGATTCGAAAAATATGTTCTGGTCATTTCTTGTCAAAGCCCACACAAAAATAAAAACAAAAATCCCCCCCCCAAAAAAAGGAAATTAAAGATACAGAATGCTTTCTGATAAATTAATAGCATAGCGTTAGTATTTGCAGACCAAATCAGAAATATATAAAGTACTAAGTAATGAAAATATTTAGAAAATTCTAGTAATCTCTCAGGACAAGATAAAGGGAAAATTTACTTGAATCAAGGCAATAAATACAATCTTTTTATCGCATCGCTTGTGATATTTGTGGAACTGTCTGTAACACAAAACAAAGAAAAACCTTGTCCTTCTTCCATTGAGACAAAAGCCCTCATCAGCATTTCAAATAGTATTTGCTGGTCTGCGGAAACAGCAGCCAATTATATTAAATAAAGTGATATATAATATGCTTCAGCACATAAGCCAAGCACTAGCTACTTCGGGTCTAGGAAAGTACTTCTCTCAGGCATGCTAACACGTGATCATCCATTATTAAGGCTGTCCTAGGTCTTCTATGCGAGAACATAGAAGTAACAGCATCTGTCAGAGAGAGGGTATCAAATTAGACCACTGCTGGCATACAAACACGTTGTGATTACTGTTTCCTAAAACCAATTCTGTGATACAGGAAAGTGTAAATACAATCCTATATTCCTAACCCAAATATTTGTTTTGTTCTTGGGGTAAAACTGAAGAACATCGTTTTACTCTCAAGAAAAACCTACTTATAAAAGAGACAGTTAAAGAAAGTACCCTTCCAGATGAAACAAAGCAGCTTACTGCCAAAAGCAGACTGTGATACAAAGGAAAATCTGGGAATATAAAATGCAAATTCTCAAGTAACAGTTTTTAAAAATAAAGTTCTGTTCTACAAGTTGTATTTTGGAAATGTAATTTAAGTGTTTTGTATCACATATACTGACTTTCAAATTTGTTTACGCTCAGCTAGCGTGGAGGTCATAGAGACACAAACGTGAGGAATGATGGTAAAGTATGACAGATTTTCAGATAACAACTTGCTTTATACTAGCTTAGCAGCCATCATTTAGGTATGAGAAAATGTCAAAATATTAGTGTGCTTCAAGTCTTTTAATGTGTCTAAAGCACCTCTCCATAGCTTTAGAAACTCTAAGCTAGTCCAGCACATCAAGAAATAAACAAATTTGAAGATGCCTAACACAGTTATTAAGGCTTTTTCCATAATTGGATGTAATGACACAACTGATACTTTAAAAGCCAAAATTCTTCATAGCATTAAAGTTTCTAGAGAATTCTCTTGGTCCTACTGATGAAACAAAAAGCAAAGATTAATTTAACAGCATTCACACAGAAATTCAATTGTTATCCTCTGAAACAGATTCATTTAATAAGAATTTTATGAAGGGGAAATTAGTGAAAAGTTATAATAAAAAAGCCTAGGAAAGACAGCAAGAAATAATACTGTAGGAGTCGTAACAACAGCATATTTCTAGCTGTAGTAATAAACAGCTAAATTGAAGTTAAACTATTATATATCTTGCAATTATAAGTAGTTTTTATTTAGCATTTGGTTTCTATTTAGTGGTTCATAACAATATAGCTGCTATTTACACAAAAAGCTTTTTTCCCTGAAAGATCTCCCATAACTTTTCTCTGTTTCACATATAAAAAGAAACATTCCAGCGAATAAAAAAGAAAGCCTAATTCTGATATGATGACCATAACAATCATTTGAAAGCAGCCCATTTGGTTCATTAGTAATTTTGCCATTCATTCAAAAGATAGTAAGACTCACTGAAAATATGCCCAATTTACAGTCTCTAAGATTTCTGACAACTTAGCTTTATCATAGCTGAGGATGCAGTATATGAACAAGTAACAATGCATGTGAGCCTGGATAATCTACACATGCAACAATTTTCTACTTGGTTATACAGCACATAGCTCTCATTTCCTGGAAGGGTCAGACATATCATAAGATTTGCATTTTTTATGGGTTTATTTTGTAGGTCTCTAAAATTCGCCACTCAACAGAAGTAAAAATCTTGTTTTATGGATAAAATTTAATTATGGTTATTGATCATCACTCAACTCATTGTTGATTATTTAATGACTTACCTGCAACTATTTAGAAACTGTTGCTACTTTATCAAGAAATGCACTGTATTGGAAAGTTTGGTCATTGTTAACTTAATTTTAGCTTCCAACAATCATAGATAACAGGACTTTGCTTCTTCTGGATATTAATGAAAACTTACAAACATTATAGACCCTACTTCCTAGCCATTGAGCCTTTATCCTCAACACAGCATGTTATGCATTACTTATTCCCAGCTTTTTTTGTGTGTGTGACTTCTCAAGTACAAATTACTAATGATATTTTATTAATAAGCAAATTAAAGCTATACTAAAAATTATGTGTGAAAACAATAGGCAACAGAAGTAATCATCTTAATGTAGATATGTAAAACTATGACTGAATTGGATTTAGTCCTAATTGGGCTACAAACTTCTTTGTGACCTTATGTCAAGTAATCACTACCTCCTGGCACTCATTACTTTGCTCTCTGCCTTCTTATACTTAGCCTGAAAGGGTTTTGGGGGGCAACAGGAGGTTCTTTCAAAATTTATGCTCAATGGCTCAAGAAGTTTCACATTTTAAGTTTTACTACAGCATATCATGAAGTTACAGTTTCTGAAGAAGAGGGTTAATTTCATGCAGAAGGTAACTGAGGAATACACACACACACACACACACACACACACACACAAAATTCAATCATACAGACTGAAGCACCAAGACTAATAATACATGAGTGTCATCCTGTCACTAAACCTCTACTCATAAAATATTTAACCTAAACCTCACTTCTGACGTATGAATTACTTTATACACTTTAGAAAAAAAGTACCAAAGCTGTACAACAATCCACTATGTAACAGCATAATGTAACAGAAATCAAGGTCAAAACTGAAGTCTTACCACATTTTCTGTTAGAGATCTCATACACATATACTAAAAACAGCTACAGCAAGAGTTTTAACAAGAATGCCACAGGTACAACATAGCATTGCTGCAAACGTACTAGAACTTGAAGTGCGCCACATCAAGCTCAACATGGAGCTCCACTCTTTTGTGGTGAAGCACACCCTTTGGGAACAATCAGTGAATACTGAATGGCAGATAATCTACCTAAGTACACTCTGTAGCTATCTTCATCACTATTGACATTAGAGAAGACAATTCTAAAGCAAATAAAAATATAAAATATGAAGATAAAAAAGAAGCAGGAGGAAGGTCACTTCTATCATTCTGCCATGCTTCACACATTCCCAACCTTCATCTTACAACTCTCTGAACTTACAGCTGTTCTCACCTTTCTCCTTTTGAGTATCTGAATAAAAACACAGCCATACACCCATTCAGGCTTTCAAGTTTTGTCTGTTATCTCTTTTCATATTGATGTCATGCATTTTGTGCTTTTTTTTTTTTTTGCATAGAGAACTTCATACTTCCATATTCAAATAAGTATAATTCCCATTACAACAACTATTTGATTGGCTAAGGCAACAATAATACTAACAGAACCCTTTCATGAAGTTTTTCAGCAGTAGAGCTTGAAGTCTGTGACAATAAGGCAAGGAGGTGGCAATAAAAATGAAAGAGGAAACTAACCCAAAGATCAGAATATTTGTATTTGCCAGATGAAACAAAGTTAAGATACACAAAACTCACCCAACTGGTCATTAGCAGAATCAAAAAAGGTACCTCCCTCTCTTCCAGTACAAAATCTCCATTAACAACCAAGATAAATATGACTGACTTCACTGATGCTCAGGACACTTTCAAGAACTGCAGTTTAAGTTACTTGTATCACATCCCTTTTATTTTTCTGTTGTTAGGGACAACACTGCAGTTGAAGACATGCATTCAGAGTGAGAGCTTATCTGTCGTTTGTGCATTTCTCATTTGTCATGCATTCTCTCATTCACTTCTCCAGGGCTTCTAAAGATAATGCAACTGTATTACTACAATTCACACTGCAACATAAACTGAATAGGCCTCAGGACACCACTGCAATTTAAGACTAATTAATGTCTTCATCAAGTGACTCTGCAACACATAACAATAGAGCCAGAGTCATACCTAGAAGAGAAGTCTCCTTTGCAAATGCTGCAGCAATAGCTGGGTCCAGCGCTGGTTGTCCATCACCAGATGGAAGATCAGGACGAGTGTAGTCCCTGCTTTTATCATTGTTGTACTTGACATTTAAATTCACCAATTTGGAAAAATCAATCCGTAGAGTACAGCAAGCATTATAAATATTCTGACCATCTAGGGCCTGCAAAAAGGAAACAATTTATTTAAAATAATACACAATATGGGTTGGTCAGTATGTAATTATTTATCCCTCTTACTGTCTAGCTTAAAACCAATTAAGATTACAATGCATTAGCCTCTCTTAACATGATTCCAGGATGCTTGATGTTTATTTCTCTTACCAAGAGATTGTTCATGCAGCAAGGTGCAGAGAAGTCAGCACAGTCAAACTTCTGCTGAATATAATTCAACCTGCATTCCACAGTATAGCTTTAATGCAGGCAAAATGCCAAACATTTCTCAAAAAGTCAAAAAAATAATCACACTAGAAGTCTATAAAAAGCTGACTTAAGAAAATATCAAAAAATCTAGGCTTACACACCATAAAGTAGACGGCTCTGTGCCAAACCAGCATATTTGTTCCTGCCTGCTTTTACTCTCCCCTTAGAGGTAATTAGTGCCAAAATTGGAAAAAAAAAAAACAAAAAAAAAAAAACACACATTACCTGCTAATCTAATGCTACACCTTAATAACAAACAAACAAAAACCTATTTTCACAATTCTTACTTTTTAGTGAATGCCTACTAACAACAGAATTCACACCAGCTCTCACCATGGTACTATGTGGAAACGTTCTCCATTAAGACCTAATTATATATGCTTCGATCATTTTCATTCTGTACCAAACTAACTTAATTCCACCTGAATTTTGAGCATGCTTTAATATAGTACGTATAGTTGTTAATACTACACAGAAGAAATAAAACTTTTTAAAGCAAGTTATTGATGTTTCCAAGAAACACACAGATCATTCAATAGAAACTCTGGATTTTCAAATACGGAAGTGAAATCTTTTGTTTCTCTTGAGAAATACTAGACAGAAATATATCAGCTCTGGACCAAAGCAAGCTAGCTTAGTTATACCTACCAAACTTTCCAACACATTCAAGTTCTGAAAAGATGTACTACTTTGAATTAAGTGCTGCATGAAACTATTAGGCCCATTGGCCATGGAAAGCAACATAGCTATTTTCATACAGCAATGAATCCGGGAACTGAACGTCCCACAGACACCTCACTATGTCTGGGTTAGTAAGGTTGTCTTTTCCTACAAGATGTATTATCACAGCTAATATATCACCAGGCCTTACGAAACTGTTTAAAAGAATTAACAGCATTAGCAGCCAATGCACAAGAACACATAAGTTAGTACTACTACTACTTTCAACTACTACTACTACTTTGGGAAAATAAAAGAACACAGAGCAAATGAAAATAAAAAAAGAAACTTGACAATCTAGACATTTGTCTCAACAAATACTTCTGCTTGAAATTCAGATGAAACAATAATGGCAAGGCAAAGCCTACCTTCTAAAATCCACTAACATAGGAATTAAGTCCAGTCTACACAACCAGAGTTTACTCTGGAACAACACAAAGAAAACATTCTTATAATAATGAAAATTAGGTATGACTGGAACCAAGAGGCAGTTCCTTTTTAGCTAAATCCAAATCACAGGAAAGCACTAAGTATTTAAAACGCAATCAAGACTCTCATTATACCTCCATGTGGAGTCTGTAGACACTCTAATTTATGGCTAGCAGAAGGATGTTGATAAAAATCCTTAGCCTTAAAAAAAAGTAGCAAGCTAAAATGCTACCTGCATTTGTAGTTTCCAAACAGGTCAATACTTAACAGAAGCACGTAAGTAACCAAAAGCTACAGTGAAACTACAAAAAGAAACTAGAAACAATATTTTCAAAAGGATATATCACAGTAGTTTAAGATTTTAAAAAAAAAAAAGTGATCCTCACAAAACATACTCCAACTCAGGCAGCTCAAAGGTTATACTGTAAATCTCTCTTGGGAGAAATGTATCCTTAATGTATCCTTTGGATAAGTATTTGAATGAAGTTTGTTTCTTTTCAGACAAATGCCTTGGATACAAGAAGTTTCTGTGGCTAAACAATGTATATAAATCACAGACTATTATTCAAAACTAAGATTCTTTGCACGTAATTCTTTCATTAAAAGACCAGTTACACATCACATTCTTCTTTACAAAGCTGGAGCATCCAGGAAACAAATGCTATTACTGCACTTGCTGGGCTTTCTGACACAACGGGCACAATCCAGCACTCTTCAGTTGATCCAAGCACTGCCTATCATTTCAGCATAATAGTCTTCTTCAGGATTCAGGCGGCATGAAAATCCTTAACATAATAATCAAGGGTAACTGTCCTGAAGCTAAATATCTTAACTGGAAATGCTGTTGCTTTCTGTTTAGAAAATGACCACAGGAAGCTCACATTAGATTTTATGGCAACAAAGCCTGGCAGAGGACTTCTCTGCAGACTGCTAGTAGAAGAGCCACCACGAAGCAGTCACTCAAAGAAACTGGAAAGAAGGCATCTCCAGTGTGGAGTCAGACCTTAAAAGAACTTCTGCAGAGAAACAAATTCTTGGTACTCCAGAACACCTCCATGCCATCTTAGGTTCAAATGACTAAGTACAACAGAAACTCAGTAGATATGCAATATTTTTAACTCATGCTGGGTCAAGACGACTTTCATGCATAGCATTACTCTCAGTATCAAACCAAAAGAAGACATTAGTGGTGTTCCAATGTTTGCAAGGGCTGCTCCAAAAGTAATCCCTCCTATCTGATTATGCTGGTCCACACTGGAGATGGATGTCAGTAGTATGGCAGGAGAGCTTGAACTTTCCCCACCAGTATTTCATTACATGTTGTTGCTATGTGACAGATGACAGCAGAGGGGCAGTCTGACAGAATGGTGTCTGACACGGAAGTGCACATGAAGCAAAGGAGTGACGCTAAATTCCTCCATGCAGAAAAAAAATTGCACCAACATACCCCAGTGCTTGCTGAACATTTACGGAGACCAAACAGTGAATGTAAGCATAGTGAGGCAGTGCATGGTGCATTTCAGCAGCTGCAATAGTGAAAAACAAGTCACATTCCCAGACAACCATGCACACCTGTCACATCACCAAATGAGAGCATCTCAATCAGCTCATCAAGACAAACTGGCAGAATATGATCATGGAACTGTGTATGGACTGAATATTGGCTTAATTGCATTGGAAACTATAATGGCAAAACTGCAATATCTGAGTTTTCATCAGGTGTGTGTCCCACAGATGCCCACAAAGAGAAAGAACATGGTATGCAAGCCTATCAGGATCTACAGAACCAATACAAAGCTGAAGGTGACAGTTTGCCTGGATCACATTGTTACCAGTGATGAGACACAATGTCACCACTATGAGCTGGAGTGAAAACAGCAGTCCATGGAGCAGTGAACATGTGAATTCCTCATTGAAGAAAAAGATCAAGATGCAGCCCTCTGCAGGTAAACTGACGTGTGCTGTGTTTTAAGATAGGAAAGGGGTTATCTTTCAGGATTTCCTGGAGCCTGGACAAACCATCAACTCTGATCATTACATCATGACACCAACTAAGCTAAAGGTTCTGACTTTCTGAGTTTGCCAGAGAAGAAGATAACCGTACTCTTAGCTTCAGGCCCCATAGCAGTCTGAAGACCACGCAGCACATGGCCAATTTTGGCTGGCTTGTCTTACCACACCCACTATATAGTTCAGATTTGGCACCTTCTGACTTCCTTCTTATACGGCCAATGAAGGACAGACTTCACAGGCAACATTTTCCTAGCAACGATGCCATCACAGCACCCATGAAACAATGGGTCACCTCTGCTGGCACAGATTTATATGAGTGCAACACACAGGCTCTTGTTCACTGTTGGCAAAAACACATAGCTAATAGGGGAGACTGTTGAAAAGCAGTGTTTTGTAGCTGAGGATTTGCTCTATCAAATACTGTTACTGTGCTCTTTGTATTTGTTGTTGTTTCCATGGAAATACATAGAAGGCATTACTTTCATAGCAACCTAAGCAGGTGTTTTGCTTCTGTTGAGGGCACTATCATTTACTGTGAAAATGTGCTGGTTTTGATGCACAAAAAATTTCCATATGAATACAGACACCTCCAGAATATCCCTTTGTTTTACCAGAGGTAGCAAAATAGTTCAGCGTGCTCCAGTGCTGCACATTCTCAACGCTTTCTCCACACCATGGCTAGACTGCTGCACTGAAAGTAACCTCAAGTTTGTCCTCACCTTTAGTTACAGATATAATGAACTATAATGATCCAATCTGAAGGTGGTGATGAAACATGAATCAGTGTAGCCATAGTCTACTTTTACAGGAAATGAGTTTCTCACACAGCAAGTGGAGCAGGAATGCAATTTTTCACTACTTGCTCGGATAGCGGAAAGAGTCCCACAGGGCTAGAGGCTTCATATTGTACCTTCTTCCCAGTGTCACTAGTTTCTCAGAACCTTCAAATGAATAACATCTCTCCTTGGTACTTACATCACTTGAGTTTTTCAAATTGCTCTTTAACTTCCTTAATAAAGTCTTCAATTTCTATTAAGACCACATTCTGATTTCCTGTGAAGAGCGCCAGTGGAAAATTAAATTTTCCCATTATCTTCTACAGTAACAACTGACGGAAAACAAATTGAAAATTTCTTTACTCTTTTACCATGATTTTAATTTTGAATGCCATGTAACTTAAATGTTGCCACCACATCCTCTTGCTTCTACCACTATTTCCAGCTGAATTTAAGCTGTAGGCTTTTTCCTTATCACGTGACTTTCTTTCCTTGTGTCAGTTTGATTTGATGACTCCATGTTTTATCACATTAATTTAATCGTAACAACAGTATTAATTTTACTCTATCTCTGGGAGAGAAAAGAGGAAGGAGAAAAAATAAAAATCAAATATTCCTTCATTAAAGCATTTACTTAGAAATCGGTTAAAATAAGAAGCTATAAACCTATTCCTGTTTCAATCTGTCACTAAGATAGGCTTCAAGATAACTCTGACAGTAACTGCACATGCAGGTATCACTGTTATTCAATTAAGTTTAGTCATTCACACACGAGTGGCCATTAGTGAACAGCTACCCTAGTTAAAACATGCAAAACCAGAGCAAAAAAGACATGTTGTTGTTTTGTTTTGAATATTATGACCAGTAGTGTCCCACAAGCTAGTATCAATTTATCAGGAGTCAGCATCAGCAGATTCTTTATTTCCTTCCATACTTTTACATACCTCATCTCGTGTTACTTTGTCACTTCTTTTAGAATACAGTTCTAGAATTATACTGATAATTTTCAGATTGCTACAGTTCATTTCACAGATGCCGTCTTTCCATTAAATCTTCTGATAACATATTTAAGATTCAAAAAATGAAGTAAAAAATGTGAAGTAAAACATATCAACTATTATTGAGAAATAACTTCGCAAATGTTGACCAAAACTGAATTACAACACCCGCAAGAAATACCTGAAGAACACTGGGATCAAAACGTATCTCAACTGTGAATCCAAATGACTTACACTCAATTCCCACAGCAATTTCAGGTTAAAGACCTAGCTTTTATGTCATTCTAAGTCTATTTACAAACCTGACAGCTGCATCCCATCCACACAAATTTTTTTTTTTTTTACTAGTTACAGTAATACATTTGCACACCCCTCCCACCTAATATTTTATATATAACACATCAGTAAACAATATCCCTAATTAAAACTGGACTCCAAAGTCTACAAATATTTCCAGACTACTTTCCTGAAGTAGACTACCTTAAAGCAGATCATCATAAATCAAGTTGAAAAATCTGCTTGTCCTATGCTAGCATTACTTTTTCTCAAAAGGAAGAGCACTTACACACTGCTTTTTGAAAAGATCTCTCTTATTTTTTCCAATTCCCTGTCTTGGTGGCCTCATACTTTTAATCAACGTTCATTACTTCATATGGTGACATGAATGAAAATAACAATCCTCCACTTTTTAATGACAGTCTTTATCTCAACAGTCGTCATTCTTTAAGAAGCACAGTAGAAACCAAAGCCTGTTTTTTCCTTTCCTCTACTACCAGATACTCTTTATCAACTTCATCTGAAGCGTGAACTTTTCACTTTTACATGATATTCTCAGCTATTCTGTCACCTCTAGGTAAGTCACTCTTTCTATGCTGTCAAGCAACACTTAACCGGCACATCAATTTTAATCAACCTTCCAAAAACCCAAACTGCACATGAATGTTAAAGAATATAAATTAATTCTATTTAACCCTTAAAAAATTAGAAAAATTATATATATATATAATTTTTCTGATTTTATATATATATGATTTTATATATATATATATATTTATATATATATAAATATATATATATATATATTTTATATATATCTCACACACGCACAAAATCTAGTCTTTGCCTTTGGTTTACTTTTCTTGTTTTCATGGATGTAGTCACATCACTATCACTTAATTCAAAATGCCTGGTCTTGATGACATGTTGTTGATCTTTGTCAAAATTATATAAACTTCCAATTATTTTTTATTTTTAAAAGAACTCTCAAAAATGGAGAAGGAATATTACAACCACAGTAGTCAGCGTTCTGCTAACATTGTACAAATGTCTAGAGCACAGAAACATATCTACCCTTAAAAGAAAACTATACTTACTAGTTTTGCTTGCTGTGCATTCACTGGATCACCATACTGGAGTAAAGCTTGAAACTGGTTATTCTTTGTGAATGTGATTATCTTCAATACAGCACCAAATTTAGAGAATATCTGTCAAAAACAAAGTTTTATACACATGTTCCTGCTAATTACAAGGTCAAGTTAAAATGAAATTTGTCTTACCTGATGAAGAACATCCAGGGTTACAGGATAGTACATGTTGTCAATTATTATTCTAAGCACCGGACTTTGAGCTGGAGTAACTGCACTCTCACTAACGGTGGTCCCACTTATGGGAGCATTTGTTGCCTGCACAGCTGTCACTGCCTGAAGAACAGCTTGGGCCCGCTTGAAAAGAAAATTACAAAGATTTTACTATCTCAAGACAATAGCTAGAAATTAATTAGAAAATCACATGATTATTCAGAAAAAAAAAAAATGAGGCAGAATATGAATGTAATGCAATCCAATCTAGGAGAAAATAAAAACAAAAACCTCAATTAAGCCCTCAAATGGCACAAATATCTTCCTAGTAGCAAGCTTATTGTTCTACTATTAACAATAAAAAAAACCATAGGATTTTCTGGATGTCAAAACTCCTTACAGACTCGTAAAAGGGAAAGAAGTGCAGAAACCGGTAATTTTTAATCTCGTTTTTTCAACAGTTTGTATTACAGTTAATATTTCACTGCCACTTTAATTATGCTGAAAGTTCTGTAAAGAAGGGATAATGCTGAACACTGTCAAGCTTCTCTGATGTAACACAAAGAAATAATGCACAAGATAGACAGCATCAGAAAGAACTATCCAAAGAGAGGTAAACAACCTGGTGTCTGTTATATATTCTTCTTACTAAAAAGAGAAACAGAGAATACTCTTCCACCATGGGTTCTTCTGTTTTCTTCTGGTTTGTTTTTTTAAATATCAAAAGCATGGTTTCAGAAATTCAAAGGCTTATGATGACATCACAAAAACACATATCTACATAACTGGTGCTGCTGCTAAAACTGAAAGTATCAGAAAGATAGTTTTTTTCCTGAGAAAGTACTGGGTCAAAAAAAAAAAAAAAAGGTTTCAGTTACTACTTCCACTAGAACAGTCTCATGAAACAAAACAACACAAAACAACTAAGTGAGCATGCCAGGCAAAACTAACTAGTAATAACCATTAGAGTAAATCAGTGCATTATTTCAGAAGTATCAGAGCTACCTCATAATTTCATGTCTCACAACTTACATGATGCTCTTCAAACTGAAATGCATCAACGAGTTAAGGAAGGATTAAAAAAATTAAAAGACCTGATGAACACTTAGCTGAGAAAATAAAATTTAACTCTGTATTTAAAAATAATTACTGCCATTCTATAGAAATGCCTTTTGATAAAGACATTCTTTTTCCCCCCTAATGTATGAAAAACACAAATTTCAAGCTGTTCAGATATTTGGCTGAGTTGCATAATTATTTCCTACTCCGTCTGCGAGCACAGAAGAAGCACACCAATTAAAATTCACGTCTTTAAGTGATTGGAGAATGTTGAACTGTGCAACCTACAGAACCAAAACTTCTGAGGTAACTTTTAACATACACTCCTTGATAGCACTGTTCATGTATGCTTACACATCGTGCTTCACTGCACTAAAGTTAGTGTAAATACACGATGGAGTTTAGGAACGCACGTGACTTAACATTCTCATACAAGGATAATCTAGAAAATGAATACAACAGTGAACTTTTTTTCAGAAAAGTTCTAAACCACATTTAGGATATATATAAATAGCCACTTCTGGAGATGAACATAAGAAAACAATCTTGAAATAGTCATTGACTCGTGGTAAGTTAATGTTTTTTCCCTTTTTAAAAAATGGTCATCACATTAGGAAAGCTTATTTTGCAAAGGCATTATTTTTACTAATTTTTCTGTTAGAAAAAAGACAAAAGTTTCTGTACTAGAAACAGGTCTACGCATTTATCTTTCTTTTAAAATAGGTTCTGCAGAGGCAAAAACTAAATATTTTTTCGTTCTGCTAACATGCACGTTTATCTCTGCACTGAGCATTAACGTGTTCTTCATCAGGAACAGCAGATCACAGGAGAAGAGCCCACCAGTGCTACCAAAGTAATCATTCAAAGCACTGAAATGTAGGCATTCGCATTAGTCATTATCACTAGGGAAATTTAAAGAGATATTAGAATCTCAGGTGTCAGAATTAAAAAGTTAATTTTCTCATCCTACACTTTCTAAACTAAGACATAATTTATTTTGTGAAAAAATTTCAAGTTAAAACATCTTCACAATCTTTCCTTTCACACTAAGCAAATTCATACTAATTGAAGGAGCACAGAGAAAGCAAATCTTCACTACCAAAACCACTGGTAAAACTACAGTTGTGTTTGAATGTGGATAAAAGTACACTGAAATAACAGGCATTCTTGATTGATGGCAGCAGCATATATGTCACATATCCTACTGCCTACATTTCTAATACCATGAAATAACAAATATACCTGGTTCAGTGTATTATCAGTCTTCAGTTCTTTATGATTGGAATACTGGATGTAGATAGGTTGGTTACGAAGATGAGGCGTCACAGCTGAATAGTAATTAACCATAGTGATAGCTGCTTCTTCTGTTGCAAGTTCCAAAAAAGCCTATAAAATCAAGTTAAACGGATAAATTTCAAGTAGATAACCTTTGTATTAGAAGCACAAGAAAGAAGACACAAGAGTTTTGAGAACACATTTTGCCAAACATACATCTTTACAAGACATCATCCTCCAACACCTAACTTTATTTGCCAAGCCACTTCATCTCCAAAAATTCATCTGAACGCAGAACTATTTAACTTGTGTAGTATTTATCCTACTTCCTACTTTATTTAGCTCTTAACCAATCCACATTCCCAAACAGAATTTACAAGATAGCATAAGCTGATTTAAAGAAAGAAACAAAGGTTATTACCCTCCTCTTCTTTCCTCATTAATACTTATTGTTGCGTGACTTATTTCAATAGTATTTTAACAGCATATTTTGAAATGAGAAAAAAAAGCAGCAACAAATTACCTGGTTTTTCCCTTTCAGCATCAGGATGTTGGTTACCTTACCAAAAGGTAAGCCTAAGGCAATAACTTCTGTTTCTGTCACTTCCCCAGGCAGTTTTCTGATATGAAGAACACGAGAAGGAGCCCCATCCATTTTATCTTCACTTTTGAATTTCTTGTTGTCATTACCATTAGCTGAAAGACATATTAAGACTATTTGAAGAGTTTACTGCCATTATTTGTGCTTTGTTTAGAAATACTTTTTATTATAAACGTAAAAATTTTTTAGAACTACCTTGTCTTGTCTAAAAGAAAATGGGAGTGTTCAGAACAAATTCTGAAAAGGCAACCAGAAGAACATGAAGAAATTGTCACATGCACAGAAGAAAAGGATCTGGCAGTGTTAGCTGACAGCCAGATGAATGTGAGCCAGTTGTGTGCTCAGGTGGCCAAGAAAGCCAATGGCACCCTGGCTTTGTACCAGAAACAGTGCAGTCAGCAGCACCAGGGAGGCGATTGTCCCTCTGTACTCAGCACTCGTGAGACTACACTATAAGTACTGCGTTCAGTTTCAGGCCCCTCACTACAAGTAAGTCACTGGAGCCCTAGACCGCATCCAACAAAGCTGGTGATGGGTCTGGAATATAAGTCTTACCAGGAACAGCTGAGGGAACTGGGATTGTTTTGTCTGGAGAACATGAGGCTCAGGGGTGACCTCATAGCTCACTGAAAACTACTGGAAAGGAGCTTGTAGCAAGGTGAGAGTAGGCCTCTTTTCCCAGGTAACTAGCAACACAATGAGAGCTAATGGCCTCAGGCTGTTAGCTTGTGGTAGTGAAGGTTTAGGCTGGATATCAGGAAAAATTTATGCTCCAAGAAAGTGGTGAGGTATTTGAAAAGGCTGCTCAGGGAGGAGGTAGTCACCAGCCCTGGAGGCCTTTACACAAACGGTAGACGCAGCACAGAGGGACACGGCTTAGTGGGCATGGTGGTTGCACTAGATGATCTTTTCCAATCTTAATGATGCTACGATTCTTGAAAGATGGACTGTTTGTGACAGCTCATTTCCTAATCAAGACGAAAAGCACAGTACATTTTTTTCCACCTCATTTTCTGTGACGTATCATATAATGTTGTGTAAGAATACTAATTAAGACTCAGAATAGCTTGCATAAGAACTATGAAGTAGTCACAGATAAACCAGTTCTGTTTTTTGCTTTCTTTTTACCTTGAGTGGAGACAGATGGCAATGGAATAAAGTAACTAGAAACAGTACTAGTACAAGGCACAAAGTAGAAAAGTTACAAAGCCAATTTTCTGATGCAAATACAGGAGAAACAATTAATGCTAAGAGGAACTATTTTGAACCATGGGCTCATTCATAAGAAAGACCAGCTAACGACATAATGCAGTTAACAGGGAGGGAAAAGCAAGACAAGTATTTCTACTAGAACAAGGAAAAAAAAACATATTGTACAAAGCACCAGGAGATAGTTTTGAATGCTTTCCAGAATTCCTTGCACAGAATTCCAATAAAATTCATTAAAAAAGAACTCAAGCTGGAACATATAAAATAAAGAGCTAGCTGGACGGAAGAAGTTCAGCTTTGAAAACTAAGTAAGGAAATATTTACTTACTTTGGCTATAAAGTAATAAAACTACTGCCTATAAATATGTCACTGAAGTAACATCAGAAAGGATTAAAAGCTAAAGCACAATACTATCTTAAGATACAAGGATATTAATGAATTAATGCTGAAAATCATAACACATTTAGATATGAGAAAAACAAGCATTAAGACTTCCTTTTTTGTATTTCTGGCCTTAAAACATGCAGCGAGATATTCAATCTTTCATTTCATCTTTGAAAAGCCACTCAACGGCTACGTTCTCTTCTAAAAAAGAAATTAAAAACAACCCTGTGACTAGAAGAAAAATATATCTAATTATTAAGGTTCAAATTCATGGGTCGATGAGGATTTAAAAAAAAATTATGAACAAGACTAACTATATTTACTAACTACAAAATTAGAAGAAATAAGAGGAAGAGGGAAAAATCAATACCAAGCATTTATGTTAAATCCTCCAAAAGCCTCACCTTCATAAAAAACCGATGACCGTGATTTCCAGAGGGAAGGGAATAAAGAAGTTTTCAATTATCACTCACTGTAACTACAGAATACACCTCAGACTTTGCGTTCAGGAAAATTATTTAGACCTAATCTGATCACATGCATGAAAATATTTCATTGATTTGTGCCTAAATTGAGAACAGTAAGTTATGCTTAGGGTATACCTAAACTAAAATTAAGAATTTAAGCTCTTAGCTTAGTTTGCCTACTCCATGACAACTCAGTCAATATTAAAAACACAGAATGGAATCAATTTGTTTTTAGAAGTCAAAAATACCCACATTTCAGTTCTGGATCCAAACAGCTAGACCAATTAACATATTTCAGTAACTTCTCAACACTTCTATCAAAACAGGTGAACTCCAGTTCTCTGACCAAAGCTACAAACAGTTCCTATTTTCAGTAAGTACAGTCATCCCCTGTGTTTTCACTACTGGAAATGATAGGAAAAAGAAAAGATCTGTACATCGCAGACTATTTCTACCACTCTCTTATATCTTTTCCTAACAGCTAAAGTTCCTGTTCTAATTCAGGGTTTCTGCTTTTCAGGTTCTTGCACCACTGAAGATTTTCTAAGTCTTTTTCTATTTGTTCTACAAAAACCTTACAACATACGAACTGGTTAGAATTGAGGGTGTAGTATCCAACAGACATTGCTAGGAGAGGATGAATGCAATAAGATACGTTTTCTTTTGCTCTGCTGCCACATCTCAAAACTATGGCTTGGTTTCATATGTGTGGAGATTTAGGAAATAAACATTCACTTTCAGAAGATAAATGGTAGATAAATATATGGAAAATAATACACGCAAAAATATACAGAGTATTACACTAAAGAATGCAAGACAAAACATGGGCAGCCACTTGAGGACCTCTGGCAATAGTGCTACATAAATGCAAGTAAGCCTGACAGAGCTGCTGATTTCCTATTGGCAGGAGCATACTTTAGGCACTGAAAGCTAAACCAAATTCACAAAATGAAGCCATCAAAATTTACCCCAAAACATTAAACATTGGATAGAAAGTGGAAAAAAAATAAATTAGTTATCTTGCTTTTCTTGAACACAGAAAAGAACGCTTTTTTGTAATCTTCAATTATCCAGCCAGTACAGCTTAACACAAACTTACCACTTCAACAACTCTGCCATATACTAAACATGTATGTACATAGATATGAATTTTGAAAACATATGTCAAACAATGAAATTATCTTTTAGGACAAACAGTAAAGTTTCTGGTATCACACGAAGCATCTCTCCCTAATTTTATACACTCTCTTATGTATCAGTTCAAGCAATGCTTCTCAGTCAGAGACACCTTTAAACTATACTTGGGTACAGAAAGCCAGTATTTAAAACATGGAAACACAAATTGTTCAGAGCCACTGAAAGGTAAACTACTATTAAAGCACCAATGTCATTCTCTAGCAAAATAAAAACAAACCCAAGCACTGAGAAGAACATTATTCATATAGCCTGTTTTCTGACACAAGACAATCTGAAAGATGCTTCTGGAAAAAGGCAAAACTGCAGAAAATTGGGAAGGGGCAATCTCAAAAGCCAGCTAATAACTACTACCAAAGAACTGCTATTGAAGTGAAAGCTTATTGGCAAGAAGCTATTCCACCAAAAGAATGAGATCTGCTCTGTAATAGCTACTGCACGGTTGCAAAGTCCTCTTCGGTTCTCCAGCAAGGAGAGAAAGAAAAATCCAGTTTCCATGCAATATCAGCTGGCTGATTTTAAGCAGAATCTTGTCACTACAAATGGCATTAAATACATTATTCTCTAATCTAAACAGGATCCTGCAGTCTAAACATAATTGATACATAAGCCACATCCCTACTGCACAGAAAACCAAGTCATGGAAATTGAAGGTGTAAGAGCTGACAAAGCGTATGAACAGGCATTATCTAAGCAATCTGCATTCTCTGACATTTCTAGTTAGAAACTCCTCTTTTATTATAACAGGACTATATATAAAAACCTATATATATGAGCAGCAAAATGAAGCCTAAGGTACACAAGTTAAGTCCACGGCATTCAGTCACTCAAGTTATAAAGATTCAATGTTCACAGGTAGTTTTCTCTACAGAAAAACAAATTCTAAAGTTCAACATAATTCCTACACAAGAACAAGTAACATTTCCTGCTGAGAACTAATTTTGGAAACATTTTAATAACATTTCATCCTAAGGAATTCTTCTTTGCACACTTCCTCCCCTACAAAGATACACATCAATACAACCTGAAATATTCTGAAGCCAAAATACAAGAGCTGAAAAATATACACGTTGTTTTACCTTGAAAATATAAAAATCCTATGTTTTATGTGTGTAATTTTCTATAACAATAATTATAATGAATATTTACTCTAGAAATTAAGAGCTACAGCAGTAAATATTCTTTTCTTCCTCATTCATTTTCCTCAAAGGTCCTTCCTTGCATGTTCACAATTTCTCCCAGCATAAAAATTGTTCAGAGCAAAGATTTGGCATACAATAAGGTTTAACTTGTTATTTCTTCGATACAGGGAGGAAAAAAAAAAAAAGGCTAACTACAAATCCTTTTATATCTGCAATAGTAGAAATAATTGATAAACCTGATTTCTGCACAAGTCACTCTGGATCACAATCACCACTACACCCCAACAACCAACTACAAAAGAAAGAAATTTAAGTATTCCTGCTCTCCTGGAACACTTATTTCATCTTCATCATATAGAAAAGACAGGATCCCTACTACCAGATTTATTCACAGTTGCTGCTAATGCCAACAGTATTTGTTCCACCTAAGTTGAATATATGAAACTCAACGTTAAGAAGTAGCATCAGGCATATATCCGCATAGGAAATTCATGACTAAAAGGCGGCAATGGAGTTATGAAAATATTTAGTTTAAAATTGTGGATTCTGATCAGACAAAGATTAAATATCAGGGTAGTTATTGAAAACAATCACCTGTATTAAACAGTGAAAGAGAACCACAAACAGAAAAGCTGCAACACAAAGAGACCACTACAGCTCTGTTCCTGAGGTTCCCCTAAGTGTATGTACCTGGCCTGATATGGATGATAGAAGATAGAAAGAGAGGATCTTCGGTAGGATCAAGTGAGAGACTTGCTGCTGTGTTCCCAAAAAAAGGAAAATCAGATTCTTATTTTTCATACAGATAGCTCAGAATCCAAGCTAAAGATAAAATTTGTAATTCAGAATGCTTGAAATGAAGAAAAAAGAGTCGATAATGCATGCAAAAAAGATAAAAACTATGAGAATATGAAGTTCTGTAAAGCTTGCACTTTTTTTATTCTAAAATTGCAGGTTACATGTTCTGTGTTAACTCTGTTGAACTTTTGTTGTTTTGAGGATCTCTGGGGAGAGAGGAGCATGTTCTCTAAGATTTTAAACTTAGAAGTATGTTATATCTTATTATCCTTGTCCTGTCAGGCCACTACGGTGTTGCAGAAATCTTATCCCTTAACTGAAGCATCCCATCAGTAATAACAACTGGAGTCTTACTCTAGATACAGTCCACAAGGCAAAGGAAAATCCTGACCAAATAGTAATGAAACTAATCCCAAACTACAGAGAATATTGCCCATCAGCAATGTGAGTTCAAATAAATAACCATGGTCAGGCAGATAAAAGATTATCTATACTGCTTTTAATTAAGAACTAGAACAAGCACATCTGCATCCAGTCTGCTGCTGTTTCAAAATCCACTGATTATGTTTTCTAACTATGATATAGTTATAATGTGGTATGTTGGCTGTTCAAAGTTGCACAGGACCATCCAAAACAAATGTCAATCACTCTTGCCCTTAAGAAATACAAAAATACTATGGCTAGAGTGCAAAGCAACTGAAATGAAATAAAAACAAGTTACGGCATAGTGATGCAGACAAATTAACTGAATTAATTCTAATATCTGTATTCTCACTCTCCCATCTGGAGATGTGGTTTCAGTTGGTTGCCGGTGGTTGTTTTTTTTCCTTTGCTGTTTACCTCCCAAAGTTTCTTAATTTACAGAAAGATACAGTGTTCAAACATCCTGAGCATTAAAATTTAGGTTGTCCACACACAAATGCCCACCTGAGTCTGCTCCAAAAGTAATGCCTCCACTTTTGCTATGTTGGTGATATGGCAGTAGCAGTTAAATCATCCAATCAATATTCCAGTACATTTTGTTGCCATGTAACACATGGCAGCAGAGGGGCACTCTGACAAAACTGCATCGACCATGGAAATGTGCTACTGAATTCCTCCATGAAAAAAAAAAAAAATTGGCATTCACTCACATTCCTCAGTGCTTGCTGAATTTTTATGGAGAGCAAACAGTGGATGTCAGCACACTGAGGTGATCATTGGTGCATTTCAGCACTGGTGACACTGACAATGGACAAACTCCACTGGCAAGTGCAGCATGCAGGCTATTGTTCACCACTGCTGAGAATTCATAGCTTATGGTGGTGGTGACTATGCTGAAAAGTAGTGTTTTGTACCTGAGAATTTGCTCTATCAAATACTGTTATTGTGTTCTTCGTTTCTTTTGTAGTCTCCATGCAAATAAATAAGAGACATTACTTTAAGAGTGACCTATGTAAATTTTAGTCTATTATGACGCTTTGCAATCATGTGGTACACTTAAAATCTTTCCAACTACTCACCAGAGTGTGTGCCAAAGTGGCCAAAAAGGCCAACAGCACCCTGGCTTGTATCAAAAACAGCACAGTCAGCAGGACTAGAGAGGTGACCATATCACAGAATCATAGAATGAATGGCTTGGGTTGAAAAGTACCTTGAAGATCATGTAGTTTCAACCCCCCTGCCACATGCAGGGTCACCAACCACCAGACCAGGCTGCCCAGAGCCACATGCAGCCTGGCCTTGAATGCTTCTAGGGATGGGGCATCCATAACCTCCTTGGGCAACCTGTTCCAGTGCATCACCACCCTCTGAGTGAAAAACTTCCTCCAAATAGTAACCTAAACCTTCCCTGTCTTAGTTTAAACCCATTCCCCCTTGTCCTATCCCTATCAACCCATGTAAACAGTTGTTCCTTCTCCTGTTTATACGCTCCCTTCAAATACTGGAAGGCCACAATGAGGTTTCCCCGGAGCCTTCTCTTCTCCAAGCTAAACAAGCCCAGTTCCCTCAACCTTCCTTTATAGGAGAGGTGCTCCAGCCCTCTGATCATCTCAGTGGCCCTCCTCTGGATCAGTTCCAAGAGCTCTGCATCCTTCTTGTGCTGGAGGCCCCAGGCCTATATGCAGTACTCCAAATGGGGGCTTCATAAGAGCCGAGTATAAGGGGACAATCACCTCCCTCTCCCTCTCTCATCCCTAGAGGTTTTCAAGAAAAGGGTAGATGCGGCAATGAGGGACATGGCTTAGTGGGTATGGTGGTGATGGGTTGATGGTTGGACTAGATGATCTTCGTGGTATTTCTAATCATAAGTGATTTTATGAATTATAATAAATTTGAAAATTCAGAAGTAAATTACTTGTGCTTAGGTTAGTGTTAACTAAAAACCAACTTCACTTAATGCACTATCAGAATCAGAACATCTATGTTAATACTGTAAGTTAAACAGGGCACTGAGAACATTAGTATCTTGTATGCCTTAGCACTAAGTTTTCTGTTAATACAATGAATTACCTATAAAAGTCGCTGCTAACCTTCCCTACTAACAAAGTAAAAAATGAGATGAAGATTAATACCACCATTTAAAGCTAGAGGAGCTTGGTGAGCTCTGTTACAAAACAATTTTTGAAATGTTTTTACTAATTGAGTTAAAACACACAAACATGAATAATAAAAGTGACAGTAGCTATAGTATAAAAATACACTTTTCTTTGTCAATCTTTTGTCTTTGGTAACTTTCATAAAACTTTCTTCAACTTTCGCTTTTTATCTACATCCTTTTAAAATTTTTTTCTTTTGTGGATTTCAGAAATACAGTTCATGGCATGAGCACCTTCATACACACAGCTGTTCCTAGAACTTCCATTGAGTAGTCTTTCACCTGAAAGAAAGAAGTCACACAAGAAGTTTGGCATGAAAGTAACCCCTCATAAAGGAAATAACCTTTGTAGTTCTTCAGAAAAAGGGACTTGATTCTCTTAGAAGTTGAAGAATAGAGTCTAGTGTCAAGAAGATATTCCTTATATATCTAGGCTTCAGCTCTTGTTTCTCAGAATCCTGCTATCAAATTGTCCTTCAAGTCATTGGCTGCTGTGTTCATGAAGAAACAAATCCACAGTTCTCACGAGAAGGTTATTTATGCTCTTCTAGGATATGAGAGACGAGCATGATTATGATACAAAGTAAGAATGGACTTGGACAGCATTTTCAAATAAGCTAAAAGAAAATATTAATAGTGGAAGGCCTGTGATTCTGCAAATTCAACATATTTTTGTCAGCTGATGATAAAATGTGAAGTCAAATATAACTTTAAAAAAACAAACACAAAAAATAGATACTTGTTGAGTGGGTCAACAAGTTCTTTTTCCTAGCAATAATCTGTGATGGGATTCTACCCTCAGATGATTACAGAATGATATTCTTTCATGTTGCTCATAAAGTTCTTCTGTAGTAAAAAAAAAAAAAATCTCGTATACTTTACAATAGACATGTTTAAAAGAAATTCCTCGTGGCTAAGAACAGTCATCAACTGCAGGTGCAAGGGGTCAGAAGTAAACAGTAAGAAAATCACACAAAGTCATGCTCAGTTATCCAAGTCTGTCTTCCTTTCGAGGCAGTTCTTCTACTAGAGATACACAAAGTACTTAAGTTAGTAACTTGCAGTAAATCATAATATAACATACTCCCAACTTCCCTTTATCTATACAGACTTGAAGATGGGTAATGATGACCAAGCTGTTCAGAAATTGTTCAAGGATCACAACTCATATTTTCAGCAATTTCTGTGGTCTAATATGTCAGTTTTCCTTAATTTCATGACATTTATCAAATTATCAAATAAATGTTTATACAACAATTATTCAAATGTAAAACAAATGCCTATCCAACAATTTTGCAAGGCTTTTCTTTTCTTTTTTTTTTAAATGAAAGAGGAGAAGAATTCATACACAAGACCCTGCAAAGGAGAAAGAAAGTAAACAACTTTCATACCTTTAAAGAAGAATTAGCACAAGAATACACTTAGGAGCATTAAACTACAGTACTCTATCTGAATATTAAAAAAATTCTCATGGGACTATTACTATGATAAAAGAGTAAGACAACCATTTTTAAAAAACTTAGGTTTAACCTTACCTCTAAACACAGAGCCATTAAAGACAGTTCAATTAGACAGTAAGTGTCAACTTCCATGAACAGGTCTTTTTAAAAAAAATGAGTTTTTACAAACACTGCTTACTAGCAGAATGGATTTCAAAAGAAACGAGGAAACAATTTGCAAGTTTTTCTTCTAAATTTGGGCCTGTTAGAGCAGTGCTGGTCACAATTGTTTCCTGGATTGTATACTTTTACCAACAACGCTCAAAGCACAGTATCTGTTCAGAAAATAACATGAATCTTATGTTGAAAAGACGAATGACTAAACCAGAGTAGGTTTCTACGTATTAAAAAAAAAACAAACAAACAAGAAAAACAATGGACAGGTCTCATAAAATGACACCAAATTTCAAGAAGGCATTAAAGAGTTACAGAGTAGGTCAATTTCTATGAAATGCCTCCTTTACCAAGAGCTTAAGCAATGACTACAGATTCTCTGAATAGGCCCTGGAAAGCTACAATGGCTCAGCTACAGCTGATAAATCCTTTTCACTGAAGTTTTAAATTCATCTATAGAAAAAAATATAACAGCGCTGAAGCAAAAGGAAGGCATTAGTTTGGACATAAAGAATGTTTCAACTCATCTGGCTTCAGGAGACAGGTACAAAAAAATTAACATACCAGTTTTCATTTCAGACCCAATCATTTCTGCATCTATAATCTGAAACTGTAAAAGAAACCTGTGCAAAACTGGAAAATGTGCCTTCCAGGTTCCTGATAAACAAGACAGATACAAGAACATATGCATATAGGAGTAATACTGAAATGCTGATTTAACCTGCTCTACAGATTTTGTATGCTATTTAACAAAGGCAGGCAGAACAGAAGCTTGAACGCAATGTCAAAAAACTGCATGAAAACAAACCAAGAAAACTTCCACAAACCAAGACTCCTTCCCATATGCTTCTGTAGGGAATGACTTGAATTAAAACACTGCATTTGTGATTGTGGGGTTTTTTGGTTTGTTTTTGTTGTTGTCGTTTTTTCCCCTGGGTATTTTTCCAGAATACTCCTTTGTATCTAGTTATTACAAAAATTTGTTACAAACAACAGATACTACAGGAACTTATCTCACACCACCACTGCTGGGTGATAATGAGATCTTTTCTTCGAAACCATTTATGGTTCTGGATGTCTAGAAACCTACCAAGAGGTCTTGCTTGTATAAAACAAAGAATCAATTTATTTGGAAACTGTCTCTATGGTGCTAAAAAAAAAAAAAAAAAAAGGAGAGGAACAAAACCAAGATGGAGGGTAGGAGAATTTGTATTCATTAAACACAATCTCCTCCATCCACATTATGGAATCAAAGCCATTTTTTCCCAAATAACTCTCAGATGAGAAAAACTCAGAGTTCAAGTTTTAAGGCTTCTTAGAAAAGCGTCTGTAAATTTTCTTCTGAAAACCCAAACATATTGTTCTTTTTTTATCCCTTTAACTTTTTTTTTTTTCCTTTTGATAAGTAAACTTCCATTTAGCTTTCCTGATTTTTAGTTTCTCTACAAACATATGGAAAATTTTCAGAATGTTCAGGAAAAACTAACTTGTCCTGTAAACACTGACACTCCACCCCCATACTCAATGCTCAAACCCAAATGCCCCTCCACACAACTCAAACTCCCTTTAATTGTGGTTTCTCATTTAAGAAAAGCAAATTGCTGAAGCAATATTATCCTGGACTGCTGAGGACATCAAGAAAATGGAAAGGAGAAGTTGTACCTTTTTCAGAAATAGAAGTAAGCACGGAAAGCAGAGGAGATAAACAAGTGGGCTCTAAAATGACCACAAATACATTATATTTCTCTTCTGACACCCCACTCATTTTTCCTATGCTGTACACGATCTAGAAATTGCACAGTCATTACCAATCTCTAAGCCGCTCCAATGGAAAGCAGCTCTTCTTAGCAGTACACTTTAGTGCTGTATTAGCTTATCTTGCAAGAATATCAACACTCCAGCACTGAGCAGGGCAGAAACACAAACAGTTGCATGTTTTTTTCTTGTTTGCACTAGGAATGCAGGAAGAGAACGTCCACTCTGGCAACATCTGCCATCACAGCATATTAAATATATCATGAAACTGTATTCAGAATCCTAATCTTTGTTTACTTTCCTTTTAATATAGTAGTAAATCTGGTACTAATACTGCGCTGCTCAACAAGTAAATACAGATGGGAATGAATATATATATATATATATATATATATATTGCACACTGAAGCTGTGAACCAAGCAACCATTTGGAAAGACCAAGTAACACTGATACCATGAACTAATTCCTCCATATTTCTGAGAAAAGAAAAAAAGTTACGTGTTCTCAGAGAGAAAAAGCAAGACTGTGAGGTGAGCTCTCACAAGGAACTCAAATGAAGTTCAAATGTCAGGACCATACACTGCAATCAATGAAAGGCATGTTATTACATGCTAATTCCTTAAAAGCCTTTCTATCTAGTAACATCACAGTGATTAAAGAACAACCTAACGTTGAGATTTTAGTAACACTGCCATCTCAGACTGAAGAAGCAAAGTGAAGTTCACTGCTTTTCCATTCTAAATGAGAACAGACCAAATTCTCTTTTCTTGAATCCATTATAGGACAGCATTCTTCCCGTAATGCCCAGGCTCACAGAAGCTACGCAGTGGAAAAACAGAAGTCATAGTGAGTTGTTATCTGTTTACCTTTAACTGGTAGTTCAGATTCCTTACTTTGAAGGCAGCAGTATAAGATAAGTGTAATTTTTCATTCTGTCATCCATCATCAGTGTACTGTACAGACATCTGAAAGTTGCTCTTTGTTTCATGGGATTACTCTTCTCAGATTCCTGAGGATTTTGACTATATGTAAAGTCACTACATTCTAACGCATGCCAACAGTTTATCCCTCTACAGCACAATGGATTCTCGTTTCAGCGTTCTCCCCTTGAAAACAGGAAATGAGTCCAAGAATAAATGATAGATTTCTCCTTTGAAAGGGCATCACTTACCAGTAACTACCATGCTGCTCATGTTAGAGTTCGGGCTATTGAGTACACTGCCTGAAAGAAGTTCGTCAGATCCTCTCTAAAAAGAAAGAGACAGTAAGAGATTTTTTTTCCTCTATTTTGTGATTTTTAAAGATGATATTAAAAATGTCAGTTTGACAGGGAAAACCTTTAGAACTTAAGCAAGCATAACCAAACCTATTCAGATTTGGCAGACTTTCTCGTTTCAGATAAGTGCAACAACTTGAAGTCTACATAAAGCAGTATATTTACAAGGCAAACTTTGCAATGAGAGCAGCTTAAGCACAGTTGTTTTACCCACCGCCAAAATGCAGCCACCTTAAGACACAATAAGAAGTCCTGAACAATAATTTTGTTCAGCACTTCAAATTAAAACATTATAATTAAATGTTTACTTCTATGAGATATAGTTAGCTATTTTAATATTTCATGTTAAATTAAAATATTATATCCAGATGAAACTACAAGGGAAAGCTACACAAATGGTGAGTTCAGCTCAAATCTAACATTCCTATTGGAAAAAAAAAGATTTGTCTTCAGAGAATACTATCACTATTCAATCTGGGGGCATCCATTTGTCCTGAAAACCTAGGGCAGAAGGTAGCATCTACAGGTGGCAACTAACTCCTAAAATATGACAATTATCAAGTTAACGATCTTTTTGAATAGTCGTAGGCTGCAAAAAAATCAGAGTAGGATTTATATGGAAAACTTGTAAATAATTTGAGGAAAAGGTTATAAGACAAATACTTGGCAAAGCTGAAGAGGCAGTTGCTTCTTTCTCCCCTACTGCT